>OY720446.1:628287-1008149 GCA_963082915.1 Dolichopus griseipennis | reverse complement strand
ATTTTAAAATGTTTTTTCTTAACGATTAAGTTTTCGAAATAAAATATTTTAAATAATATTTTTTTTTTAAAAAAACATGCATTTAAATAATTGAAAATACCTATAATATGTTCGCAAAAAAACTCTAAAAAATAGTCTTCAACTTAATTAAAAGCATTCGGCGTATAATTTCTGTCAAAAAATTTACAAATAAATAGGTACATGAATTTACATGAGAGCAACCAAAATCCGCGTAACGCGATGTACTGTAACTCGGATTTTTAAAATTTACAAATTGACCTAATGTATAAAAATATTGTTTTTGGTTTTTCTTATATTTCTAAGATTATGTTTTAAAAAATATCTTATATTGAAAAAAAATCAAAGTATACCTATTATATGAAATCAAAAAAATTTTTTGTACTAAATTAAAACATTCAAATAAATATTTTTGTGTGTACGCGCATATCGATTTACGGATATGTAGATAGACATAATGACGAACTGCCGTATAAAAATTGTACGTCGTATATTTTAATTTAGGTTAATTTAGTCCCTATTAAATGAAAAGTTTATTCTACATTTTAAACACATATTTTTTTTTATAATAAAAGACTCTTTTTAGTTTTACTTTGACATAAGGCATGAATTATATATAATGCACGGGTTCCTTTTACCAAAAATTGTTGATGAAGAGTAGGTAGAAGTTGTTTGTAAATGGAAAGCTAATTTTTGTTTCAAGAGTATATAATTGTCAGATTATTTAATTGAATTATTTATTTATATTTTGTATTTGTTTATACTGTTATATTTATGAATTTTTTGTTATAGATATATAATTATTTATTATATATCTTTGTTTATATTGTTATTTTTTGTTAAAGATATATAATTATTTAATATTGATTAAGTCATTAATTTAAACCCAAAGCCGAATGGTAACTGAGTCAAGCCGAAAACCAGATAAAAGTGTTTTCCATTTTCATTGGGATTCGAACCCAAATATTTCTATAGCCAAAACTCTTACAAATCAAAACCTTAAAATAGTTTGTGTATTTAACGTAATGTTGATTAAAAACAAATTATATTAATTAAAACGAGGAAGAGTGTAGTAGAGTAGACTGTGTCAACTCTGGGACCCGTATGACCGTACCATATACATTATATCATCCGGTTAATTACTTTTGGCAAAATTTCAAACATTCAGCTTTATTAGGTGTAGAGTAATGCTCATATAAAAGAAGGAGTTGTATGGCAGCTACTCGAACCCTTTGCAGTAGACCAACAAAATTTTTCAGTAACTTTGGCCATTACACTAAACTATTTTTGGCAAAATTTCAGACACACAGCTTCATTTGCTGTAGTGTTATCCTCATATAAAAGAAGGAGTTGTATGGCAGCTACTCGAACCCTCAGCAGTAGACCAACTAAATTTTGCAGTAACTTTGGCCATTACACTAAACTATTTTTTGCAAAATTTCAGACACCCAGCTTCATCAGGTGTAATGTAAAGCTCATATAAAAGAAGAAGTTGTATGGCAGCTACTCGAGCCCGTGGACCAAAATGGCTGAATTTAAAACTCGATTCCGTTTTTTGCATAAAAACGAATTTATGAAAATTTCATAATCCTAGCTCCTTTACTTTTTGAGTTATCGTGATGACGGACAGACGGACAGACGGACGGACGGACATACATAGCTAAATCGATTTATTTTTCGATTCTGATCCAATCCATACACTTGAGTCTATATCTACTCCCCCTCCTTCTCTGCGTCACAAACGTAATGGCAAATTTATTATACCCTTGGACTATATAGTCATACGGGTATAAAAAAAAAATATTAAAACTATTTAAAAGTAAATTGCAATTATATAAACATTTTAGCTTATTTTTATTATATTTTTTTTTTTTATTCTAGTTTTATTTTGTTTAGTTTCAATTACATTTTTAATTTTTTCTTAAGTATATTTTAATTATATTTCAGTTTTTTTTTTTATTTTTTTTTTATGATGAAGAATAAAATAGTTGAATACATACTTAGTCTTAATATTGGACAATATCAAAAAGTGTTTCAAATCATGTAAAAAAAAAATATTATTGATTTAAAATTAATATAATATTTACAAATATGTAATAGGAAATTATTTTTTTAAATATTAATTTGAGTTTTTTAAGGAACGACTTTTAATTATATATTATTTATATAAATTTAAATACAGAATTTCTTTTTGTTATATTTAAACTATTATTTCATTAATTTAAATTTATTTAATAATTAAGTACAATTTTAATAAATGGTATTTAAAATATAAAGTTATAACTTTTATATATGATATATAAGTTTTGTATAAAAATAAAATAATTGTAATTTTTTAAATTTGTTTTTTTTTTTTAATTCAATTTACTATTTAATGATCAATTAATGTTATAGTCAATTAATTGTTATGAAAATCATAAATTCAATATTTTTGGACTTTATTTTGGCAACCGGAAAATTGGTTGTAAGAAGTTTTCAAGATTAGCTGTCTAGTACATAAAACTGCGCTTTTGAAAAAAAAATTAATTGCAGGGGAAAGCCTGTACACTTCAATTCTGCCTGCTTTGCTTTGTTTGCTTTGCATTAAAAAACAAGTAAACCAAGTAATTTCAAAGGTTTCCTGACATAAACTCAAAATGCACTTTTTTAACTTTATTTCTATTTCACATTTAAATTTTGAAATAAAGCCAAAAAGCATGAAATTTTATTTTGACTTTATTTAATTTTTTAAAAACGAAATAATTCCAAATTAAAATGAAATAAAATCAAAAATATTTTATAACAGGTACATTCAAAAACAAATTCTATATATTATAATAAACATATATACAAATAAATACAAATATATATTTTTAGTACGTTTTTTAGAACATTTTCAAAATATTTCAAAAATTTTTTATTAGTCTATATAGCCATAAAATTAAATACCAACACACTATTCTTTCTTCCGTACACCCGTTTGTCTATCACAAAACTTTTACACCGTTTGATAAATAATTTCATGGAAGAAATGTTCTTTATATCCCCAAAAATCCGGGAAAACCTTTATTTAAATTTTTATAACAAAATTTTAAACATGAAAAAAAACAGCTGTTTTTATAAGCCCTAATTATTATATAAAACACAATGTATAGGGTGGACATACAATACTTTAATTTATTGTTATGCGAAACTAAACTTTTGCTAAATTCAAAATCCCTTATCCAACAGACCGTTTGAGTTAAGAACTTAAAATTTTGGCCACAGTTATATCTTATGGGGCTCCGTTTAAGAGTTAGCAGAGGTTAAAAACTAAAGATTGACATTTTTAAAATAAAATAATAAAAAAAAATTTAAACTCATAAAATTGAACCATCTCATAATTTAAAAAAAAAAACTATAAAAACAAAAAAAAAAATAAAAAAAATTGTTCCAAGTAATTTTCAACTTTTTCAACGCACTTGTCCTATTACTTTACTAGCCCATTTTCATCTTGCAGTTACATTAAATTCACAGTTACCGAATTGAAAACTTTGTATGACTTTCTAAGAATGTAGGTCCAAAATTAACCCCAAAAAATTGCTTGGCCCTTTTTATTACTTGCAAAATAGTGTATTTTGACTTAATTGATTTGGCTTTATTTCTTTATCTCAAAATCATTAAAATAATTTTGGCTTTATTTCTTTTTTTAAAAATATATTAAAATTAAAAAAAGCTGTATTTCAAATATGGTATTGAAAAAAATTGGAATTTGGCTTTATTTTATTTGGTTTTATCGGATATATCCACACAAAAGTACTTAAAAAAATAAATTTATACTTCTTTGGGTTATTAAGCTGGTAAATTTTTAAAATGAAATTGAGAAATTTTAAAATTATAAAATATCACATATTTATTACACGATCGTTGGCGGGACATGTAAAATAATTTTTTTTGCAAAACTAATAAATTAAATGAAACCCTTTTGTGCTAGGTTTTTATAAATTTTCAAAAGGTTTCTTTTTTTTAATTTAATTTGAAAATGTTCAAATAAATATTTTAAAAATTGAAAATTACACATCCATATATAAATTTTTGAAATATAAAAATATTAAAAAAAATTCTTTATAAAATTTATTTAGAAAAGTTTTTAAAGCACTAAGCTGTAAACAATTTTAAAAATAATAACTATTTTATAAGTAGCAGCCTTTCCAAACCGTTCAAACATTTAGGGCCTTACCTAAATGACGACGTACGACGTATATTTTCTGTCAAAATAATTTTAAATACATATAATTATATGGGAGCTCCCGAAATACGCGGCGACGTACCATACGTCGGGTTTTTAAAATTTTAAAATTGACAAAGCGTATACAATTTTGTTATTGTTTTTTGTTATGTTGTTATGGTGACGTTTTGTTGATATTTAGTAAATAAAAAGTTTTTAAATTTAAATCTTCTAAAACTTCAATATCATCGAAATCCATTTTACAAAATTTAAAGAAAAAAAAAATTAATAATAATACCAAAATTAAAAACGCTATTTTTTATATGAAATCAAAATTCAAAATAGATTTTTTGATAAATTAAAAATGGTACGCGCGTATCGATTTCGGGATACGTCGACGTGTCGACGTACGGCGTATTGTACGTCATACGTCGTACGCTTTTGATTAGGTAAGGCCCTCAAATAACTAAATCAATCTGTACATACAATCTGAATTTTTTTTTTTTAAATTTCAAAAAGTAATGTTTATACAAAAGGTGATAAAAAATAGTCAAAGTATTAACAAATATCTGAAGAAACTTGAAAATGACAATATATATTATATTGAAGATATAAAATATGCAAATGTCTAAAAAACACTGTTCAATTGAAAGGGGTCTTACTAGTTTTAAAATTATAAAAAATTTTAATTTCACAAAACTCACAAAACAAAATTATGTTTTGTGATATATTTAAAAAAAATTTATGTATATATATGTATAAAAAAATTTATTTGTATAAATTAATATATTATTTTTTAAATCTTATTTTTGACAGTTTAATTAATTTTGTATTTAAAATTGTTTCATTTGATTATTTTTATATTTAATTTAATTTCTTTAAAATTATAAATCGAAATTTTTATATAATATATATGTATATATATACATATAATATATATATATATATATATACGTATTTTATTTTTTCTTTTTCAAGGTATGCCTACGTCGTTAGTTTGATCACAATTCACACTTAATAATTATATTTATATTTTAAAATATTTTCTTAAATATTTATATACACACTTGATGTATAAATTTATGTACACGAATGAATATTCCTTAAGTTATATTACTATATTAGGTGTTTGACAGGATATTGTATAAACGTCCACGTTTTTTGAAAATGTACAGAGAAATTTCAAAAAAAAAAAAGGAAGAGAAATACAATTTTTTGTATTCGGTATTTGATTTTATATTTAATCCTTCAGAGTTTTTTGAATGTAATCGCAGGAAAACTTTTGCATATCACCTTAACCGACTTTTGCAACCTAAAAGCATTAACCGAGACGCATGCCTATAGGTTATGTTCTGTTTTTTTTTGTATCTCCGACTGAGCTAACACAAGCAATCGCATTTTTGAACACAATTTAAAAATTATTTATGATGAGTTAGTTTTCTTTTAATTGAAATCTTTTATCCCATTGTTTTTGAAATTTATTTTCTAGATTAGGTTATATTTTAAAAATTTGTCTGTTTATTATATTTCTTTAAAAATTCTTGCTGTATAATAAATAATTATTTTTATTTTTTTTTTATTAATTTTTATTTAATTTTATTTTTTTTTTTAAATATAATGACCGTTCTTGTTTCTGGGCTTTATATAAATATTTACATCGATAAAAATTACTTGAAAACTTAATTTTATTATTTTCTATTCTAATGTTAATTTAAAAAAAAATTTATTTTTATTTTATATATATAAAAATTAAAATTTGAATTAATTTTATCTTTGACAAAATATTAAAAAATATTCTACTTCTACTATACAACATGATAAACTACCAGAGCACATTAAGCGAGAGAGGAACATGAAGAGTTAGCTTTAATTTCTTAAACGATGTTTTTAAAAAAGAATTCAAAAGGAAATTAATTCATTATTATGAAAAAGTTTAATTAAAAACATAAAAATAATAATTAATTAAATGAATTTAATTTGAATTTGTCCTATATACAATAAAATCGCTTCTATTATAGAGCCGTTTCCATTCTCTGTCACAAGTCGAGTTTTGGAATTCGTAACACAAAAACAAATGCCAATGCAAAAAAAAGAACCGTTAATTTCTATAATTTCGCGAAAATTTACTGTTGTAAAATTTTTGTCTGATTCTTACTCGAACACTGTGACTCCGACTTCAAGTACACAACCCTCATCAAAAACTCTCTTTTTTTAATTTGATATTAAATTATCGATTCTTAAATTATGGAAAAGTTTAAAAAGTTTTAAATGTTTTATAATACACATTCATATATACATACGAGTATAATAAAATTGGTATATTGGTGTCGTGGACTCATATAGCAGTTGAAAATATGTCCAAAATTTATGCATTTATATATATTTCATATATAAAATATTAGAAACTTTAAGAAGTTTGAATTTTGTTGATTTTTGCAAGCAGTTTTTTTTTTAATTAAATTTTAAGGCATTGCTAGCACCTCGACAATATCAGACGCCTTCTACGTAATATGTAGATACATCTATGTCTAAAAACGTTGTTCCGAATTATGAGGGATTTTAGAATTGAATTCAAAATCAGGGTATTCGCTTTATATATATATATATATATATATATATATATAGGAATAAGGTTGATTATATTAGTTGCAAAATCAATGATTTTGAATAGTCCTATTTTTATACAGAAACAAGGGCTAATGTATTTATAGCAGAAGAGCCTGTTTACATTTAGTCGGAACAATATTATATAGTTTCAATGTCAATGTTCAACCTTGGAAATATATATATACCCTAATAATTTAAAGTACCGTTCGGTAACTCTTTATATTTGTTTTAAATGTATTTATTAAACATATTAAAGCAATTACCTGTTACCGTTTTCAGATTGAGTATATATAACTTATAAAATTTTCATTATAACAGTTTAAATATTTAAACTTTTCAGAAATTCAGTGGGGCTACAATAAAAGTTCTTCCATGAAATTATTTTTTTTTACAATATCTATTCGTACTTAAAATTTCATTTGATTATTCTAAATGGTGTACAAGTTTAGTAAATATGAGGGCAAGCGAATGGATGGCCAAAATGGAACGATATAGCCTCATCATAATTATTTATCTATTAATGAAACAACAGTTAGTTGATGCAATCGACTTAGTAATACCCTACAACTGAAATATTCATTTTAAATTTTAAATCCATAAGTTTTTATACATATAGAAATTAACCATTTCAGTTCACTTCAGATTACCAAACTTTAGGTTTCCACCTTTACGGGAGGTGGTCTTTATACCAAAAGGTATAAAAACAGAATCTGAATTTTACTACAAGGTACATTTTTCTTTTATTTTCTGAAATTTGAAACGAACTAGAGTTATAGATATATAGTTGAAATAGTTGCCACACGCCTACATAAAGTTAACCCAAAATATCTTTGAATATTGAATAATATACCTATTTCAGGTTTGGGATATAATATGGGTTCGAACGAAAAGAATATAATTAATTATATATCGAAATTTTTCAACATTTTTCATTTTAATTTTCTGTATTTCCGGCGGTAATATATACTACTATCGCTATTAATTCGACCCCATTTTTAATTAAATATTATTTTTTTTTTAACTTTACATTAAATATATGACCTAAAACTACCCAGTTAAATTAAATTATCTGAATTAAATAAATTAAATTATTTATATGTTTAAATTTAATATTTTTATTCAGATAATTTTCTATAACTGCAAATTCGCGGATTTATATATTCGTTTAGTTCTGCAGATTACAATTACATATAAGATGAGCAAACTTTAAAAATGCGAATAAATTCAGTGTAACTACAATATGATTGATTACTTTGTACTACAATGTAAAAAAAATCCACTTTATATCAATTAAGCATCAATAAATTTTTATATACATACATAAAATACCCATTTTATACACATAATCTGGATACATATAATATTGAAGTTTGTCAATATTCAGTTATTAAATTATATAATATGACTATATTCATCTGACCAATAGCGTAGTGTTAAAGACACCGTATAATTATATCGCAATAGTTTATTTCGTGATATAAAATAAGATTTCATAAAAATATATAAAAAACTCTTGTGCAAGATAATAGATTGCGCACAAAATTAACATTTATGCATTCATAATTTAATACAATAGCTACAGCCGAGTAGTAATCAATGGCTTTGTGAATATTACGATTAAAGAAACTGTAGCCTAAGGTGTGGTCGTAAATGTAAACTTTTTGACGTAAAATATGCCATTTATTATGATTTTAAGACCAAACAATTTGCAATCAGTAGACATTCAATTTACAAATAAATTTTTGTGGTCGTAAAAGTAAATTTTTTAGTTTTGCAATGGATATAAAATCAACAGATTGTTTATGTTTTCCACTTTTGAAATGAGTTTCCATCGCTAATCTTGTACAAATTAGTAGTTTTAAGGTGGATGTGTCCCACAACAAACTTTGTGATTCACTTTCAGTTTCACTCCTGTTAATGTAAATTTAAATTAATTTACAAAAAAAGACATAATATTTTCTTACTTAGATTATTAATCATAAAAATAAAACAACGCTGAACGCTCAAAAAACTGTACCTTACTACTTGATAAACTGATTGTAAATAAAAAATTTAGTTCGCATAGTTGACGTTTACTTTACACATATTTCACATTTACGACCAGGTTCAGTTAGCAATGATTTTTTACATAATTTTTGGGATTCGATGATTATTGCCCACACGAAAAATGCCCACACGAAAATTGCCCACAGAAAATTGAATTAAATATAAAAATTAAATTAAAATAAATAGAGAAAAAATCAAAAATTATATTCTATCTCGGAGATAATCTATTAGTGATTTAAAATAAAATATTAATTATTCTGGAAAAAGCGGCAATTCTGTTTTATAATAATTTTTCTGTGGGCAATTTTCGTGTGGGCATTTTTCGTGTGGGCAATAATCCGATCACGAATTTTTGGTCGTAAATTCAAAATATGCATATTGACAGCAAATTTACATTTACGACCATAAGACTAGTCTAGTTATTTAGTTTGATATCAGATACTGTTTTAATAAACTATTAAGAATTTAAAAAAAAAAAAAATATAAATTATAACTTTATAATGTTTAAGTATTTATTTATTTTTTTCTTTTTCTAATTCTCTTTTTTTTTTACATAATAAAAATAATAATATTCATTGAAATATATTGACATTAATAATAAATAATTAATAAATATATAATTTATTTTAACAATTGAAATAAAAAAAAAAACATAACAAATTAAAAAAAAAAAAATTATAAATAAAATTTATTAATTTAGTTTATAAAAACTACTTAAAAACTGTATATATATAACTGTATTTCATTATATATTTAAAGGATTTTATTTATATATAATAACATATATATTATGTATTTATTTAAGTAAAATATAATATAAAAATTAATTAAATAATTTATGTATAAACAATAATTGTATACTTGAGAAACGAAATAATTTCTGATCTTATATTTAACAAATCACTCTTAAAAAACAAACAAACATTCGTTTTTCATTGTTTTAATTTTTTTTTTTATTTAAATATATAATTAATTTTTATTTAATTTGCGACTTACAACAAAATAAAAACCGTAATCATATTCAATAAAACTAACATTAGAAGAAATACACTCTGAAACGATATTTTAATTTTCTGTAAAACGAAAGCAATATATTATCGAAAGGTTAAGCTAGTTTTGAAGTTCTAAAATTTTGATCATTTCCTAGAATTTTATATTACTAAAAATTTTAAAGAAATAATTTCTTTTATTTTTGGTATAAGCGGTTTGAAATTAAGAAAAATTGTTAATTAAGGTTACAGGTGTTTAAAAATACCAAATTTTCAATTTATTAATTCTCTCTCAGCTCCTAAGCGGCGAGTGACAAAAAAAAATATTTCTTCTTAATTAACCCATACTTCTTATTGATGATCTAATTTCAAAAAAATAATAAACGAAATATAAAGTTTCCTAAACATAGTCTCGCATAACGGTAAATAAAAGTACCCGTATTGCAATTTTGTATATTTATTTTACATGCGCATTTGTCATTTCCAAATTGAAAATAAACCTTATAGAACTCTTATTATAACTATTTTATTTAAATATTGAGCTTTTTCGAATTTTGCGTAGCTGTATTTCTGTATCGGGTTGGGCTCCAAAAAAACCTTATTCTTTAAAATGAATTTTTTTTTTGGGACAACTATCCGTGGTTAAAATTTAATTTCTTTATTTTAAGAGTTTTAAACACACGGGCAGAAGAACGGACAGACAGAGTGTAACTATCTATATAAACACATTTTTGTAAAATTTTCAAAATTATTCTGATAGTTTCGTCACATTTGCACTTCTCTATCACGTCAAAAAAAAAATTATCAAGTGTGGCGCTATTCTGGAAGACTTTTTGAAGAGATTTCATTTTTGTAAAGTTGGTAGAAATTAAAATTGATATCATTTCGTATACTACGCCTTCAAAAATAACCAAACGTTATGATGACAACTGACATCACGTCAAATTAACAGCAGCTGTCAATATCCCTTTTGTGACCTATCAGAATCGCCATTCATTACTTTTATGATCTTTATAGTATGCTACGCCTACCAAAATACGGTTATTTATAAAAATGTGATTAATTAAAAAAAATTTTAACCTACAATGCTACAATTTAACCTGAATATTAGTTGGCACTTATTCAGATGAATGATAAAATTTACCCGTCTATAAATTTTAAAAATCGTTTCAGTTCTCTTAGTCTATTATAGTTTATTGATGTGTTAATTTTTTTTTTAAATTCCGAAAAGGTTTATTGTGTTACAATATTAATACATCATATAAAGTCTGAAGTTTAATGAATATGACAGGTGAGTACAACATTTTTTACACACCGTACGTAGAATCAATATTCAAATCCAATATGTCAACATTTTATACGTTTTTAAGCAATTACATATAAATACCCCAAGTATTCGTCTTCAGCTTAAATTGAGTTTAGCTTAAAATGTTACTTTTCGTTAAACAAATCAGATTATTATTATTAGGTATTTTTTAATAAAATATACAAAATAACCCTTATATTGCAAGCAGAATCTCTTAATCATTTTGTTTATTTTCCAAATTTAAAAATTAAAAATTCATTTTTCTACTGTCAAATTTTAAGAACTTTCGCCGGCTAGCTTTTTAAAGTTTAACGTATAAAATTGAAAAACTAGAACGAGTAATAGTATTAAGTTGCCATAAAGTACGAATAGTCAGGCCGCATATGATACAAATAGAATTCGATTACTTTTAATGTGTAAGTTACTACTATTTTACTCAATTACTTTCTTTGTTAAATTAACAGATATAGAAAAAAAAATTGTTAAGATATTTTAAAAATGTTTACTTAGAAGACGAACATTAAGTAATTTACGTTTCTTTTAATTGTATAAATTTAATCAATATAAATTTGTAATTTTTAAGTAACCTTAAAAGTATAATTTTTCATGTAAAAATGATAATAATATAATTTCCACTTTATCACTACTGAATGTGAAATTTAAGAACCAAAAATTAATTTTTCTATATGTTTACATTTAATAGATTGTATGTATTAATAAAGATTGCAATAATTATATATTTTTTTTTTAATTTTTTAAAAAATTACTTTTATAATTAAATTCTTATTTTTAAATTTGTTAAATTTATATATCAATATACTGCTCTTTTTTTTAAAGGAAGTATTTTTGTTATTTGTATGTATTTTAATTAAAAAAAATTTCTTTGTTTGCTTTCAACAATTATTTAAATTTTTTTTCCCTGTTTTAGTGTTTTATTTTTTCAACTTAAACTAATTTTTTTTTATTTTAATAAAAAATCAAAAAATTAAAGGAAATTATATCAATCAATTATTTTAAATCAATCACAATATTCCGTATATATATGAAAGTTTATTTTTGAAATATTTTCCAAACTCCTTTTACACTGTACATCCCTCTTGATTTATTTTAACCTTTATATTTAGTTAATGTGTTCTGATAGTGTACAAAATGAATATTTGTACACTATCACCGCTATTCTGATAATCGAATCACTTCAGTGATGCGCTTCTCTATCACGTCTCCGTTTTGTTTTTGATATTTATTTTTATAACTTTTCCCATCAACAAAAACTTAAAAATAAAAAATTTTGTAATATCTACCAACTTTACATCACCTCAAAATAACAGTCTTCCAGAATAGTCAGACGTGATCATTTTTTTATCACGTCTCCTAGAGAAGTGAAGTGATTAGTCTATCAGAATTTGTGTGATTATCTCAGAATAGGCACCCCTATTCTAAATTCCCTCGTACGACTAATTCGGAGATAATCTACGAAAAAGTGATTCTTAATTCCGACTTAACGTTACGAAAACTGCAAAAGTCTACGAAAGAAATATTCATTCGTACCATATTCGTACTTCATATTATTTCGATATCAGTTCACTTTTGTACATATAAATAAAAAGTTTTAAATGAATTTACATTTTTATTTAATTGTTTAGTTAACTTTTCAAAATATTTTTCAAAAATAATTAGTACACAATTGAAAACAATAATCATAATTTTTACTTAAAAAACTGAATTCAAACGTCAAAGTTGCCATTGCAAAATCTATTTTATAAAAATCTTCTATAGACAATACTTCAAAAGAAATTAAAAACATTATTCCTAAAATCAAACCCTACCGCCGTACCACACGGTTTGAAGTTCAATCACATCCATATACAGTTGAGCTTTTCAGAACAAAAACTCTGAAATTTAGGAACTCTTTTCTGAGTCGCATCTCCAAATTGTTGAACACATTACCCCCATATGTGTTACCCAATTCATTTGATCTGCAAAAATTCAAGAAGGAAGTCAACTTATACCTCTTGGGTTGTTCATTCAACCCTTAAAAGTCATTTATATTTATGACTTTTAGTTACTTTTCAGCCATAATACTGCGCAAGCAGCTAAGGTGCTTAACCCATTATTTTGGCTACGGGGGGAGGTTGTTTTAGTGTAGTAAAAATCTTACAGTACCCGTGGTATTAGGATTTCAGGTGCCTTTTGAAGGTTTTTTCCTCCCTTATGAAAAAAAAAAAAAATTTTTTACGAGGGAATTTAGAATCACTAAAAGTTTTTGTTCGTAGCGTAGCCAATTTTTCGTAGAAAGTCTACGAGGAAATTTAGAATAGAGGTCCTAATGTCAGAAAGTATAATGAGCGAATAAAATTTCCAAAATTTTCTGTATCTGTAAATATTTTTTAATTATTTTAATCACATTTGCAAAACTTTTTCTCCTTTTCTGTATCTAAAAATGGATCTAACCTAAGTCTTGAGTTTTAATATTTTTTGTTTTAGTTGTTTAAAGAACTGGTTTATGAGAAGTAATTTTAAATTCCTGTGGATATTAACAACAAGATTCTGAAAAAAGTAGCGTATGAAGAATTGTATATGTGAATTAATTTATATCTAATAACAAGAATATTGTAAACTGTTCCTACTTGTACCTGTGGTATGGACAGCATTTAGTAGCGTAACAGTTGAATTTACGCTAAGTAAACTATCGTTGAACGAGATTACTTGTTTGGTGTAAAAAAAAAGGGTACATGCAATAAAGCAAATGAGTTTTAAGGTTTAAACAAAGCAAATATTTCCTTATTCAAATTGGAAGCTATGTCACAAGAACGAAATCGAATATTACTTATTTTTTTTTAATTGTCTACTTTTCAAAGATGAAGTGCCTTGTGATGTTCTGAATTAGGTGGTATGCGATATTCTGGAGTCGGGGTATTCCCTTTTCCTAGAACATTTATATATTTATGCATAAACATTTTTGAACTCATTATTATTCAGAAGCTCACAAATATAATAAATGTAAATATTTTGTAAAAAAGGAAGCCCTTGATGCTAGGTGTAAAATTAGCGGAGCACGGTAACGGCACCAGTACAACTTTCTCGATCGCCCCAGTGGTTGGGCGTGTAACATTGTGATTAGAGCATACTGTCGCAATTCCTTCTGGTAGTTGAATCAAACTTATTAAAATAAAGCCAAAAATTAAGAAATTGTAGTTTCGGCTTTATTGTATGTTCTCGTAAAAACAGTAAAAATTTCTCAATTTTTTTAACTCTTCTCTTATCCTTTCCATATTAAATTTATATGTAAGTAGATAATTAGATAATTAGTTAACAAAAAAACTTATAAAAAACAATTTCATTTACTTCACAAGTACATTTTGTAAAAATTGTAAAGTCCGAACACATTGAAATAATAGAAGTTGACCAAACAATCAATTTATGTAATAAAAAAATAATTTTACATTGAATAATACTATATTGGGCAAAATTAGGCCTTATTATATTTAAAGAAAAGCTAAAATTCAATTGCTCATTAAATTAAATCAAAAAGTAATGGTTTCCATACTTAATAATCGAACTTTAAATTTAATTTTAATTTAGTTCATTGTGTTTGTCATTCTTACTTATGAATATATTTTTATGAAATTTATTGAAATCTAATAATTGTTAAAATAATTGATCACTCTTTTTTTACATAACTCAAATATTGAAGTTGCCTATCAAAAAGAGGCTTTTAGGAAATAAAAAAAGAAATGCGAAAAAATATAAAATTTAACAGCTTCAAACGCGACTTTTGACCCATTAGCTTTCAAAAGTTTCAAATCAAATACTTAGATACGGCTGAAAAATATATGATTATTTCAAATTGGGTACTTATTAGATAAACTAATTTAAAATTTAGTGTTGGTTCTGGAAAAGTTACACATCATACTATGTAAATAATTTATTTTTTAATGAATTTAGTTTTTCTTAATAGGTTTAAAACCTTATAAGTTATGTACGTATTTTTGAAAATAGTATTATGTTTAATTTTTTTTGTTTTTTTAGGATAAATTTAAATTAATATATACAATATTTAATTTTTTTTTTCAATAATTTTTTTTATATGTACTATATATTATACAATCATTAATAAAAAAAAATTTATCACTGGTTATATAGGTATTGAAAAAAATACAATAATAATATATTTATATCATATGGCTATTTTTTAAAAATATTAGAAGATTAGATTGACGATGGACAATTTGTTTTAGTTTTTTTTTTATTTTTTTTTTTATTTTTTTTTATTTTTTATTTTTTCTTAAATATAAAATTTTTAGGAACGTTATCTTAGTCAGTTATTTTTCGTTCTTATTTTCTTATTTTATTTTTATTTTAATTATTATTTTTGAATTAATATATGGTTTCACACTTTTTAAAGAAAATTTATTTATCAAAAACCTCCAAAACCAATGTCTGGTTTTATTCTATCAAACATTGAAACATGATTTGTTAAATAACCTGGATGATGATGTTGAGATTGTTGATGACTAACTGCTGCAGCAGCTGCCGAATATGATGAAGTATTTGGATAACCATATGGATAATTTGCACTTGGCATATGTAATGCTGGTGATGTTGCATATGTACTATAGCCAGCAGCTGGATGTTGTCCATATGCTGGATGATGATGGTATAATGTGCTAACTGGAATTGATATATGGGGATCCATAGCTGCATAAATAGCTGGATGGGATGATGTAGCTGCAGCAGCTATTAAATTTGAATGAAATGAACTTGAAGGATAATTTTGTGATGTTAAACTTGAAACAGAAAAATTTGTTGATAAACCAACAGCAGCAACAGCTGCAGCATAATTTGAATGATTTGCTGAAGAATAAGGATGTGGTGGTGGTGGTGGTGGCACGGATGGTGTTACTGCTACCGCTGCTAATGATGCTGTTTTAGGGGATGATGATAGTAATGTTGATGTTGATGATGATAATGTTGACGGTAAAGGTGGGGGAGGTGATAGCATTGTTGATATTGGAGACTGACTAGAACTAGACGATATTGATGCTGAAGCTGCAGCAGCCGCTGCTGCAACATTACTTAATAAAACTGATGCTGAATTTGTAATATTATTTGATAATAAATTACTATTACGTATTGCTGAATTTGATGCTGAAGATATGGCTGATGGTGAATGATGATTTGAAAAATTTGTGTTATAAGAATGTAAACATGATTGAGATATTCCATTTGTTAATGTATTTTTTAAATTATTACTAGTTTCATTTGAGTATTGATATTCTATATTATGATTTGTTGTAAAATTATTTTCATTATTTGATGTTGGAATTTGATCAACTAAAGATTCGAGACCAGATAGACTTTTTGAAGCAACATCAATAACATCTTGTTGATTTGATTTTGAGGACTGATTATCATTTAAACGACTTGTACTAACAACAATTGATGATGTTACAATACCACCTCTATTCGATGATGATCTATAATCTATTGTAGAATTTTTATCATTTGATAAATTTTCATTTTCACTACTTTCATCATAAGTAGAATTATTATTATTACTATTATTATTACTGTTATTATTAATATTATTATTATCATTATTATTAATATTATTATTATTAGTATTACTATTATTATTACTTAATGGGCTCACATTAACATTAGCTAATGATTGTGTAAAATTTTGATTTAAAATTTTTAAATTTTTAAAATCATTTATATTATCATTATTATTTTTTAATTCAATGTTATTTAAAATTTTTTTTATATTTTTTTCATTTTTTTCACATTTTGTTGTAATAGTTGTATCATTACTATAAATATTTTCATCATTAATAGATATATTATTATCAAGTCTATTGCAAACTAAATCGTTTGAATTACTAATTTTATTATTAATTATTTTGTTATCATTATTATTGGTATTATTATTGTTGTTTGTACTTGTATCATCATTTATGTTATTTTCATTATTATTATAATTATTTTTATTTATATTATTATAACTATGCAAATCCCTATTATTTGTTACATTTGATTTTGGTTGATTCATTTCATTACTATCATTATAAGCATTATTAAAAGATAGATCATTTTTTTGATCTGATTTTTCAATCGAATATGAATCTAAAGTTTGATTTTCAATAAAATTATTTTGTAATAATTGTGAATTCATTTTAACAGTATTAGGTGACATATTATTATTTATATGCTCATTTGAAACTGTTTGAGACTCTGATGCTGTATTTGATATACTATATGATCTTGCTTCTAAATGATGATGTAGTTGTTGTTGTTGTTGTTGTTGTTGCTGTTGTTGTTGTTGCTGTTGTTGCTGTTGTTGCTGTTGTTGTTGTTGTTGCTGTTGTTGTTGTTGTTGTTGTTGTTGTTGCTGTTGTTGTTGCTGTTGTTGTTGTTGTTGCTGTTGTTGTTGTTGCTGTTGTTGTTGTTGGTGATGATGATGATGATGATATGTCAATTCAATATCTTGTTGATGTAAATTATGTAAGTGTAAATGCTTTAAATGATTATTTTCAATATAGTTTTGATAATTAGAATTTTTATCATTTCTGAAATTTTCATTGATAACATCATTTAAATTTTGCTCCTGAATTGTTTGCTGAGAATTCAACGGAGAGTGTTGTTTTGCAATATATGAATTCACAATATTTGCTTCATTTCTTGAACCATTATAATTACTTTTATTATTAGTATTATTATTATTATAATTTTTATTTTTACTATTAAATTTATCATTCTTATTATTTTTATCATTATCATCCGATTTATTACAAGTATTATTATTTTCATTAGTATTATTAATTTTTTTTTTATTATCAATATTATTATTATTTTCATTATTACTATTATGATTGTTATTATTATCATTATTATTCGTTAAATTATCTTTATTAATAGAACTCATATTAAGTATTGATTCAAATTTATAAGAGCCTACTGTACTCGGTGAATGAATACTATTATTTGGTGATGAATATAAATGTTGATTTAAATATGGTGAATTATTATTATGATTACTATTTTCATTTATATTAATTTGTCTATCAATATCTATTCCACTAGTATAAATATTATTTCGATCTAATATAGATTGTTGATTTGATATAATATTATTTAAATTATGTTGGATATTAACATTACTAGTATTTTTATTACTGATAATATTTGTTTCATTATTAATATTATCTATGTTATAAATGTTTGTTAATTTATTACAATTATTAAAATTGTTTGAATTATTTGATGTCCCAACTAAATTCAAGCAATCATTTAAATTTGTAGAGTCTTGATATTGCATATGAGATTTACTTATAGAATAACAATTATTATTATTTTTATTTGCATTATTATTATTATTTTTATCATTTTTATTATCAATATTACAATTACTATTTTTATTACTTTGATGATTTTTATTATCATTATCATTATTATTGGTATTATAAATGTTGTTATTATTATTATATTTAACATTAATATTATTTACGTTTATATCATTATTATTATACATAACATTTTTTATAATATTATTATCTCTAAGTTTTTTTGGTCTACCACGTTTCTTTTTTGGTATACCATCTATCATAGACTCATGATTATTAATATCATATACGGTTTTATTATTTAAAATTAATAATTTTTCTGGTGTATTTTCATCACATCCAATTAAATTTTTAATTTTTTTTGGTCGACCTCTTTTCTTTTTCATTGGTGGCATCAACATATTGTAATTATTGTCATTTGATTCAATTGACTGTCTTAACACATTTGGAATTAAATTAATTAAACTACTGCTTGTTGTGGATGAATTATTTGAATTATTGATATCAGCTGTACAATTATTATTATTTTGCATTTGATGATTTCCATGATTATTTAAGTCCATAATTACAGATGGTTGTTGTTGATAATGTTGTTGTGAAATTTGTTTATCATTATTAGTTATTAGTTGACTATTTGTAATTTGTTGTGTATTAACATTTGAGATCATATTATTATCATTACTTATTGTATTATTTAAAATTAAAGAACCTGAACCATTATTACTAGATGAAGCCATAACTGGTGTCCCTGTTTCTTGATCACAATGCTTTAATTTAGGATCAGTAAATACACATTCAGATTCATCAATATGTGAAATTAATCCGTTCAAATAATCTCTAAATTTTTTTAAAGCAGCATAAAAAGGAACCTTATCTGCAGCTCTAGGGAGCTGAGCGCAACGGGCTGATGATGAAGGCATAACCCACATATACTGTTAATTAGAGTAATATATAAATTTAGAAATGGATAATGTGTAAAATTTATTATTTAGTAATTTGACAAAATTAGATTTTACATAAAATAAAAAAACTTTTTACCGTATTTGTTCCTTCAACGCATTCGGGTTGACGACCAAAGTTAAAATCTTTTTTTCCCGAGAAAACTTCAAATATTAATTTACCATTAAAAACAGCAATTTTTGGTTGAAATTTTTTTAATTTTTCTAATAAAATACGACAACCTTCTTTTATTTCTTTTCTAGTTAAATCTGCAGAACCTTTGGTTGCCCTTTCCACCATATTTGTAAAACCTATACCCAAATTTAATAATTTATAATCTTCTTCAGCAGTCATTTGTTCTTGTGTTAAGCCTGATAAATATAAGCATTTCCAAAAATGATTTCCAGGTCCAGCGTAGTGATGACCTTTATAAGCAGCAAATAAGCCAGGATTTATTCCAATCTATTAAAAATTAAAAAAAAACATGTAATTCCAAAATTATCATAATTTTTGTAGAAAAATTTATAGAAAAATATTTAAGGATTGAAATTACACTCACGATTATAATGTCCAAATTATTTGCCAAATGATCCGGTAATGTTCTTTTACATACTTCTTCTTCTGAAATACCATTAAAACGGTCATGCTTTTTTCTTTCTTTATGCACAACCGATTTTATAACTCCATTTACCAGTGACCTATTAGTTCAATAATAAATAAATTAAATAACAAATAAAATAAAAAACATATTAGTTAACCTATATTAGTTAGAGATATTCAGCTTGAAAACGTCACAAAGAAAACGGAGTGATAAAAAGTTTAAAGGCAAAAAATAAATTTTTAATTCAATCAAAAATTCAACAGTTTGTTAAGAAGAAGAATCTTGAAATGAATTTGAAATTACGAATCAAAATGGTATTAAGCTGATGAGCAGAGACCGGGATGAAGTCCCTAATTTAAAAAACAACAAAAAACCATGGAAGAAAAGTGGGTAAATTTTTAATAATTTGTGAGATGCCTAATTTTTTTATTACAATTGTTAAAATTTTTGACATTTCATTTTGACGCAATCGGAATTGTAAAGAAATACATTGTATTTTCGACACAATGTGTGCAGAAATTTTACATTGTGTTATTTTCACATTGTATCAGGTTGAAGGTTTTTTACGACATTTACGATGTCACCCTTTATAACTTCTCCATTTCTTTGGAAAGGACTAACGTAATAGCAATAGGTCGGTAGTTAGAGGGATCGCTTTTATCGCCTTTTTTAGGAATTGAAAAAACATGTGCAATCTTCCATTGTGTAAGATGAATACCCGAAGTAAAGGAAAGATGGAAAAAGTTGGGCAGAAGTTTTGAAATGGATATATATGTGTTTTTAAGGATGGTATTTGTAATACCGCCCGGACCGGTTGATTTTTTAGTATTAAGATTTTTCAAGATTTTCATCACTGCTCGCGTACTAAAGTATATTCTACCAAAGCAGCAACCAACTTCTGGAATAGATGGGGGTCTTTGAGTTGACTGAGGCAGTGACAAGGTAGAAGCGAACAGTCTGCCAAACAAATTCGCTTTTTCTTTTGAATCTGATACGATGTGGCTGTTTATATCACCAACTGGAGGAAAAGAAGACCCGTTATTGTCTTCTTTTAAATTTTTTCCAAAAGTCCAAAAGGATTTAATATTCTTGGGCATGTGTATTAGCTTTCGTTAAAACTAAAGCTTTGGTTGAACAACAATTTTTGCTTGTTGATAACTCTCTTACATCTGTTCCGAACCACTATATAGTTGGCCCTGTGGACCTCCAAACCACTGTCCCGGTACTTTTTAGAATGGCTTCTTTGCAAATACAATTGGACCAAGTTTTGGGTTTCCACTTAATAGATTTCATGGAGTGAGGTTATTTATATATATTTATTACAAGTAATCTCATTCCAAATAGTTTCATTAATCGCCTTTGCAGCAAAGTCGACATTCCTACCACGGAAGCACAGTGACCAATCAATGTTTTTTTTTATATTTGTTTTATAAATAGTAAAAATTGTTTAGACCTTCCAATTAGCATGGTAATAACGCCATACTAACTTTTTGGGAAGGGGCCTTTGGTTTGGCACCGAGCTTGGCTGGAAGCATGTATTGATCGAACAATGATCAGAGCCACCCAGAGGGCAACCAACTGAAACCACATTCTTTTCAGGGTATGTGTTTAGAAACAGATCCAAGAGGGGACCTTCTCCATCAGCACTGTCAGGAATTGTAGTGAGATTTTTAACAAGATGAGAAAGGTGAAATAGAGTGAACAATAATTCAACCTGTTTCCCAATCGAGTTTTGACTCTGAGAAGAGCTACTGGAAAAGTGAAGCCAGTTTTTGTTATGAACACTAAAATCCCGCGCCGGAACAATTTCAGTTTCAGGATAACAATCGAAAATTTCATTGATCTGGTTGGAAAGATTTTCAGATTCCATAACAGTTTCCTGTTCACTTGAATTAGGTGATCTGTATAGAAAACAGAAATGTATAACATGCTTTCCAACATAGATTTTGACCCAAACGTAATTGAAAGTTAGGCTAGAAGATTTATATTTTTTATGATAACCCACAACGGCATGTAAGTTCGTTTGTAAACCGCGAATACTACAAAAATTACGTAAAAGTTAATAATTTTGTTAGAAACTAAAGAATAGAGAAAAACAAAAAAAAAACCTAAGAAATAAATTTAAATTAGAAATTAAAAAGAAAACGCTTTTATTCAACTTAAATCTACAACAACTTAAAAAAAAAAAATAAGAAAAATAAAGGTTTAATTTCGAGCGAGAGAATGGTTTATAACTACGTTCAGCAGTTTTTAACTTGCACGATAAAGAATCTATAAAGAAACTATATGTGCCCTAAAAACTCAATGAAAATTAAACAAATACACAATTACATCTAATTAAAAATAAAAAAACATTTGTAACTACGGTGTTGTTATGATGGTATATTGAGAGTGGTGAGAATTTTTCGGAATTATTTATTATTTATTAATTTTTGTTTATTATTATTTGTTTTGTTTAAATTTTTATTTATGAGTTATTATTTATCATTTATTGTTTATTATTTTTTATTTATGACACATTGGTATAGTGAAAATATAATTTTATCTACTGAAAATTTAAGACGTTTCTACGTGTTATAAGGCCTAGTACGATTCTATTTAAATTGTATCTAGAATTCATTAAGTCAATTCTAATAACACGAATATAATATAAAATCCAGTTCCAACAAGTACTTATGCTATAGACAATCTTATTATTCAAACAGCACACAAAAAATTTAAAAGATATTCTAAAAAAAGCGAGGAAGATTATAGTTTCCCTTGTGAACTTTAAGATATCCGTACCAACCCACTATGACGTTAAGAATAAAATAAACCATTAATTAATTTTCTTATGATATTATATTAACAAAAAAAAATAATAAAATTTTTGATACACTTTACTCCATAATTTATCTTGTAAGAAACCATTAAAACAAAACAAAATATATAAAAAAAAAACAAAAAAAATTGATAAAAATGGGTACGAGAAATGTACAAATTTGCCAAGTAACTTGCCCATATTTAATATTCATTTATTTTTCAATTAAATAATTTCACGACGGAAAATTTCAGTACAGATACTACTTTTCATTTCAACTTTGTAGTGCAATTAGTTCTAATGTAATGTAGGCAGGGCAGGTTGCATGGCAGCTAGCATTTGAAACTTCATAGAAGTGTTTGTGCTATTATACAACTTAACGTGTGTAATTTTCATCCTCTTAATATAATTAGTTTTGAAGAAATTCTAACTGGTTCAAAAAAGTTGTATGGCAGCTCCCCGAAAATGAAGCCGAACATTTTAAAACATCCTATAGATAATTGTCCTATTATATAACTAACCCTGTGGAATTTTCATCCCCCCAGTGTTATTAAAGTTGTATTGCAGCTCGCTAAGCCTTGGTCCGATTTAAACCAACAACCATAGAGAAGCTAAAAATTGTGACACACTTTGTGTGAATTTCAAAATTCTATCCCTTTTAGTTTTAGAGTTATGGTGCTGGCACACGGAGGGCCGGACGAATAGAATCATTCAGCGAGATCGATATACTTTTTGATGCAGATCCGATTAATACCTTGGACACTATCCTCAAAGAAGAACAAAATTAATATTCTTGTGGCATTATTTGTATGCACGGGTATAAATAGCTTTGGTCGCAGCTAAAATTTCTTTATGGAAATTAGAAAATGAAAAATCTACTTCATTTATATTTTATTTTTCATATTTTATTTTGCTATTTCTAAATGCATTTAAAAACGGTCTCTGCTGAAGAGATATAACACCAAACTAATATTTTATTTCTAGCACATTTTCAAAAAATTTTGAAAAAATATGCTTATTAGTTTCATTCATTCCGTCTGTCCATGCGTCTGGACAGACGGAAAGGAATTTTAACTACAGGTAGTATTGTAAAAGAAAAATAATTTTATAGAAGAACATTTTCTGTATCCCCACCCTTTACGGAGCTACACGGCGAAAGGCAGCTGTTTTTCACATGTTACCTATATAGCTTCCGAACGGTTTAAACAAGAGTCTTGAAATTTCCGAAAAGTTGGATCCTTAGAATGGAGTCGAGAAAGAAGTCTTTTAATAAAACTTTTTTGTCACGCCCCCTGTTTGGGAGCTGTAAGAGGTCGAAAATTGAAACTTTGCTAAGCACCTGTAATTTAAATAACCGCATAAATTTTGTTTTAGTAATATACATTTAGAAAATTTTGCATATGTTTACAATCATTTTCATATGTTAAAGGTTTTTCTTAAATTTAAAAGGGGTTCTTAAAATTGAAGAAAGTGTCTGTTAGTTTTAAGCGTTTTTGCTTAGATAATAAAATTTTAAGTAATATTTCAAATTTTTGTGAAATTCACAATATAATTACTAGAACCTAAAAAAATTTTGTAGAGGGGGGCAGGGAAGTGGAGACAGATCCTTGAGAAGCATCGTAAGTTTACATAATATTTCGCACTTGTTATAAGCTTTTTTTAAGTGCATGTAAACCAATGTAAACCCATTCTAAGTATTGATTTCACTATTACTCATAATTAATAATGAATTGATGAAATAACTAAATTATAACATTGTCATAAAATACTCAGTATAAAACACTATATAATTTTGAAAATGTGCTTTTTTAAAAACCATTGGTTTTTTTCATCACTTGTTTTATTGTATGATTTAACAAAATGGAATTTAAGACGCTTAATTAAAATAGTATAATAAACCCCACACTTTCTTTTAAGCAAGCAATTTAAATTGATTATAATTTATATCACGGTTGTATTTAAATCCAACTATGTCATTGACATACATGCATGATAATAAACTATAACCTCTCGCAGTTTCTTTTCATGCATATGTCGATGATAAAGCATCAAAATGGAGCAACAAACTCATTAAGTTTGCTTAGGATATACATTCTGTCTTTCTTTTGGTGTGGGACTTACTGTCCTGACAATATTTCCACCAGGGATGGAAAAAAAATCTATATTGAAATTTTTATTAACTCTTTAATAAAACTTTTTGCTTATCTTGATCACTGGTAATATTTCTTTATGACCTTTCTGAGTCGAACACACTCTCTCTTAATTATATATTTTAATCATTACCCATCATCTTGACGAATTTTTTTTTTCCTTCCTCTCTTTTTTGGAGCATTTGTGTTTTCATCTAAAGTCATCAGATTATCACAAATAATTCCATAATTATTTGAATGGTTTTGCATTGAGTTTTCCAATATATTAGATGACATTAATTTACTGTTATTAATTCGAGAATACTGATCTTGAATTTCATTGTTATTTGTATGAAGTGAATTATTCATAAGAGTTCTGTTATCACAGTTACCATCATTGATAGAAGAAGATATTGGAGCAGGACAATTATGTTGTAATAAAGATGACAAACAATTTCTAGCATTTGGTGATGATATAACATGCATACTATTATTCATTTCATCATCGATAAATGTATAAGGATCATTTGAATTTTTCGACGTTGACTGTTGATTTTGATCCAATGCCTGGGAAGCAACTGATGAAAGTGTAGAATTAGCTGATAGTTCACATTTATTAGATAATGACAAATTATTTTGTAATCCTGCATTTTGTGGTGTAATTGAATGATGCGATGAAGAAGCGTGTGAATTGGGTGTTAAAACGTCTCTAACAGATGTTTCATAACCATCATCTTGAATTTCAGGTTTTACAACTGGTGATAATCTATGAATAAGTTTATATAACATACAGAAAAGTTACTTATTTAAAATTTATTTATTATAAAACTTACAATTTATATCGAGTTGAATTTCCATGTTGAGAATGTTGTTCATTAATTAATAAATCATCCATGCAATTTGTATGGTTTTGTTGTTGTTCCGCAATTTGTTGCATATGATTTGTTAAATGTGAATTATTATTTGTTCCAAAATGCGCATGATGATAATGTTGCTGATGTTGTAAATGTTGTTGTTGTTCTTGTTCTTGCTGTTCTTTCGTTGTATGAATTTGATTGGATTGATGTTGTGGAACCTGATGATTAAAAGATTCCTGCTGTTGTTGTTGTTGTTGTGATCCATTAATTAATTCTTGATTATGATGTGAATACTGCATAAAATGATTTTGATTTTGCAATTGATGCATTTGTTGTTGTTGAGGTTTAATTTGAGAATGCTGAGACTGTTGTTCTGACATTTGATTTTGAATATTTGAAGAAAAATTATTTGAATGTGACATAATATGAAGATCTGTTACAGAATTTTGTTCTTGTTGCTGTTGCTGCATAAAATGAGATAAATGATTCTCATAATTTTGTTGTTCTAGTTGTCGTGATTGCCGTTGATGATTATGTTGAATATGCATATTATGTTGGTGATGAATATTAAAATCATAATTTATTCCTGAATGATTACTTTGAAGTTGTAAATTTGGAAAGGAATAAGGTGAATTAATTCGATCATAAAAAAGATTATTTGAATAATGATGTTGATGTTGTTGTGCCTGTTGTTGTTGTTGTTGTTGCTCCAAAGAAATTCTTTGTAAACCATTATTTTGTACAGGAAATTCATGTGCATGAGATGACATTGCTGATAAATTATGATTAGCAACATAATTATTACTTTCATTACAATCATTTTCTTGTTGTAATGAAATTTCTTGTTTTCTTTGTTCTAATTCCAAGTTTGGATTTATTTGATTATTTTCTTCACAAATACTATTAAAATTTTTATCAATTTTTGAATTCTCATTAATTGATTTATCTAAATCAACTTTTAAATTTAAACAATTTGCTGTTCTTAAATTAATATTATAATTTGGTGATTTTGTAGTATTATCATTTTTATTTAATTCATATTGATCAATTTTTTCATCTTGAAATGGTGATATTTTTTCTTTAATAATATTTTTATTATCAACAATTAAATCATTTTCAAGAATTGGTAATAACGGTGAATTTGGATTATTAATATTTTTTATATTATTTATTTTTGAATTTTCATCAAGTTTTTCTATAATATTATTATTATTATTATTATTATTATTATTACTATTAGTTTCATAAATATCCAATGATTTTTCAATTGAATTGTTATCACTATTATCAATATTATTATTATTATTATGATTTTTATTATTTTCATTACCATTATCATCATTATTATTATTATTATCAATTAGAGTACTATTTTGATCATGATTTACAATAAATTCAATATTTTCCTTACATACACTATTTTCATTATTTTCATCATTTTCATTATTATTATCATTATTATTTATCGTATTTTTATTGCTTTCCTGTACATTGATGTTATTATCATCAATATCGTTTTTATTTATATTTAAATCATTTTTTTCATCATTATTATCATTTTTATTATTTTTTGTATTTATCGTATCTAATTTATTATTAGCTAATTTATTCTCATTATCTCCATTATTCGTATTCGTACTATAATCTTTGGTATTAATATTTTTAGATAAATAGGAATTATCAGTATCTGTAGTAGTAGAATTAAAATTAGATGGAATTTCAAAACTATCATTATTATTATTGTTATTATTATTATTATTAAAACTATTATTATTGACTATATTTAAGTTAATATCATTATTATTAGCATTATCATTATTATTAGCACTATCGTTATCATTTGTTTTAATTTGATTTTTTGATAATAAAATTGAATTTTCAACAGTTGTTGATGTTGAAGATGGTTGTGTTTCTTCTGATGATGATGGCACTGTTGTTGATGCTGCTGAAGAATATGGTGACCATGTAGTTTCAGACATTATTGTATCACGTTTTATACCAGATAAATTTTCTAATTGAGTTGAATTCATTAAAGTTTTTACAGTAGACATATTCTCTTTTAATTTCTTTTTTTGTATTAAAATTTATGTTATTTGCAAAAAGTTTTATAGAATTTCTTATTAATAATTAAAAAATTTATTCAATGTATTAAAATAAATAAAAAAAAAAAAACACTCACAAAACAAAAACAAATAATGATTTAAATAACATAAATATTTCAATCATTTTTACTTAATTTTATTTCATTTTTATTCAAAATATTTAAATTATTGAAATTTTATATTGATAGAATATCACTTTTTAAAAAATATTAATTAAATAATTTATTATTATTATTATTATAATTTTAAATTGAGATAAATGAGAGATTTTTAAAACAAAGAAAAGAAAATGAAAACAGGTACACTGGTATTTAGTTATTTTTTTTTTTAAATATATTTGTATTATTAACTTTCAAAATGTATTTTTAAAATGTAATATCTAAATTTTTTAATGTTTTAATTGTTCTGTTTAACTTTAATTTGACAGACAATTATTTTATTAATATTTTGTATTTTTTTTTTTTAATTTATTAAAAATAGTTTTTTTTTAAATAAAAATTAATTTTGATTACTTTTATTTTTAAAATTTTTTATTATATAAATTTATGTTCGGGCGGAATTTACTTTACGTATTTACGTTTAATTTTAGTTTTTTTTTTAATTATACTAAAATAAATAATTAAATGAAAAAAATTTATATTTTAATATTTTAAAAAGTTTTTCGGTAACATTTTAAAAAGAAATTCATTTGTTTATTATTATTATTATATTATTACATTTCACTTAAATATAATTTTATTATTTTTCTTTACAATTACTAATATGTTTAGGAACAAATTAATTGTGTTTACAAAATTTTTAAATTTTTTTAATTAATTTTATATAATTAGTTTGCATATATCTGAAAGTAGAAAAAAAAAAACAGAAATTAAACAAAATTATAATATTATATTAGGTGTGATTAATAGCGAGTACTATCTAAAACAAGCTAGAACAGAAAAGTACAGGTTTCGGTGTTCATTACTTTTAGAACAGTGTTTTTTTGTCCGAAAGTGTTCTAGTTTTGGGTTCATTAGTTATTAACTAACCTGCTTTAAGTTACACTTTTCGGTTCTACTTTGTTCAGAACAGTTTTGGACAACTTTTTTTTGTTGTTTTTTTTTTTTTTTATTTAAACAATTGTTTATAAATTATTTTTTTTTTCAGTTAAAATAGCAATAGAGAATTTTAAGAAAAGTGAATAATTTTATAAAACATATTTTAAAAAAATTTTTACAAAAATTAAAAAATAAAAGCATTAAAACCAATAAAAATCTGAAAATTTAATAAAATATATTATTGATTTTGAAAACTGAAAAGTACAAAAAAGCGTTCATTAGTTTTTGTTGTTCTAGGTTGTGCTATGTAGTCTTAAAGCATTTGACATTTAATTGTTTGTTGTTATGTCCTGAAAACTAATAAATGAAATATAATAAATAAGATAAAAAATAAGATGAGCACAGGAGTGAAAGTAGTGTGGACGGAAAAGTCGCCAATTAGATGTTAGGTGCAATTTTAGATTTTGTTCAGGTAACTTAATGAAGTTTAGGGAGCGCCAGACCAAATGTGAGAATTATACTCCATCTTACGTCGTTTGTAGACTTAATAGATATTGGACAGATCGGGAGGAGAAAAATATGCTTTACAGTGAGAGTGAAAACCCAAACATTTGGCAGCATTGTTAGCTTCTTCAAAATATGTCCATTCCATAACATTTTTTGGTTAAACTGCATACCTAAGATATATTTCTCCCTGAAATCTCAGTATTGGATTATTTGATCTCTTTTGGAAAAGATGCGACAGCTTTGAGTCTTAAGACTCAAATCTATTAGCTTTACCTCAATTAAAAAATTTAGCTTGACTGAGCTAGCCATCACAATTTTTTTTAAACTTATTGCGGCGGAAGTGACATTTGATTTCTTTAAACAAGTAAAGAAACAATCAGTCGGTGCAACCGACTTAGAAATACCCTACACCTATTTGGTACAGATTTAATGACATATCCATAAGTCATTTTAGCGCCATAAAAGCTGTTATTAATTTGATTGTAAGACATAGCTAACCAAATTAACTTTATAATACTAAAAACATTTTCTAATTACACTATCTCTTAAAAAATATTACAAATTCTTACTAATTTATTTATTTAAAAATATTAAAAAACAAAAAAACTTGTTATAAATGAAAATATATTTATTCCACTTCAATTACAAAATGAAAAAATTCTAGTTATTAAATTTTTTGATAAAAATCTGATCAAAGCATAATATATATAATAACCCAAATTTTTCAAAATTGCAATTATTTTAAATGGCTAGTTAATATAATAGAAAAGCTTATACGCAAAATATGCAATAAATGTATTTCTAAAATACAATTACAAATTTACACCTTTTCATACAATTCATTTAAATATAAATATAAATTTTACATAAATGCAGCAAGTTCCTTTGAAGAAAGCTGAACCACTACAATTAAGTCTAGATTTCGGGAATACATATGATATGATTTCTATTCTTTGGCTTGTTGTATTGTACTCGTTCGGCCTTAAATCGATCAAAAGCTTCTAGAATCCGAACTCATTGACCAAACTCGACCAGAACCATTTCCAATGGTACTTTCATTACTAGTAACCTAAAGTTTAAATTTCATCAAAAAAGCGGCATTATTTTTTGAGTTATGGTGTTTTTAAGATATATGTTTGTTAGCCCTTGAACTTTTCAAGGGTTCCAGAACCCGAAATTATGGTACGATTTCGCCCATATGCAGTCCCCGTCATACTTTAAATACTAGTTAACCCTTGTACACAACTGGAACGTTCTATCTTAATTTTAAGTTACTAGTTAATTTCGATGATAAACTTTTACACATTGGGGGGTCTAAGAAAGGTACAAAATTAGAGGGACACGCAGGAAATAGTAAAGAACAGCCATGTGCCAAATTTGAAGCTTCTACATTTGTTTCAAGTTACTATCTTTATTAATTTCGAAAATATGCTTTAAGGTCCTTGGAACTGAGTGGTTGGTCCACACCCAGTACTCCAATTGGGCTCAAATTTCAAGGACACTAAGGAAATCGAAAGCGACACCCTTAAACCAAATTTGGAGGTTCTATCTTCATTGGTTTCGGAATTATGCTAGTTTGGCCTAAATTCGATCAAAAAGTTCTAAGTTCCGAACCCATTGTCCAATCCTTACCGTACGCAATCGCCGCCGTAGTTTCATTACCAATAACCTACAGCACAAATTTCATGAAGATAGCGTCATTAGTTGTTGAGTTATCGTGATTATTTATATATGTTCGTTAGCCCTGAAACCGATTAAAAGGTCCAGAATCCGAACCCTTTGGCAGATTTCGTCCTTATGCAGTGCACGCTTAACTTTAAGCACTAGTTAACCCTTGTACACAATTTGAACGTTTTATCTTAATTTTAAGTTACTATTTTTAATAATTTCGATTATAAGCTCTTAATACTTAAGAGGGTCTAAGATGGATACTGAACCACCACTTCAATTGATCCCAAACTAGGGGGACACGCAAGGGATAGTAAAGAACACCCTTGTGCCAAATTTGAAGCTTCTACATTTTTTTAAGCTGTTATATTTATTAATTTTAAAGATATGCTTTAAGGTCTTCGGAAATGTGTGGCTGGTCCCGACCCACTACTCCAATGGGGCCCAAATTTCAAAGACATTAGGAAAATAGGAAGGGACACCCTGATACAAAATTTGGAGGTTCTATCTTCTTTGGTTTCGGAATTATGCTCGTTTGGCCTAAATTCGATCAAAAAGTTCTAGGTTCCGAACCCTTGGTCCAATTCCGAACTTACGCAATCCCCGAAGTAGTTTCATTACTAGTAACCTACAGCACAAATTTGATGAAAAAAGCGTCATTAGTTGTTGAGTTATTGTGATTTTTTATATATGATCGTTAGCTCTTCGATCGATTAAAAGGTCCAGAATCCGAACGGGCCGATTTCGCCCATGTGCAATCCCCGCCGTACTTTCAGTCCTAGTAACCTCCAGTTAAAATTTCATCAAGATAGCTCTATTATTTTTTGAGTTATCGTGCCTACGGACCGACGGACGGACGGACGGACATGGCTATATCGACTCAGGAGGTCACGCTGATCACAAATATATATACTTTTCCATATCTAGCTCGCTTTAGGTAGTTACAAAAACCATACCAAAGTTATTATACCTATTAATATATACCTATTATATTTATTATTACCTATTACTTTTACCTATTCTATAGGTGTAGGGTATAAAAACTTTAGTTCAGAAAAAGATTAAGAAACTAATCATATTATATTAAATGAAACGAAGAAGAGTGTAGTAGAGTAGACTGTGTCAACTCTGGGAAACCCGTATGATCGTAATATATCCAGTTAATTACTTTTGACAAAATTTCAGACATGTAGCTTTATTAGGTGTAGTGTAATGCTCATATAAAAGAAGGTGTTGTAAGGCAGTTCGAGTAGCTCTGCAGTAGACCAACCAAATTTTGCAGTAACTTTGGCTATTAAACTAAAATATTTTTGGCAAAGTTTCAGGCATCCAGCTTTAATAAATACAGGTAATGCCCCCCTTTTTTTTGTGAGTTATCGTGCGGGCTGATGTATATACAAAGCTAAATCGATTTATTTTTCGATTCTGACCTGACCCATACACTTAAGTATATATCTTCTTGGTTTTACAAGATCCATGTACACAATTTCTAAACAAAGCACAGGCGATCCCAACATGTACATACGAGAACTTTTTTTTAAAATGTTAAGTCGTCAAATTGTATAATTGCATACAGAAATAAATACACATAGGGGCCTCGGTGGTGTAGTGAGTAAGCATTTGCTTTACTAACTGAGGGAGTCCGGGTTCGATTCCCGTTCAGGTCATACAATGTTTAATTTACCAGGTAATGCAATATTAAATTCTAAAAATAATTTTTCTTTAAAAATCGCCTTGGTGACCAAATATAATTTGAATACACAAATATATAACATAAACAAAATAATTAATAATGCAATTATAAATAAATGGAAAGTATTTAATTTAAAAAGCTCAAATGCCAAATTGGCAAAGGACTATTATAATATCAGGCAATATTTACTATTGTCCTGGTACAAATAATAAATAAATATACACATGTAGGCATATACATACATTGATTGAGTTACAAACAAAAAAAAACAAAAACCCAAAAAAAATAAACTAAAATCATGATTCACTACACACTACTCTGTATATTTATTTTGTTTGTTATTAATATATTTACTTTACACTAAAATACGAAAATTTTTGTTCTGAATACTCTTCGTATATACAGGGGAGGCCATAGTCACCATGGGGTTTAAAAATTTAATAATTTTTTCGTTGATAAATTTATACCAAATTATATAAATAACACCTGGAGAATAAATAATGGAGAGATGCACAATTGAACAAAGAACCAAAAAAAGCGGAGATCAACGGTAACATCGGAGTTTTGAAGTTAATTTTCAACAGTTGGCCAGAAATGAAGTAAATGTTAGTGAAATTCTGGTTATGAGTGATGAAATCCTAGAGCCATTCACCAACGCCAATTGCACCTCATTAGGTGTACAGTATGGTGTGAAATTACATTTGAAAATATTATTGGGCCTTACTTCTTTCAAAATGAAGATGGAAATACTGTAACCGTAAACATTTTTTACGTCCTCCTCTTAAAAATAGACCTGAAATGTGGTTTCAGCAGGTTAGACGCACTTCCCACATTTACTAATACACAACGGCATTTTTAAAGCAAATTTTTGGAGATCGAATGATTTCACATAAGAATTCACATAAGCAGACCAGGATTTCTCTTTGTAATGTTTTAAAGTTTTTTTTTTGTAAACCTTTTAATATTTATAAAGATTTTGTAATCATTTAAACTCAAACTTCTGTTACACTTTATAAGTATTCTTTTTGTTTCTTTTATTAAGATTCCACCAAGGAACACAAAGTTAAGAGTTTTCCTTTTTTGTAAATGGAATAGGTAGCTTTCTGTGCTGTTTCTATAATTTTGCTTCTCAAATAAATTTCCATTACATCAAATTCAACATTTTATTAAAATTTTTCCCAGTTAGCTTTATTCATATTAAATTTTTCTCTAATTTCATTATTAGAATGCGATCAAGGGTGTTGTAGTATAATTGGAAAACTGTCGTAAAGATCTGTGGGAACTTTCCAATTATTCCCCAATGTTCAATATGCATAACGCATTGTCAGTTATAAATTTCTCAATTACTTTATTACGTTTATTTGTTTTACTTGATCCCCATTATGAATTGTGAGCAATTCAATCACCTTTTTTTGGGTTTATTTTGGTGCTGTTTTGCTTTGGTTGTTCTTGTTGTGGCTTTTTTGTTATGTTTTTTATTGCATTTGTTATTGCGTTGTTTATTGTATGTACTTAGATTAGCAGATATTTTAATAATAATTGAGAAAATAATTCCTAACTTAAAGTTAGCATTTCGTAGAAGATTCTTTCTTCCTTTTCTCGGTTAGTAATGCTAACCTTCTCAACAACTATTATTTTTTGGATATTTTTTTTTCTTTTGTAAATTCGGTGTAATCATTAAAGAAAACATTATGATTCCCTTTGCAGTTAATGCAACAAGAATCTTTGGTGCATTTTTCATATTCTTCTAGACGGTATTCATCCCCACAATTCAAACATTTTCTTGTTTTCTCAACAAGATTGATAGCAGTTGTATGCTATCTCATTATCATTTAGATGCTACAATTTCTATCAACAAAATTGATAACCCATTGAAATGATAATGTATTATATTTTCTTCTTCTTCATTTAGCGTTACAGCTCGGGGTGAGCTAAAGCCTTCTTCGTAATACTCCTCCAGGTAGATCGATCCTGCGCAGAATTCTGCCAGTTTTCCACGCTCATTTTTCGGCAGTCATTCTCTATGTTATCTTTCCATCTGGTTCTGGGCCTGCCTCTTGCTCTACTGTATAGTGGTCTGGTTTTGAAAATTCTTTGTTGAGGGCGATTTTCATTCATTCTTATTATATGCCCTGCCCATCGTAGCCGCTGTGCTTTCACAAACTTTACAATATCTTCGCCATTAATTATGTTATTGATGTTTTCATTACTTCTTCTTTGATATTCTCCGTTTTCCAATCTTATTGGGCCAAAGATTTTTCGGATAATTTTTCTTTCAAATATACGTAACTGTTCTTCGTCTCTCAGTGGATTATATTTTCTAACTTTGCTTAATTCATATCCAATTTTAACTTAATTTCGGAAATTTTCGATATAACGGAATAACCAACAATGAAATAGACAAACAAACAGCAAAACTTTGACACAAATTTTTATAGTTTTAAAAATTTACTAAAAATACTATAAAGAAATTGCTTTGAAACAGTGTAGTTAATATGTATAATAACCGGATTATTCATTAATGTACTACCTAGGTAGGTATATGGTGAAAAAATTATATCTATATATAGTTTTGTTCTTTATGAAATTAAAAATGTGGAAAAATTTTATTTTATGTCATTCAAAAAAAAAAAAAAAAAAAACAAAAAGCAAAAAAAAACTTTGTTTATTATGATTTTTTATCACGATTTATATATAGCACCGTTATTTTTTGGCACCTTTTTCTTCTTCTATTATTCTATCTTAGTACATTTTTTTTTGTTTTTTTTGTTTTCAAAATATATACGGGATTTCATCTAATTATTATAACATTTTTAACAAACTTTTAAACAGTCTCGATTTATTTACATATATTGAGTTAATAATTTTTGTTTTTTAAGAAATTTTAAAATGTTATTTTATATTTATCATAAAATTTATTAAGAACTAACAAAATATATAATATACATAAGTATATACCAGTGGCGTTTTCTCTGGGTGTGCAAGGTGTGCACTGCACCCCCAGCAAAATTATAGATTATCATTTTATAATTCGTAAAATAACATTTTTTTTTTTTTAATTTGTCCAAAATTACAATTTAATGTAATTTTATATTTTTAATTTTTTTGTACCTCACGAATGAAGTTATTGTGTCATATAAACTTCATCGCATTTGTTGTAAAATATTACGTATGTAGTATTATTGAAAAAATGTCTTAAAAATATTGGAAAAATCAAATCCTCGTATTATCAATGATTGTGTGCATCTTGTGTAGTCGTACATTTTTTCATATTATAATTTCCAAATTGTCTATATTTATTATGTTCTACTTTCTCTATGACTCTATCCATGCTGTTAACTAATTACTCAAAAAATAATAAATAGAAAAGTAGAAAAGTTTCGTCGCACTTATGAAGTTATGATTTTATGATGAGATGCAGATGATTGATGATTTATGATTATGTTACAAGTTTTACTACATCAAAGCAATTTATGATTTTCGCTTAATCAAATTTACAAAAAAAAAATGCCATCTAATAATGATGGGGGGGGTGGTGCAGTGGGTAAGCATTTGGCTTATTAACCGAGGGGGTCCGGGTTCGATTCCCGGTCAGGTCATACAATATTTAATTTAAAAAAAAATTATTGAAAAATAATTTTTCTTTACAAATCCCCATGGTGACCAAATATAATATAAATATACAAATATATAATATAAACAAAATAAATAATATAGTAGTTATAAATAAATAGAAAGTATTTAATGAGGGGTGCACAACGGGCCGCAAGGCCTAGGTGTAAGGGAGACTTGCTTTCCCCCCCTGTCTAAACAACAACAACAACAATAATGACAATTCTATCCACAACGGCATCAACTGAAAGAAGTTTCTCAACGCTAAAAAGGATTAAAACTTTTAATAGAAGCACTATGTCAAATGACAGGCTTTCCGCGTTATCATTATTAGCCATTGAAAAAGAATTTTTGATTCAATTAAGACAAAATCATGCCTTCAACTTTTTTGAACAAGTTGTTGAACAGTTTACTAAAAAATCTAGAAGAATTTAAATTAATATACAAAAAACTGTGAATATTTTAAGAATTATAAAAAAAAGAAAATACATAATACAATATTTTTTTTTCTTTGTTTTAATTATCCTTTTATGTTTTAAATGTTTTTTTTTTATAAATTTAACTTTTATAGTATTTTTGCACACCCTGCTTAAATTTTCACGAGACGCCACTGGTATATACATATATAATATGTAAACTAAAATAAATTTTAATAAAACTTTAAGAATAAGAATAAAATTGGCTTTCATATATTTTTAACTTTCGAAAATATTTAAAATTTAACAAAAAATTAAAAACAATTAAGTTTTCTGTTTATTTTTAAAAAACTTTCAAAAATTTTCCTACATTTTTGAACTAGCGTCAGACTTTAATCATACGTACATATGTATATGTAAAAATTTTTAGATAATAAAAACAAATTATGTTTATGGTAAAGGGAAAGATTGCAACCATATTATTACATATTATAACTTTTGGATAAATTTAATAAAATTTATAAATAAATCATCAACAAAATGTTAAAAATGCTAATAAGAAAAATTATAAAGTCTTTAAAGTAACAAAAACATAACTTTAACTTTTACAGTAATAAATAGTTTAAATTATATTTAAATTTTATGTTAAGCTGAAACAAAAGCTCATAATAAATTCTACGTCTACCGCAACGACAAAGTTGTTAAGTACTTAATTTTTTTTTAACAGATAAGATTAAAAAATTTAATTTGTATGAGTAATTTGCACACAATTGGGATTTGATTTCATTTAAAAGTGTAAAAAAACACATTTTAATTTTGAGTTTGCAACAAAACGTTCAGCACAACTTAACAACGTTAAACGGAGCTGGTAGAGCACAGTTCTGGAATTTTCAATGCATTTAACAAAATGCACTTAAAATTTCTGATTATTAAAACAAAATTTGAAAGATAATTAAAAGAAAATTTTAATTTAAAAAGTAAATTAGGTAATTTTTAAAATCTTAAATTATTTTTAAAAATTGACCATTTAATGGCGTTTGAATAGTTTTTTTGAAACATACATACATACAACACCAACAATCAAAAATATAAAACTAATTTGAAATTTTATTTTATATACATAAATATTAAATCTTTTAATTTGATAGAAATATATTTCGAATTTGTCGAGTATCGTTAAAACATCAATTGAAATACTAAATACAAAATAATATTTATTTTAATATCCACATATAAATAGTTTAATTTTTTTCTATTATTACTATTGTTTTTTTTTTTTTTTTTTTTATTTTTGGATTGTATTGTAATCAGTTTTACATATAGATACAAAAAATAATAGGTATTAATACTTACATATATTATATTATATATATATATTATATAATATGTAAGTACACATATAAATAAACATATATATATATATATATATATATATTAATTAAAATAGTATACCTATTTCCTCTTATACATGTCCTAAATTTTATAATAAAAATCAAAAGTTACTAAAGTTAAAAAGGAATATAGAAAATATTTATGTACCTAGGTTAGATAGATAGCTACTCCATTTTTAATTTTTTTTTTTTCTAATATTTTTCAATTTTATGTATTAAAATTTAAATTGTAAAAAGGTACTCGCTGATACGAAATGTTCTGTACGAAAACAAGTTACGGTGGATTCATTCGAAAAAGTTTTACTTTTCCTATCAATTTACTTAATCCAAACACATGATTATTATAAACAACAAAAACCAAAGTAAAGAAGAGTTAGTTCTAGTTAGGCCAAAATATTTAAAATAACAAACTCCTACCATTATTTTAATAACTGAAAAATTAGAGTATATTTTTCTATAGCGTTCAAATAATATAGCATTGTACCAATTTAATGTACCTACATACATATACTAAATCGGAATTTAACTAAAAAAATTAAATAAAATTAATTAATTAAAAAATTACATCAAAAAAAAATTTTCCTAACTAATCAAAATTGAGTTCTAAACGTTAATTTTTCATTAATTTTAGATTTTTTTTAAAAAAAATTTACATCCTTATGTATAAAGTACATAATCAATAATAGGAATATAATATATGTATGTAAGTAGTAAGTGTTCTTTATTTTTCATATAACTGTAATTTCGTACTAATGGAAATATTTGATCAATACTAATAATTAATATTGTTTTTAGCACATTTTCAAAAAAAAAATGTGCCTATATAGTTTCACTCTGTCCGTCCGTCTGTCTGTCTGTCTGTCCGTATGTTTACAAAAGCTTTTACATCGTTTGAAATATAGAAAAGAAATTTTAACCACGAGTAGGTTACAAAAAAAAATAATTTCCTAGAAGAATTTTTTTCTGTAGCCCCACCTGTTAGGGAGCTGCAGCCCCCCAAAGTTGGGAAAATCCCTATATTCAAATTGTTATAACAAGAGTTCTATTAGGTGTTTTTTTAATCTGAAAACGGCAAAAGATATCTGGTTTTATAAACTTTATAAATTTTAATACAATAAATAAATGTTTAGGGTTGCCATACGGTACTACAATTTACTATTATGCAAAACTCAATTTTTTGCAAAATTTTTGGCCACACATATCTTCTAAACGGGCCAAGCTAGGGTTTTGAAATTTTGGGAGTAGTTAGATCCTCTGAAATAAGTAGAAGTCGGTTAAAAAATTTTTTTGTCACGTCCCCTGTTTTGCAGCTATAAAGGCTCGAAAATTTTAAATTTTGCTATTTTTAAACACCTGTAACTTGAATACCTGTTTAAATATTTTTTCCTTAATATACAAAATTTAAAGGTCTAACATTATTATTTAACATATTTTAAAGGTTTTTCTTAAATTTAAAAGGGGTTCTTTAAATTGAAAAAAGTGTCTCTCAGTTTTAACCATTTTTGCTTAGATAATAAAATTCTAGGTAAAATTCCAAATTTTGGGTGGAATTCACAATTTAATTCCTAGAACTTAAAAAATTTTGGGGGAAGGGGAGTAGTTAGCATTATATTCTTGAGAAATTTAGCAACTTTCCCCATAGAGGAGCTACTAGGACTTAAAAATTTACTGTTTTTATAGGTAAGCAGTAACTTAGTCACCAACGTATATTTATTTCCTAATTTAAACGTTAATATTGAAGCTTCAACATTATATTCCGATAAAATACTTAGTATAAAACACTATATTATTTTGCAAATGTGCCTTTTTAAAATTCCTTGCTTTTTTTTCATCACTTGTTTTTTTTTAATTTCAATTTATAATTTTTGTTTTTTTTTTATTTCTGTAATTTTTGCAAAATTAGAAATCTATATAAAAATTAGTTTTACCTGAATTAAGTGAAAAAAATGAGGACCGTCTTTAATCTCTCTGAATTAATCTGTATTGGACAGTTGGAAAGCTTCAAAAACGAAGAAATGAAATTGTAATTTGGATAGTATCAACTGATATCACATCAAAACTACGAGCATTTTTGAACTAAACTTTAGGTACAAATTGGCTTTGAGGACGTGTACATAGATGGATTTGGATTTCGGATATTTAGGATTTTGGGATATTCCTAAAGAGGATTTTAATGTTCTTCTTAAAATTAGCTTAATTGCATTACAAATGTCTAGGAAAAGATATGAGCGTTGTTGCCTCCTTGTATGTCGTTACAAAACTTTGAGAGTCCACGAAAAGTAACAAAGTGCAAAAAATATTCAATAGACTTAGAGTGGAAAATCAAAATTAATGAAACTAAGTCTGCGCGAGTAAACTTCACCAATGATAAAATAGTAAATCCACCAAAACACAATTTAGATAATGTAGACGCACGGATCCTATGTTCAGTTAAATACCTAGGAATGATTCAAATTTTTTGTTTTTACGTTTTGAATGATTTTGTTCATTTAAAATAAATGATTCTTCTGAATATGAAAAAAAAAATAGTAGGTACAGAGTCTTAGAAGATAAAAGAAATAATTCAAATACTTTTGAATTAAAAACACCCTAAAAGAAAACTTATGTATCTTTTCTTTTTCAGATTAATAGGTTTAACCAAGATATTTTTTGTTTTAAGCTGCATTACAAGTAACAGAAATTAATATGAAATTTGTAAATATGTAAATTTTTCAGGTTCCTAAACTAAAAAGTTTTTGTATATAAAAACATGCATGCAAAAAATATACTAATATAACAAATGCATTATGCTTCCCATACACGATGGACCGGGTTTTCAGCTTGGTACGCGTACTTGCGAAGTTGAATCGTGTATGGGCAAATTGAAAAACCATTTTGAAGGTTGAAAAGTTGGTTGGAAGAAAATCAAAAAATTTTGATTTTTTGTGGACGGAGTCTTTGGTTTGCATTTTAGTTTTATCGTGTATGGGCAAGTTGAACAACTTAAATGTCATTATGTTTTCTTTTTTTTCGTTTTTTTTTATTTTTTGACCAAAAAGAACGTTGAGATATTCCGATTTGAAAAAAAGAGATAACTATACTAATGTATAAAATAACAAATAATAAAGTAATTAATTTGAAATAACTATAAAATTAAGTTAGAAAAATGTTTTAAAATATAAAATGTTACATTTAAACAAAAAAAAAATTTACAATGGTTCGATGGTAGGTTGAATAGTATATGGTAAGGTTTGTAAACGTACCAAGTTGAAAACCCGGTTTATCATATATGGGATGCATTACATTTAAATTAATTTCAACTTTGGGGTTGTGCCAAAAAGCTGTGTAAGTAAAATACAAGTCTTTTAAAATAAAATTTTACGCATCATAGTTAATACGCACTGGTATATATACGAACTATAAAATGAGGGGGTAGATATTGATTTAAGTGTATGGATCGGATTAGAATCGGAAAGTAAATCTAAAAAAAAAATTAAGCTGTGTTTATCCACAGTCAAAAACTAAAAGAGCCATGACTCTGACATTTTCACAAAATTAAAAATATCTAATTAGATTTAAATAACCCGATGTTGTAATATTTATAATATACAGGTATCCTATAGTTGACATAGTCGGTAAAATTTTTGGTCGTGAATAAGATTTTTTAAAACTCGTGGCAGATCAACAGGTACTATATAAAAGAAATGATGTAAAAGGAATTAAGTAAACTAAAAATTAATTCATTTATTATCTGAGAATGCAAAACAAATTTTATATAAACAAAATTTTAAAAAAACAAACAACAACATTTAACTTTTTTAACTACGAAATCAATAGTTTCCGTGATTCTGTACTATTGATTGTAATTTACACAAGTCTGGTTCATATTTAGTTATTTTTAATCGAAAACAATCATCTCAATGCTCAACAGTCAAACTACTCCTATTTAATTTAAAATATATTTCATATGTGAAAATGTTCGTTCACAATATAATGGTTTGAGTCAATCGCAGATAAAAGAGTAAAATTCAACTTTTCAACTTTGTTGGAAGGAATATCCAGCACACGAATATCATATCAAAATGATTTTGTTCTATTTTCTCTAAATCCCCACAAAGTTTTAAATTTATCAGTCCATAAAATTGAACTTTTTAAATCAGTCAGTTCTAAACTGTTAAAATATTGTCACTAAGCAACAATAAAATTTTGAATGCTGCTAAATTCAAAATTTTAAAAATCCTAATGGTTCAACTTTCTTTAAGTTTTATAAAATAAAAAAAAATTAAATTATCTGTAAACTTCTTTATAATTTTGCAGCGGGTAACATGAAATGATGCTTCGGGTGAACCGCAGGCCATACTTTGCTGAGTACTGCGCTACAATCTTCCCTGTTTTAAAATAACTATTTTTCTAGATTTCAAGAAATAATACAAATATTTCAGGAACTAGAGATATTGTTTAAATTTAATAAACAAATAATTGAAATAAACTATAATCGATTATTCTATGGTTAAAAAATATACATACATGGTCGAAATTACGACCATTTTTATGTTAAACTATTTACTCTAATTTAATCTTATAAAATATTTCCATATAATATGTCTATATATTATATGTAAATACTTAATTCGTTTTTATATAGTATGTATATATTTTTGTATACAGTATATTATATTATATTCCACTTTAATTTTATTTTTGACAATAGTAAGTATATACAAATTTAATATTCATATGTATAGGTATTTTGCTTCCATTTTAATTAATCCAAACAATACAAGAGATAAGGATAACATTTTTAGGATCTTCTCTTCCAAAATCTAAATCAAATTTTTAAATTTAAAGATCTATAATATTTTTCCAACTATTCTACGGATCTATTTACTATTAACAAAGTATATAAAGCCAAAATTTTCAAGTTTTGCCCCAAAATAATTTGGAAAATTTAAGTTCGCTAACTATCTAAAAATATGCACTTCAAAAATTTAAATGGAACACCTTATGTACATGCTACCAATTATCAACACCTACCGAATCCCACTTCATTTAAATTTATTATCTCAGTTTTCTACATTAAAATTATATTTTAGTTCTTAAAAGTTATAATATACATTAAATTACTAGTTCCAGAATGCCAAAAGAATGTTCCCTCCTCTTTTCTTTTAATAGAAATTCCAAACCTGACTCTTGAGATATTCAGACAAAAACCGTATATGCATTTTCGTGTACTTCTTGTGGTATTTTTTAAAGACAAAATTGTTTATAAACAGGCATGAATAATAGTAGCACATAGTTATACTTACTAATTTTACAAGTCATTTTTATAGGTGAATTTTATTGAAGTGATACATTTTGATATAATATAATAATGTTCCTACATTTTCATGTTTTATTCATCCGGGAAATCATAATACAGATATGAAGACTACATTTATATTAACCCAGGAGGTAAGGAGTGATTTGATAGCTGTTTTAAATAACTTAACATTTTCGAGTGAAAAATTAAAAGTTTTTTTTTTTTGAAGAAAACAAAACGAAATGAACATTAAAAAATAGTTAAATATAATTTAAAAAACACCAGTTGAAAATTGCAAAAACTTAATAAATTAAAAATTTTTTTTTGTTTAAAAGTTTCTTTTATATTTCACATTCAAACCAACGTTTCGTGAAGAATCTAATCAAAAAATGCAAAGGGTACGGACATATTTTTTAAATTTGCTATTGCAATTCTTGTACTAATGGTACAAGGTGTTCATGATTAGATTATATATGACAAGAAAATTACACATTATTAAAGTAATATACATAATAAATACATCATGAACAATTAAATATAAAACATTTTAACAAATATGCAAACTTCGGAAATTGTTTTTTTTTTATCAAAAAGTTTTTGTAACCTTTAGAAATTTATTAAAAGATAAAAAATATAAGATTCCAACAACAAATATGAGTTTAATTAATTTGAAAAATTTGAATTTATTGTGATATACACATAGCTGAAAAATTTAATAAAAAAATAATATGCGAAATATCAGACAGAATCAAATGTCAACTTGCAATTCAATATACTGCTACGTTGTACACTGAAAGTGACCATTTATGATTAAAAGTGATAAATTTTTTCTGAGGGTTACTGTAGTATACAATACATATACATGCATACATACATGAATACATTGAAAAAATTAATCCCTAATGCTTTTTTTGTCTTTACCAAAATGAATTGTTAGTTGTTGTTGGAGGTTCTTAAAATAATGCGACGTCGTAGAACTGCGTGCTTGTGTTTATTTTTTAATTAACATTTGTTCCACTTTTTTTTTTTTAAATAGGTATATAACCTATTAATAAGTCGGTACTTTAATTTTAAATCTTAATTAGGTATATGTCATAAACCTAATAATCATGAATTTAATATTGGTAGGTATTTAATGTAAGCCCAAATAGCTTTGTAGAATAGGGTATATTTCTTATTCTATATAATACATATATTAATATACATATGTAGTGGGTAATAGATTTAAATAAATAAATAATATTTAAAAATAAATTACATATTCTAATTTTTTATATTGGCAAAAGTTTAATGTTAAAAATCTGACCAATAATATTGAAAAAATATAAAAAAATAGTACTTAATTTTAATTCACATAGGTACCTATACTAAATTAAAATTACTTTTTTTTATAATTTTCTTTTTATGTAATTTATACCTATTATTATTTTAGCAAAGAAGGCAATAACAAGAACAAAATACAATAATATATACATATAATATAATATAAAAGTACATATTATGTGTGACATACATATTTTATAAAATATTTGTATTAAAAAAGTATTTAAGGATACCAAACACAAAATTCGGAAGTTTATTTACAAAACAAATTGTATATATGAACAGTTTAGCAATTAGACTTTTTATTTTGTTTTTCTTATATTTTTACTTGAATCATCATAATATAAGTATAATTTATATATATATTATATAGGTATACCATATATAATTCCATGCATATTTTTAACTAAATACATTTATGTATATATACACAGTGTTGCCATTTTGACAGTATTCCGGTCAAATTTGACTGGAAAAAATATTTTTTGACAGGAAAACTCGAAATATTTTGACTGGATTTTTGACTGATTTATTTGTTTATTTGACCGCTTTTGACATAATTTCATTTCGGAAAAATTTAAAATTCTTTTAAAAATATTCGTTGACGCTAATCGAATTTTTTCGCACCACTACAAATTGTAGTTAACGAACAACAATTGAGAAATACTGGAATGAAATATCATTTAATATACATACATGTACATATAAAATTATCACAGAAATCGAATGCAGCTTAAACTTATAATGCTGTTTTGATTAAAAGAAAACATTTGCCAAAAAAAAATTGGTACAATATGAATATACCACCAGAAGTGATTAATAAAATCGGTAAAAAAGATATATACGAAAACGATAGTGAAGAAAATTTCCTTTATGGATGAAATTTTTTAATTAGTTTATTTTTAGAACATATATTTTTTTGGTGCAATAAGTTTTACATATGTATACCGTCCAGCTACATAGAGTTTCTTTTGTTTAATTTATGAAATAATTTTTGTTTTTGTTTAATGTATGAAATAAGTTTTGTTTTTATTTATGAAATAATGTTTTTGATTAATTTTAGTACAATATTTTTTGTTTGTGATAATCTTTATTTGATATTTTGAAATAAATATTTTACTACTTTATCTAAAATAATAAATAAATAAATCTTCGACATGGTCACATTATATCATTAGTTAAATTAGGTATTGCGAATTTATAAAAAGCAACGCTTCATAAATCAATCTAAACAAAGAAATTATGTACATGTTTCATTATACATACTTAATTTTAAGTCTTTCTTAATTAAATTTTTATTTTGACCGATTTTTTGACAGTATTTACTCTAAAAACTTTTGACTGAATTTAACAAGTTTTCCAGTCAAACTGTCAAATTTGACCGGATTGAAAATTTTGAAGTGGCAACACTGTATATACATATATATGTACTTATATTCATGTTATATACATATATTGGATAAATATTGACAAATATATGCATAGATGTGTAATGATTTCTATTGAATTGCATCACTTTTTTTTTGTTTTTATTTCTGCACAAAACACTATTATCATGTATGTATTTACTATATAGGTATATATACATAATATATTATACATATCTAATAGATACCTTCAAGTAGTCTGGTATCTATATATATTTTAATTTTTTTTTTTTAATAATGTGTATGTACCTACCTAAATATTTAACATTAAAACAATTATAATTGCTTGTTATACGTATATTACACATACATACATATATGTATATATAAGAATATTTGGGATTTATGACATGTATGTACCTACCTAATTTATTAATTTGTAAATACATATTACAGTGGAAACCGCTTATAGTCAATATGGTTTATTGTCACAATTCGCTTATAATCAATAATTTTTTTGACAACATCTATTTTCGAAATTTTCTTTGTATTTTATTTCGTTTATAGTCAAGAACGTTTATAGTCATATACCGGTTATTATCATATAATTTAATTGCCAAAAATCTTAAATTTAATATAATGTAATGCTGTTTATAGTCACTTGTCGACAAAACGCCAAATTTTTGTAGAGCGAGGAAAAAAGAAATTATTTATTGAATTTTTCAATCTTACAAGTGGGAAATATTGGTACTAACACGAAATAATCGATACATATTATAAGATAGTAAGAGTGAAATCAAAAATTAAACACTGCGGTTGTGATGCAAAATTCAACGTATGCTATGTATAAGCTGAATTGTGCTTCACAATTGCAGTATTTAATTTTTAATTTCACCCTTAATTACCATTGTACATATAAGTTCCTACATACATACATATTATGTACATATATGAATTATTTTGTTTTTTTTTTTATTGTTTTTAGTTATTTAAGAGTTAGAAGAGGCTATTAATTTATTGTTTTGTTTTGACATATTGTTTTTAGTTAATAAATGCACAAATTTATTTAAAAAAAATGTTTAGTTTTGTTTTTCGCTGGTACTGGGGGCCTTATTTAGAATTTTTTTTTTTTTCCTTTTATAGGCACAAACCGCTTATAATCACAAATTTTTCTGATTTTTTTTGTGTGACTATAAGCGGTTTCCACTGTATAATGTAAAATTTAATTTAATTAATATATTATTATTTATTACTATTATTTTATTACTTTAGATAATTTTATTGTAATTAATTAATTATGTTTTATTGTATTTTTTTTTGTAGGTACGTACTTCAATGGATTTAAAATATTTTACATACATATTATAGGTAAATCCTACATATGTATGTAAATATGAAAATGTATACAACATTAGAATGTAACTTTTTTTAAGTAACAATTTATTAGATATTATTTTTTAAATTGCCATTCATATTTAATATTATTAGTTCTAATTTTTTTATTATTAATTATGTATATTTAAATTTTTTTTTATATTTTAATTTAATAAGAATAAAACACCGTATTTTAGAAAAAAAATTTTTTTTTTTTTTTTTAAATAAATTAACTATCCCATGTATGAAAAAACAAGTTTATATTATTTTAAATACAACAAAAAAATAATTTATATACTTTTGTTATTTCAAAACATTTTTGTTTTTTTGTTATATAGGTATTATAAATAACATATATAATAAGTATATAATAAAGAATATAAAACACATAAATAAATTTAGCATATTTTACGAATATATATCAAGGTATTACATACATATGTATTACTGAATGGGGTGACCATTTTTTTAATAAGCGAAATCGGTACAATTGTTATTTGTATGAAGCGAATCGATTATGGTTCTAAATATATGAAGGATGTATAGTTATTGTAATTTATTATTAGTACTTAAATTAATTAATTAAAACTAAAAGGTTTTTCGAATGTACCTAATAACTTTATAACAAATTCTTTCGAAAATAACATAAATTCTAAATTCCAAAAAAAAACATGGCAAATAACAATCCTTTGAATCACATTATAAAAAGTTTTTCGAGACTAAATTATATTTAGCAGTACTATGCACTTCTTTGCAACTTTTAGTATTTAATATTATCATAATACATGCTATACATAATAAAAGTCTATATTATGTTTCAAAACTAATATACTTTTAAAGGAAATCTAATTTTATTTGTTTATTTTTCTGTCAAAATACTAATAATTAATAACAAGATTCATTCACACAGCTCACATTTTAAACAAAATAAAAAACCAACAAGGGTATATATATGTATATAAATATAAGTAATATGAAATGTTTATGTTTAATCAGTCCAAAGGTTTCAATTCCTGACATCGTAAATGTGTTTGCGACGTCGTGAATACATTGTCGCATGATCGTTAATGTAAACTACAAAAATTTTACATTGTCTCATGATCGTAAATTCATTTTACATTGTATTCGCACGCGTGTTGTAAAAAACGACGCGTGTTGTAAAATTGAGTATCGAAAATTTTTTGGATACACAAACAAAAAAATTAAAAGTAATTTGAGTTTTGAAGTTTTAATTTGAATTTTACGAAATCCGAGTACGAATCCAGTTGAATTTTTTTTTTTTTTGTGGAGGTGAAGTCTCTAATTTAAAAAAAAAAAAAACAAAACCATGGAAGAAAAGTAAATAAATATTAATTTATACTTTTCAAAGATTGTTTCTGTAGAAAAAATTTAAATTTTTGACATTTCATTTTGACGCAATCGGAATTGTAAACAAAATACATTGTATGTGTTCAGAAATTTTACATTTCTTTTATTTTCACATTGTATCAGGGTTGAAGTTTTTTTTTACGACATTTACGATGTCACCCAATAATATCAGTACTACTGTACTGACAATATGGGTACAAATGGTCAGCTTCAGTATAATTTTGAGCTAGAAAATACTATATATATATATTATTACAATACATATAATAAATGGTTTATACTTAAATAAATAAATGCAAAATAAATAATTTCTTAAATAGAAATAAACACTATACAAAAATCACAAAAAAAAAAAACAAATAAAAAATTTAATATGTACAGTAAAAATATATATATAAATAAAAAAAAAAAAAAATTAAGAATTAAAAATAAACAAAAACAGGGAAAAAATTGAGATTTAGCTAAAAAAAAAAAACAAATACAAAAAAACAAAAAAAAAAAATTTTGCAAAATTTAAAACACAAAATTTTATATAAACTATTTTAAAAAAAATTTACACTCAATTTTTTTGATTTTAGTTCTTTCTAAAATTTTTTTTTTTTGTTTGTTTAATTTTAAATCTAAATTTAATTTAAGCCCATAATATGTTTGTTGTTGATGATGATGAATTTCGTTGTTTCGAAGTTAAATAATAATAAACAATAATAGTAGGTAATAATAAAAACAAACATTCACAATGTACTCATATTAATTTTAAAATCATTTCTTATTTTGTTTTCTTTGTTTGGTTTTTTTTTTATCTTTACACTGCGTTTTTTTTTTTATATTTTTTGTATATTAGTTAGATTTTTTTTTTATCTTTTTTATTATCACTTGCTTTTTTTTTTTTATTCAGTCCCAATTTTTTTTTTTTTACTTTTGTTACATTTCCTTTTAAAAAATATTTTTTTTTTTCTTTACTTTGATTCTCTTTATGGTAAAATATACATATATATATATATATATATATATATCTATACTTGTATATATATAGAGATATGTACAGTTATTTATACGGTAAAATATTATGTGTAAGTATATATATATATATTTAAGCGAATATAAATTGATATAAATCTACATACATATATACACCATTTTTTTCTAATAATTTTTTCTTCCTCGTTATAATTTTTATTTTTATTTTTTTTTTTTTTTTTTTTTTTTTTTGTATAATAACATAAACTGTGTTGTGGAGGAGCACCTTCTTGCACGCGTTTTACAATACACTAGAGCACTCTCTTATCCCATAAAAAAAAATAGTTGAAAAAAGTCATTTTTTTTTTAATGAGCATAAAAGTATATATACCAAACCAAACCAACCTAATTCTCTATACACAAATCTAAAAATGTGTACAAATACTTTTGGATTTTTATTGTTGTTGATATTTTTTTTTTTGCGTTTTTTTTATTGGTTCTTTTTTATTTTTTGTTTTATTTTTTTTTTTTTTTTTGGTTTTCTTATACATTAATACAATAAGAAACATAAAAAGATAAATATAGTTATGTTTTATGAGTATGTGTTACGAAATTAAATTTCCATTCATTTACTTATTCTTGGTTTTAATTTTTTCATGTGTTTTTTGTTTTTGAAATATTCTTCAAATCTGAAACCACGCTATCGCTTCTATTAAACATTTTTTCGGAGTATATAGCGCTAAACTGAATTGCAATTAAATGGGATTTTTAATTCAGTGTGACATTTCGTGTATATTATTTTTAATATTATTTTATTGTTGCTATAAGTTGGTTGTTTTTGGCTAAATATTTATTTACCATTTACAATCTAAAAGACGGGCTGAAACAAATTTTTGTGAAGTTCAATTAACCCATGTAGGCACGAGGACCCAATGATGTTTTTATTTTTTTAATGTTAATATTGTTCTGCTTATGCGATTTAACCAGTTTGGTTGTGTAAGATATTTTATGTCATATGGCAATATTGTAACAATATAATAATTATACCAGTTTAATTATGACTATTGTGAATAGAATTAATGAATAAATAGGAAAGAAAAAATGAGGAGAGGAGAGGTCAGTTTGTTGGAGTCGATGTAAATGATAACATCTTTTGTTAATAAAAATTGTAAATACCTAAAATGAAATAATTTTATTGTGTTTTATTGAATATTACAAAATTAAGATTACAGTTGCAAGTTTGCACAAGGGTTTATCATAATATTCTCACTGAAATAATTTGGTTTTGATCCATTAACCTGTTTCAGGACAAGGCTCAATAAATTAAATTTAAAACGATTAGAAACGGTTTGAACAATTGCGTTAAAAGTTAATGCAAGAACTACACGTATTCCAAAAGTTCACACAAATTGAATTGGTTACAATCATAGAATTACTAGTTCTAGAATGGCAAAAGAATGTTCCCGACTCTTTTCTTCTAATGTGATTTCCTATCCTGAGGTATTCAGACAAAAAAATACATATGCAATTTCGTATGCGTATACAAATGGTACGGCTACTTCATCTGTCATTGCTTAAAGTTGAGTAAATGAGAATGTTTATTAGGCAGTTTCTCATTAGGATTGGGCAGTTTATATATTGTAAGTTATTTCGAATAAAGATTTTAACTATTTAATTTAATTTACTTTTATTTTAAATATTTACTTTTTAATATTGAATATATAATTGAACAAAACATCAAGAAAAAAATTTGAATAATATTAGAAAAAATTGCAGTAAATTATTTTTAAAAATAATGGAATCTCTATAAGTATATTTTTAGGTTAATTTTAATTAACTTACATATATATATATTGGTTTATCTTAAGGTCAAATCATAAAAATTCATCGTGGAAATGAAAATAAGTAAATCAAAAATAAATCATAATTTTTTGAACAAAAAAAAACTAATATAATAATGAATAATAATGAAATAAGTTTTGTGAATATATAAACATTTTTAGCCATTTTTGAATATGAACGAACCTTTTGCAAATATGAAATCTACATTTATGTTAACCGTAAGGAGAGTTTTGATTTCTGTTTCAAATAACTTAACGTTTCCAAATAAAAAATTGAACGGTTTTTTCTTTACCCTTTTTTTATTCAATCAAAATTTTACTTATTATTTAAAAAATTTAGCATTACAATATGATTTTCAAATTGATTCTATTCGAAAATATACTATGTTTTGGTAAATTTACAGAACGGTCACGTAATAATAATGAAAAATGGAAAGCAAAATCCAAAAGGAAAATACATTTAAAATAATTTTAAAAAAATCGGCTGATATTTGTAAAACCTCAAGAAATACAAAAAAATCTTTAAGCAACACTTTATTCCCATCTTAATAATCCTTTATTTAATTTAATGTTTTTTAAAAAACTTCAAAAAGCACAACAACACACAAATTTTTTGAATATAATATTTTCTAATTTGTTTTCATTTAATTTTAACTTTGAAATCTTACTTAAATCGTACTTAAAAGTTTCTTTTATATTTCACTTTCAAAATAAATGAATCGCAGAGAAACTAGTAAATACATACAAACGGTACACGTACCAAATTTTGAAATTTGTCTGAAAATTTTTTCTCTATTGCCATTCTAGTACTAGTAATTCTATGGTTACAATCCATTAACTCGTTTGGGTGCGAGGGCTCTATAAAATTATAATTTTTTTTCAATAAAAACTTGAATTATAAAACCCATTGAGAGATATTAGCTAGTATAAAAAATTTACTTTATAAGATATCCTAAAGTTAGCACTAATAAATCTTAATTTTTTACTTTCCTCGATTTAAATACATCGGATATTCGGATCTGTGCTTTATTATTTTTTTTCTTTTTAATTTTGTTTATTTTTTTACTTTTATACATTTTCAACATTGTTTAATTGTGTTTGTTTTGTTTTTGTTTCTTTTTTGTTTTAGTATACCTATGTTAATTGTTATATGTAAAAGAATTTTGCAATTTAAGCCTATAAAAATGTAAATAAATTTGATTTTATACAGAAAAAAAAATCATCTGTCATATCTATGAAAATTGATTAAGATATCAATTAACGCGGTATTAAAGAATTATTTAATATTTTATATACACAAAATAAAAATCATAAAATTGTACAGTGAATTCTACATTAGGAAGAAAAGAAGTAAAATAAAAAGGTTTTATGGAATATTTTAGTTATGACTTATGTACATATGTATATACATACATAAAAAAGCTGTGAACATGCATACATTTATTTAAAAAGATAATACTTTAGGGAAGCTCGAAGCGTAAAAAATTGCACGGCGTTTAAACGCCGAAAAGTAATATACATTCATATGTATGTATGTAAGTAGACATACTGAACACCGTAAAATTATATTTTTAAACGTCAAAATCATATATTTTATTGTCAATTTGAAGTTTTTTTTTTAATTTCTTAATATTTTCTAAAATAATTGTTTAAAAAAAAAAAAATAAAAATTGTACGCTTACATATTCTTATATTTTACTCTTCTTTCAAAATAAAAATTTGTTCTTTTCAAACGAATAAATGTCAATTTATACCTAAAAAACTGAACAAATATGAACGTTTTACAATGGTGTCGAGTTTGCCACCTTATATTATTTTTATACCTTTAAACTTGTTTTTGAAAATACACAGAACAAACGCCTTACATACGCCGTCGAGCTTGCTTGTAAAGAAATCTAGAATCGATCTTTTTCCATGAGGATTTCAATCAAGAACCCCATTGACCATCGAAGAATCTTTTCCAAGTGCATGACCAATTCACTTGTTTTACCTCTTCCCAATGATCAAATTCCATAATCATAATCACTGATTATTGTTTGATTTTCTCCGTGATCAGAATTTTTCTGCATATTATTCGCAATTGTTGAAAAACACTTGTAATTTCCGGATTTTTTTCGCTGCCGTATAGCAAAACCGATTTAAGACATGTTTCGCATACTGTTTATTTGGCTACAGTGCTGATCAGTATAGTTTCCATAGTCTTGCAAACATCGCTTTAACTTTTTTGATTTTGACCTCTGCATCCTGTAAAAACCGAGTTAAATCAAAATTTTTTTTTATGCTATAACAAAACTTTTTAATTTAATTTTATAATACAAACTTTACAGACAATTCCAGCAATTTTAAAGTTTTTAATATTAAAAAAGTGAAAAGAACTTTAAATGGGTTAATAGAACAAAAAAATTGACTGCGTTTTTATACGCAGGGGTTTGCAGACACAAAAATCCTTTTCCGATTCAACAAACCTGGGTTCAAATCCCAGTAAAAGTGAAACATGTTTTTACATATATGGTTTTCGACTTGACTCACATTCTATGCGCCATTGGGTTCAATTAAATGGCATAACCAATAATTAATAATTCTAAATCTTTAATATAGAATTCAATCAATGGTAGATCATATCTGCTAGACTAATTGACATCAGTATCAGTAATAGACTCCTTTTCATTGCCCATTTAGATTGATTTTCTAATATTTTGGAGCTTTTGCTCTTCTCATTGTAAAATAAGTTCGAAGACTGGTTTCATCTGCATTAATAATGTTATTTACATAATTAAAAAAAACTTTGTTGTATTAAAACTAGCAAATATTATTTGAGTCTTAAATGTGCATTTCCAACTAGATTTCTCAAACAGCAATCGACGAATTATATTTCCGAAATTATACTTTTTGCGATGTCTCCACGTCTTCAATTTTTTCAATGTTGTTTTTCATTCTCTCTTCGCATCAGGTTTTAATTACTTCTCTTGTTTTGTTAAAAATAGATCAGGACTTCTTTATAACAATTAATTAAAATATTGGAAAAGACTCCATTAGTTCAAATAATGATAATATCTCCCCTATTTCTATTTTGTATATAAATTAACCTATAATAACATAAATTTTCACAATATTCAGATATTGGACGATAAAGCACAATATTATAAATATAATTTTAACAATTCATTTGTCCTTTTTTCGTCTTGAAAATTTGCATGTGCATTCATTATAGATACTTCAACCACTTGAACCACAAATATGACTACAAAACTAAATGAAATACAAAAATAAATTATCTTCAAAAACTTCGTAATATTTAAAAGATAGGTAGAATTTTACCAGATACTTGTACGTCGGCAACTATATTTTATTATTTGGATCATTTGTTGAGTTAATTGTATGAAAAAGTGGATTGCATGTATAACATAGTTTCTAGAACCTTAGATAACTCCTGGTTTATTTGTATGATTCTTCTGAATTTGAAGGAAGAAAAAATTAATACAGAATTTTGAAAGAAATATAAGAAATAATTCAAATCCTTTTGAATAACCTACACCTTATAAGTAAAAAAAGAATGTTGAACGAACTTTTATTTTTCATAAATGTAAATTTTTATTATTTCAGAATATAATATAGATGACGAGACGAGGATGCAATATTGGTTGGTTTCTTTTCCTTGGACCAAATTGTTATCACTTCGTATCGTATGCTACGCCTTCCAGAATAGCCAAATGTGATTATTTTTCTAACTGACATCACGTCAACATCGCTTTTGAGCCTATCAGAATAGCTAATCATCACTTTTGCTATACTCATCGTATGGCGCCTTGTAGAATATGGGTGAAAATTAATATTTATTTAAATAGACTATAATTTGATGCAATTATTTTGTTGAAATATTATGGACACCTTTATGCTATACCCTGGTACTTAGTTTTAATATCCGTATAAAAGTATGTTACCCTAAATGTGCTGCTTGTGACGCAGTAAACGAAGGGAGGTATAGATCAAAGATTAGACCAGAATCGAAAAGTAAATCGTTCTACGTTATTTGTGTCCGTCCTTGTGAAAAGTAGTTAACTTTAAGGGCCAACATTTGCACAAAATATAATTGGTGTAATGTGGGAGATTCGTAAGTTGCCATATTACTTTTATACTTAAAGATCCACACTCTAACCACTGTGCCACCCGTTACAGCAGTTAACGTCCCCTACATAATAATATTAATTTTTTCTGTTTAACGAACGGTTGGGTGGCACAGTGGTTAGAGTTCCGGCTTTTCATTGAAAAGACTCGGATTTGATTCCCGATAAAAGTGAGAAAAAAAAAACCTCTTATTAAAAAAGAAAAAAATCTCCCTTTGCTATTGAATTTGTGAATATTTACAAAACGATATTGTATCTCGTTGAATTTTAAATTTCAACGCTTAACAGCACTCATACAATATTGAAACAGTATTCCTTTACGACATTGATGCAAAATTGTACAGTGTAATACGTGTTTTTTACTTCTAAATTTTAAAATAAATAATAACCCATTTTTCAATATTAGGTTTGTTGCATAAAAATTGGCCTAGGCAATTGTTATTGAATGTATTCTGAATAGAAAGGGAAACTAAATTTTGTACTAATGTATTTAATAAACTTAATAAACTCTTGAAATCAATATATTATGCATAATTGAATAAAATTTTCTTTAAAAAAATTGCAAACGAGTCTTTCTGCTATTGTTCTTTAGGTAATGTATTCTTGGCAGTCGAATGGAACTTTGTAAGTTTAATTGTAATTAGTAGATTAATTCTGCTCAAGTTGAAGAAAATACTGAGAAATGGAGAGGCGTATACCTATAGTACATAATATGTATATAGTTTTCAATACAAAATGGATTTAATGCCAAAAAAAAGTTAAATACAATCTACAATATATTACAACAACAAAAATTCTAAAGCGTAAGCAGATAGGTATACAATAAAAAAGTATGTATAAAAGTATAAAAGTATGTTACCCTAAATGTGCTGCTTGTGACGCAGTAAACGAAGGGAGGTATAGATCAAAGATTAGACCAGAATCGAAAAGTAAATCGTTCTACGTTATTTGTGTCCGTCCTTGTGAAAAGTAGTTAACTTTAAGGGCCAACATTTGCACAAAATATAATTGGTGTAATGTGGGAGATTCGTAAGTTGCCATATTACTTTTATACTTAAAGATCCACACTCTAACCACTGTGCCACCCGTTACAGCAGTTAACGTCCCCTACATAATAATATTAATTTTTTCTGTTTAACGAACGGTTGGGTGGCACAGTGGTTAGAGTTCCGGCTTTTCATTGAAAAGACTCGGATTTGATTCCCGATAAAAGTGAGAAAAAAAAAACCTCTTATTAAAAAAGAAAAAAATCTCCCTTTGCTATTGAATTTGTGAATATTTACAAAACGATATTGTATCTCGTTGAATTTTAAATTTCAACGCTTAACAGCACTCATACAATATTGAAACAGTATTCCTTTACGACATTGATGCAAAATTGTACAGTGTAATACGTGTTTTTTACTTCTAAATTTTAAAATAAATAATAACCCATTTTTCAATATTAGGTTTGTTGCATAAAAATTGGCCTAGGCAATTGTTATTGAATGTATTCTGAATAGAAAGGGAAACTAAATTTTGTACTAATGTATTTAATAAACTTAATAAACTCTTGAAATCAATATATTATGCATAATTGAATAAAATTTTCTTTAAAAAAATTGCAAACGAGTCTTTCTGCTATTGTTCTTTAGGTAATGTATTCTTGGCAGTCGAATGGAACTTTGTAAGTTTAATTGTAATTAGTAGATTAATTCTGCTCAAGTTGAAGAAAATACTGAGAAATGGAGAGGCGTATACCTATAGTACATAATATGTATATAGTTTTCAATACAAAATGTATTTAATGCCAAAAAAAAAGTTAAATACAATCTACAATATATTACAAGTAGTGATGGGATAATATCGATAGGACTATCGATACTATCGATAGTTAACAAATATCGAAAATATCGATATAAAAAAAAAATATCGATACCCTATTAAAAAGAATTATATGGCATCAAAATCACAGTAAGCGTTGTTATTGAAAATACAATTTAGTTTTGGTGATTTCCCAAAAATTTAAAATTTACCGTAAATTCGTTGTTTAAGTGTAGTGTATATTTTGTTTTGAGTACATATTTAAAATTATTTATTTGATAAAAAAATAATTGGTAGGTACCACTAAATTAGTTAAACAAAAATATTATAAAAACATATTTAATTGGTTACCAAAAACTTATTATTTTTTATTTTGAAAAATATTTTTTAAATTACCCTAGGTTTAAGAATGGCAACAACATCATTACTTGGTAAATCTAATCTATGGTTTTTTTTTACAAAAAGTGCTGGTGCAAAACCTATAGCTAAATGCAACATTTGCAATAAAGAATGCAAAACAAGTGGAAATACTAGTAATCTTATAGATCACATGCGAAAGTTGCACAGATCTGAGTGGGACAAAGCAATTCAAAATGAGCCTTCAACATCGTCTGGTCAAAGACCATTGCAATTATATTTTACATCTAAAGAATCATATGATGTGAACAGTCCTCGAAATAAATTACTTTTACATAAATTAATGGGTTTTATAACTAAAGATTTTCAACCTTTCAGTATTGTAGAAGATACTGGGTTTAAAGAATTTGTAGCTGAATTGGACAGCAAATTTGTACTGCCATCTCGTAGACATATAAGTGATGTTATGTTACCAAATCTATATGAAAACGCACGAAAAAAATTGAAGGATATGTTAAAAAATGTAGAATTATGTTCCTTAACTACCGACACCTGGACGTCATCCATTACAGAAGAATATATTACTGTAGCATGTCATTTTATAGATTGCAAAAACTTAATGTCAACAGCTATATCAACTAAAAAGATTGAAGGTAGTCACACAGCTGACCATTTAAAAAATATATTATCTGAAATTATGATAGATTGGGAAATTTCGGACAAAGTGTCAACTATTGTCACAGATAATGCTGCAAATATTGTTGCATTGTTGTTCTTTTTTTGTTGTAATTTGTTGTATTTTTTATTCAATTTTCAAATATAATACGATCGATATTAATATCGATAATATCGATAGTTAAACACAAACAATCGATAACTATCGATTGTTGGCACTATCGATATTATCCCATCACTAATTACAAGAACAAAAATTCTAAAGCGTAAGCAGATAGGTATACAATAAAAAAAAAGAATAAATAGAGATGCCACTGCATATTAAATATTTTATAATGTTATGATTGAATTTATATATTAATTAATTTATATTGATTTTATATAGGTATTAAAATCGTTATTATTTATTCAAAAATTTTCTAATGATGCACAATCAGGGATGAAAAATGAGTAAAATGAACTGTATTAAAAGAATAATAAAAATTGTACTAAATTGGGAATAATTGTACTGAAATTTGTTTATATTATGTATCTGCATAATACCACAATAAAACTACATTAAAAAGGACTAGTTTTAATAAAAAAATTAAACATTAATAAAACAGAAATAAATATAAGTTTATTAAAAAACAAAAATCACATAATTCTTATCTTTAAACCTTAAACTAATATTTCGTCTGCCACTCTAGCAGCATTTTGTAAACTTTTTTTAATTAAGTCTCTCCCCACCGTAAAACTATGGCACTGGTCATTTATAATTAAATCCCTGCTTTGAATTAATGTGGAACAAGTACTTATTTGCAGTATATTTCTGCATTTTGTTTTCACTAAATTTTGATTTAAAAAAATATTTTCTCAATATTTGCAGAGGAATGTGGTTGAGGTAAGCGATATATATTTCTAAACATATTTATGTTTTAACTTTACTGATGCAGTTCATTTTTTATTAGAGAAACTTTGGTCCTATATATATATATAAGTTTTATATATTACTATATTTTATATTTTCGAAAAAAATGCGAAGTGGAGTGTATTGAATTTAGACTCGAGTGTACTACTGTATTTTCTGGAGTCAATTGTATTGAAAAAAGTACAATTGTATCGAAGATTTCATCACTGTGCACAATTATGAACTTGTATAAAAATAAAATGTCTAAAGTCCACGTCCAAAAAAATACGATCAAGATGCAAAATTTGTGAAAGAAAAATACAAAAATACTACAACATATAGGTATTTTAGGTGCAAATGTGCAATAGATATTATACTATGAAAAAGCGATAATTTGATTATTTCAAACTTTATATTAATTTACTTTGTAAATATATACATACACATTTTAACTGTATTTTATGAAAAAAAATTACTTAAAAGTTAATAATTCAAAAATTAATTGGGTCGGTTCTAAATTGAAAGACTCTTTGTCATAGGAATATTATATGCATATTCTTTACATACATACTTACCTTCTAATATTAAATAATATATTATATAGTTATCTACATATTTAATAATATTCACGTTGGGTTCACTTAGAGTTAATATTTTTTTTCATCTGTTTTCTGTTTCATCTGTCAATTTTACATATAAAGATTCACCAATTGTCAAATATTTTTTATAACCGCTGTTTACACCATTACAAAATTTTCCATATTGTCATTTGTTATTTTCATGTCAGTTTTATCATTACTAGTATATTCTTGTGTATGTATCTGCAGATTTTTAAAAAATTTTTTGAAAAAACTACAGAACATAAAAATAGCATCATAAAACACATATCACAAATTAATATTTCTTTTGAATGAAAATTAGCATTACAGTCTACAGACAAAAGGAGAATTATTATTGTTGTAACACTTCTTTATACCAGAAGTGCTCAAAATCATAAATATAAAAGTTGAGAATTAACCAGTTCTATTTCCAATTTTTCTATCTGAAATTAAGTTTGAATTTTTCAAATTAAAAGATAAACCATTTAAAATTGAATTTATAACATTAAAAAATGAGTAAATTAAGAGAATAAATTTAAAAATTATTTAAAATTGAAATAATCCTGAAGAGAAGTAATTGCTGCATGTGTCATTCAATGATGAATCACCGAATTTTGTTCATGAGTAATACAAAATCTATGATTGAAATTTACCTAAAGCCTAATGATAAGTTTTCTACAAGAATAAATAATTCCCTTATTTTAAATATGTAATTTTACAACATTCTTTTTTTCTGTATATAAATACCTCTATTTAAAATTCATTATAAAATCATTGGATTCAAATTGATGACATAACCATTAATTAATAATTACCTAATATAAAAAATACATTAAGATAAATATATAAACCAATAATTTAATTTGAATAATATAACTTGCAGTAACAGATACACATAATATATCTTATAATATTCAATCCAGTTGTATTTCAAAATAAAATAAAAAAAACAAAACACTATATTTTATTCAATCAAAGACTATGTATTGTCCCGTATTAAAAACATAATTTTGCGGGACAGCAAACTCAAATACGGGACTGTCCCGGTAAATACGGGTCGAATGGTCAGCGTATTTATAACGTAAATGAATTGTGTCTATTGAAAATCTAAGAATTTTCTACAGACTAGCCTATACAGTTGAAAATAATGTTGGTTTTTTATGTTTACATTGTACCATATACCTACTTCAGATATTCTATTCTTCCATATTCTACCATACTCTCTGAGGCCTATACACTACTGGATGACAGCGGTCATGTGTCGTGGAAGTTGGGATAAGGTTTTGATAAAATTCTTTTGTGTTCATTTAGATCTATTGCTATTTGTACCAACCCACCAATATTTGATACACCTGATTTCCTGATTTGATTTCGACCAATAGCTTTTTTATCTTCAATTTTACCTTGCACGATAAGCTGCATGAGCTCGTAGTTTCGACCTCGTATTATACGTGTAAAATATGATATTTTTCTTCCTTTTATATATATAAGAAGCTCCTGGACTTTATTTATTTTTTGAAGAACTAGATAAGAAAAATATAGGTACATCTTTTTTTGTATAAAAATGCATAGGATTTAGTAAAAAAGAGTAAAATACTTCTTATAATAGACACACTTTGTCCAGTTTTTAGATAAAGTTAGACACTATTTACTTTATATTTATATTGTATTATATATCTATAAATGTATAGTAATGTACATATGTCAATTTTTATCTTTTGTAATACATATATACCTACCTTTATATATACTTTTTATAATCTATCTAATAGAAGAAATAAATATTTTATGTTAATAGGTATATAGTAATGTATTTACAATACCTACATACATAAATTTATGTAATACAATAACACAAAATTATTTTAGAAAACAAATTAGACATAGATTTGTAAATAAAAACGAGGAAGATTACAGTTGCCCTTGTCAACTTTTAGATAGCCGTGCATACCCACTATGATGTATACAATAAAATAAACCGTTATTTATTTCCCTTAAGCTATTATATATATTACAAAAAAAATTTTAAAAATTAAAATAGTTAAAAAAAATTTAATTCATCATCCCATAATTTTAGCCTAAAAAAAAAAAAAAATTTTATCCCATAATTTTTGCTTAAAAAAAAACAAAAACAAAAAATAAATCATAAAAAAAAAAAAAAATTAATTCGCCCACCCTAAAAGTTGGTCCGAGTGATGTCCAACTTTGTCAAGTAACTTGCCCTATTACTTTACCTGCTCAATTTTAATTTTAACTTCGTAGCTTCATTAGATTCATAGTTATTGAATTGAAAACTTTGTATGGCAGCTCCACGAAAATGGGGACCTAACATTTTGAAACTTCATATAAGTGCTCGATTCATTATATAACTAACCGTGTGTAATTTTCATCCTCGTAGTATAATTAGTTTTGAAGGAATTCATATTGGTGCAAAAAAGTTGTATGGCAGCTACCCGACGCCTTGGTCCGATTTTAACCAAAAACAATAGGGAAGCTAGAAATTGTCTAAAAATGACTTTGTGTGAATTTCAAAACTCTAGCCCTTTTAGTTTTTGAGTTATCGTGCTGGCACACGGACGGACGGACAAACACACATAGCTAGATCGATTTACTTTTCGATGCTGATCCGATACGTACCCTTGACACTATATCTAGTTCGTCTAAATCGATGCGTTACAAACGGAGGAGCAATTTTAATATACCCGATGTCATATATGTATGCACGGGTATAACAATAGTTAACAATTCCTAAATATAATTATTAAGGTTTGGTGTATACTTTGCCTTAGATATTTTTTAAATTTTGTTAAGATATACCTTAGGTCAGATCACGTGATGAAATGCTATACGGGTCAAAGTGGGCGATGAAGATATTAGGAGCTCCAAAAATCTATTACTTAGTTAAGTAGTTGTGTAGCGCTTTCTTTTGAAACTATGTACCCTCAGCGAACTTAAAGAAAACACTGGCAACATTATCTCCAAAGTTGTATATAATGTTAAGTGATATGAAATGGTTTCGGTACAGGGTGCTTAATAAGAGTTTTTTATTTAAATTAAAGTTTTTTTTTTATATTAAAAAAAATATATATCTATTAAGTTAACGGTACATTCGTTTTGATGTCATTAATTTCGTCTTTGTTTTGGCTTCAACAACTGCTCCAAGGATAATTCAGGATTTTAATAATTATTTAAGCGGGAGTTTGAGGATAGTAGCATTCACTTTTTAAAACTATTGTATGCAAAATAATTAAAAGATGTACAAGGTTTTTTTTTCAGGACTTAAAGACTATTTTAGAATATGAGGAATTTTAGACTTTGTTTAAAAATCAGAGAATCTGATTGAGATATGTTTTTACTCAATATTCTTATAACACTTTATGCTTGTATAAAGGTTTTTGTGAAATAAATATTAAATATATTATATAGTAAAAAAATGTATATACCTACATCATGTATTTCTGTAAATATTATATGTCCATATAATTAAAAACACAGAACTATCTTTTTTTAAAAGCAGGTTTATAAGAAGTTCTTATTTTTGATAGTGCTTATCTCTACAATAACTCAAAAACTATACGTGACTCAACAAGACACAACAAAAATTTATCAAAAAAATGATTATTTGATTAGTGATTAGTTGTCGGTGGCATAGATGGGCATTTTGAATTATGAAATTATTAATGCATTATTTTGCGTAATTATTAATTAGAAACAATGAATTAATTTTGCTAATAATTCATTAAAATAATTACTTTGAATTTTAAACGCATTATCTAAAATAATTCAACTTAATTGAATTACTTTTGAATCATTTGAAAAACAACTGAATCGAAAAAATTATTTAATAATAACTCATGTAATTCAATGAATTATTTTTTTTAAAAAATAATTCAAAGTAATTATTTTAATGCATTCTTAACGAAATTAATTCATTATTCTAATTCATTAAAAAATAATAATAATGGAGACGTAATGCATTACAAATATAATGCATTAGTCTCATCTCTAGTTGGTACAATAGAGTGCAGATGGAGGAATTGTTGAAAACAAATTTGAAAATATGCTAAGGAAACCAATCACTTCATTAAAACTGTATCATTACTACGTTAATATTCTATATATAATTTCAGAAAAACACCAATTTTTGTTTAACCTTCTTCTTCATATGCACTCAGTACTGGATCCGTTGCATATAAAGTAACATTATTTATAATATATAGTCACATCATTGAATATATAGCCTTTTTTTCAGAACTTTCTTTAAGCCCTGTCGGAGGCACACATAACTCCACAAAAGTATTTGCTACAACTAATTAAATAGTTTAACCACATTTATTACCAAGATCCTTTTTGAAGCAATTAATTCCCCCTTCGGATATTACAATTCGGGTCCATATATTGTTTCATCACATGACCTTAAAGAATTTCGGACAATGCTCCTAAAAGTATATCCATATAATAAAAAACACTTTACTGTTATATACTAAATTTTTTTGGAAGTATATACATACATACATTACCAGCAGTAGGTATATATTATAGTTATAACCTTCTAATTCAATACGTTATGTATTTACATTTGCATATACATATATGTAATAACAACATGAATGAAAATTTTATTTAATATATACTAAAAAAAAAAATTAATGTAATAATAGTGTTAAATCAAAGGTAAATTTAAAATATTTGTTTTATTTTTCAATGAAACGAAGAAGCGTTTTCTAATAATGTCATTTTTTCATTCAACATTTTTTTAATACACAAATTAATTCAAAAAAAAATTAAAAAATGTATTTTTATAGTTTCACTTTGAACGTCTGTCCGTCCATCTATTTACAATATTTTAACACTATTCGAAATAAAGGAATGAAATTTTAACAAAAGGGATATTGCAAAAAAATAAATTTCATAGAAGAACTTTTTTCGGCTTTTCCAACCGCGGGCTGTACCCTTTCAAAGTTTAAAAAAGCCATATATTTAAATTGGCTTTAAATTGGCCCAACACCCCGGGGCTTTATTTCTCATAGGAGTCGTAGCTCAGCTCAAAATAGAAATAAAAAAACCCCCTAAAAAATAAGTATAATATAAGAAATAAGACCCCGGGCGTTATTTTTCATTAAATGAGAAATAATACTCGGTGGCTTTATATCGCAGAGCCTTAATTTAGGTCACATATTTTTTATTGATTTTTTTTTTATTTGTACTGCATTTTTTAAACACCTGTTACTTGAATAGTAATAATGATATAATGAAAAATAGTATACGATTATTAAACCTCTAACATTATAATTTCAAGTGTGTTAACACAATTTTCTTATTTATAAAGGGTTTTCTTTTTTTTTCAATAAATTAAAGTTTCACATGAGAAAGAGAGGCTGAAATAAGTTAAAAATTACAAAAACTTTATTTTTCAATAAATTTGTCCAGATAAAAAAGAGAAAATTAAGTGGAAAGAAAACCCCAATAATATCACCAAAGACCTGTAAATGAACCCACAGTCCACAGATAAAAAGATAAATTGACACACCACGGAAAACGTGGTGTAGGTCTGAAATTAAGCAACTAGCTATATATAGTGGAGTTTTGTGGAAGTTCAATGCTCGCAAGGGGAGTAAATAAGAAACTAAAATTTCAATATATTCTTTACCCAAATACAATTATAGAAAATTGTTCAAATGTGCTTTTTCAAGAACCCTTATTTTTTGTCATTACTTATTTTGTAAACTATTATGATATAAATTATAAATTAAAATTTCTTTTATTAGATTAGATATGATCTGACCAGATTTAAATCCAAAATGCTTCGTCCCAAAGTCCCAACAACTACGTCATCGATCGGATTTTATAATTATTTTTAGGTTATGCCCAAAAAGGTTATATTCCCTTTCTATAAGATCTATTTTTTTCATTATGGGTTTTTTTGAACTTATCATTTAGAAAGTTGTGAGTTACACAAACACAGTAATAGATTTTTAACAAAGTATTTTCTTAATTAAGCAAGACAAGGAATTTTCTAAAATTAGATGAAACCGTATAGTAATTTGGTTTAATAAATAAATAATGGAAACTATTAAAAACTTTATTCATAAGAACAAATTTAAAAAAAAAAAAAAATAAATAAGTTCAAAATTTTAGGATATAAAGAAGGATAATCAAACGACTGAACCTGTCAAAAATAAAATTCGTTTAGTTTTGTTTCCTTTCTTTTCTAACGACGACTTTTCTTTTCAATCAATTAGTTCTTTTCTTTATTAGGAAAGCAGTAAGTTTCCTTGTATAATAATATATAATGTATTTATGTATATAATATATTAAAACAATTCCTTAAAATACTTATACAAAAAAAATAAAAAAACAAGTGATGAAAAAAAACCAAGGGTTTTTAAAAAAGCACATTTTCAAAATTATATTGTATTACATACTGAGTTTAACTTTGGAAATATTTTCTTAGAAATAGTTACTACTGACTTACTGACTACTAACAGTAAATTTTTTATTTAAAAGTTGTTTTTTGTTCTACGAATTTTTTTTGAAAAAATTGAAAAAAATTGTGAATTACACAAAAATTTGGAATTTTACTTAGAATTTTATTATCTAAGCAAAAATGGGTAAAACTGAGAGGCACTTTCTTCAATTTAAGGAACCCCTTTTAAATTTAAGAAAAACCTTTAAGATATGTTAAAATATATAATGTTGGACCTTTAAATTTTGTATATTAATAAAAAATAAATTGGACAGGTATTCAAGTTACAGGTGCTTAAAAATAGCATAATTTCAATTTTCGGGCCCTTATAGCTCCTAAACAGGGGGCTTGACAAAAAAATTTTGTTAACTGACTCCTACTATTTTTTTAGGATCTTACTTCTCCATTCCAAGATCCTAGCTTGAACCGTTCAGAAGATATGTGTGGCCAAAAATTTTGCGAAAATAGAGTTTCGCGTAATGTTAAATTTTAGTACCGTATGGAACCCTAAACATTTGCCTTGTAAAAATTTATAAAGTTTATGAAACCAGCTATCATTTGCCGGTTTCAGATTGAAAATATATGTAACAGAACTCTTGTTATAACAATTTAAATATAGGGCTTTTTCCAACTTTGGGGGGCTGTAGCCCCGTAACAGGTGGGGCTATAGAAAAAAATTCTTCTACGAAATTATTTTTTTTGCAAAAACTACCCATGGTTAAAATTTCTTTTCTCTATTTCAAACGGTGTAAAAGTTTTTGTAAACATACGGACGGACGGACGGACGGACGGACAGAGTGAAGCTATATAGGCACATTTTTACAAAAATTTTTGAAAATGTGCTAAAAAAACAGAAATAGTACAAAATGATGCTCTTCACATTAAAAAAAAAAAGTTTTAGAATTATACATAATAAATTTCGAAAAAACATTTCCCAGCCTCATTAAATAAATTAGGTATAAATCTCTGTATACAATAGTTATATTGCATGTATACATAAATCAATAAATTTTCAATACAATGAAATAAAATATATGTACATACATATAATATTTATAATATTAAAATGATTTTAAATTCATTAGATTAGAATTTAAGTACCTAGGTATATACTATAATAATACAGTGTATTACAGTGTGTATATGATGCTTAATTTTGTTCTATAAATGGTGCCGTGATATAACGCCATATGCGATAAAGCCATAATGGCATTATGACTCAATCGATTGAGTCATAAAGCCATAATCGCGAAATTCTTAAATATGGCTTTAAAACACACTCGAGTAAGTCATAAAGCCATATTGTGTTTTAAAAATTTTGAGTCATAACACCATATAATTAAAATTGAGTGATTGAGTTAAAATTATTGTTTATTACAAAATTTTACAGCTATCATTATTATATTATTTGTTGAAAAGAAGTAATGTTCGTGACATTTTTGATGAAATATATAAGTAATTTAGAGGTATTAATATAAGCAATTTAGAGGGGACATCTTTATAAAATTAAAAGCAACAATTTCCCAAAAAAAACAACAAATTTTACAGAAGTAAAGGAAAAAGAGGAAATTATAAAAACATTCGGAATGAGCAGATATGACGAAAAAGACAAATTTTACAAGCACACTATTCTAGAGGAATATTATGCGTACACCATTTTTATGTCACCTACAATATCTAGTGTTATAGACAATAGATCAACCACGGAACTATCTAATAGATGGTACATTTGCAGTTACACCCTGTTCTAATACTTTTAAGCAATTACTCATAACACATATAGCTCACGCTGAATATGTACAAGGTGAATATTAGGGTATAGGGTAGATACTTATTGGCCGCCGCGCGCGCGTGTTCGCGGCTGCGCAGTACGCAGACCCTTTAAAAGGGAAGGCGTAGAACTTTATGACACAAAAAAGAGTCATAAAGTCATTAAGGCTTTATAACATATGGCGTTATATCACGGCACCTCTATAAATGCCAACATACTGTGATTCTTGATTTTCAATTTTCTGAATAGTTTTAAGCTTGTTTATATTCCATATATTTACTTATAATAAATTTTATCATTTGGTTTGATTCTGGCAGACAAATAAATTCTGAACATTGTCCATTCGCTTATTGTAGAGAGATATTGTGATTCTAAACAAATATAGTAATGCCATGAGTAAGTAATAACCCACTAGTTTGAAGTAAACAAGTAGTATTTTTGGAAAACTTGTACGAAAGGAAACAAGGCTTAAAATTCATTGAAAGAAAATGAAAAAAGATGAAATTGATAATGATGAAGTCAATGAAAATGAATCTGGCTCCGATAATGAAACTAACACAACATTGGTGAAATGTGACAAGTTCAGTTACGAGACTGCGCACATGACGAGACGACTATGTTTATCCGAAGAAGATATAATTTTTTATTAATATAATTAAAGACAACAAAATGGAAATAAATGTATTTTAGCCAAACCACTTTGCCAGCTCTCAGCACCATGATTACAGCTATAATCCTTACTAGTATACTGTATACGGCTCAGATAATTCAGTTTTATATCTTATAGATTTACAATCATAAATTATATGGACAAGCCGTATGTATGGGTTCACGAATTTGTTTGGGCTAATACGTATGATGTATGGAGCCAAGAGAAATTATTTTATACATTTTAGTTTTTTACTTAGAAATTATTTTTACATTTTAAAGTAGATAATTAAAAAATAACTTAATAACACTTCACCATTCAAACGAATCATTTTCTGATTCATTATTTAAAATATTTAAATTAAATAATATTAACCAATCATTATTTAAATTATTTTCAGAATATTCTCTGGATAATATTTTAAATAATTAAAGAGATGTGCAATACTACGGTATTGTCTGTCTGTATGCCCAGTGTAAAGTCACTGTTTATAAAATTCTAAAAATTTTTTGTTTAGTTTATAATATATGGTTCCAATGGTTCCATAATATATTCCTTTACGTTAGTTTCATTGATTTTTGATGTTAATAATAATTTTACATTAAAAAGAATGAGATTTCATTCCAATTTCGGTTGTATTTGAATAGGATTGTATTTGAATATTACCTTATTAAAAACTAAGAAGTAAACAAATCAATGATATTTTGCTTTAAAGTAAAAGGTAGGATATAAAAAGGTTTCGTCCGAGGAAAATTTTTTCATATATGCAATTTTTTGTGCTTCTTAGCACCTGCAGGTTAAATTTAACTTAAAGGTAAAAGCTAGAATATCAGCTAAATATGTATCAATAATTTAATACGGAGTTTATGAAACTGTAACCTGGTTTTAATAAAATGCAGTCGAGGGAGCAATGAAGGGTAAATCCTTTATTATAACAATATTTTTTTAAATTATTGTTTACTCACTATTTTTTTTATAATTTTAGATACTGTTGTCTGATGTACACCTATATATTATAATTTTGAAATCCAGGATTTCAAAAACGTTTTCTTTGTTTGCAAATTGCTTAAAGCACCTCCACTTTTTTTTTAATTTTCGCCCAGAAAATATTCAGCTAACAACTTGACATTGTCTGTGAACTAAAATAAAGTCTTGTTAGCGCATGACAAACAAATTCCTTTGCGCCAACAAGTGTTAATATCTACTAGATGTCTATAAAACAAGATTTGTTAACCATTTTTTTTGTTTATTTGGATGAGTTTTGATTTTCAACTAAATCTTTGTTTATTTTAATAATAGTGAAATTTTTTAATGTTGTGTTAATCTGATGATTAATGTTACATCGGCTATAAAAATACATAGGAAGCAACAAGAACTTATTACCTTTCCAACGGGATTTATATAATTTTGTACTATGCAAAGGTATAAATTGAGTCATTTGAACCGAAATTAAGTCTAGTAGACTACAATTAGATAGAGTAGATAGAGTAGACTACAATTTATTGAAAATTTAACTTGAAGTTTAAAGTATTACTGTATGCAAATTAATTCTTATTATTATAAAGTACCTAATTAAAGTTTTACTTTATATGAAACTAACAATGTGTCACATTCTTAGTACATGCTTAGGAACTCTTAAATTGCACCACCAAATGGTGGAACGCATTACCACCTTGAGTGCTTCCAAATACTAATGCCTTAGAAGAATTCAAGAAAGAAATCAACTAATTCCTTTTGGGGGTTTTCCAACCCTTGTGGGCATTATGTCCCATCGCTAATTTTCACCCATTCAATTTTCAATATGAGTGCTTATTCAATTATTTCGGTTAAAGGGGGAGGCTTTTTTGTGACTAAGAATTTCACACCAGAGGGGTTAGATTTTTCATCTCAACTGAAAATCGAATGTATTGGGTTACAATACGGTAAAAGATGAGGTAAAGAAACTAAAGGTGGTGTCGAGAGAATCAATTTTTTTTTGACTTTCAACTTAAGTCGATTTGAGTCAACTATCGGTGTCGGGGAAATCAATTTGTGTTGTTTAAAGTCGTCTGAGTCGACTTTGAAATTCAAATACATTTTTGTGTTTGAAATAACATTATGGCATTGGCGTTGTTTATGTTTAAATCTATTATGTTAAATTTATTCTGTTATTGGCGTTGTTTGTGTTTAAAAATTTAAAGAAAAATTAAAATGAAAAAATGTTTCAGCAACAGGAAAAAATTAGAAAAATTAATTAATCTAATGGAAGCAACCACAAAAAACTCATTGCAAAAATTATTAGTAGTAAAATATAATGCAGCACAAAATAAACCGTCTAAAAACTAAAAAAAAATTTTCGTTTAAATTACTTTTATAATACTGACATTTTTGTTGTCAAAAAATCAAAATTGAAACAACTTGATTCAATTAATTGAAACTAATTCAATTGACTTAGCCGACACCGGGAAATTTTTGAGTGGAATTGAAAAATGTCAAAATCAACCAAGTTGAATTGATTCTTCCGACACCACCTTAAGTAAAGCAATTTGGTTTTTGACAGAAACAAATATTTATTTGGAAATGCTGTGTACGCATCGGAAAGACTTGCTGGTGTTCAAAATTCCGATATACAAAACTTCGAGATCTAGGCTAATACGCTGTTCTGGTGGATCTCCGTCAAGAAATAATGAATGGAAACTAAGTTTTTGGATTTACTAGTTGTGGTGAGATAGTTAGAAGAGTGTGTGATAGATAGATGGAGAAGGTGATACTTTCTCTAGGTAGAATTAATTTAAACCTACAGATATTAAAATTAAATGCGAGATAATTTATTTTTTTAATTTTATTCCTTTTTTTTAATACATTTATAAATTTTATAATAGTTATTAACTTTGTTGTAGATATACATTTTTTTATTTTTTTGCATTTTCTTTTGTTTATCTAAACTCTCACATCTTTTTTTTTTTTTTGTATTTTTTGATTTTGTTTTTAATAGTAGACATTTTATTTTTTTTTTTTTACTTTTCTTTTTTATTTTTTTATCATTTCTTCCATATATATATATACATATATATATTTATATATATATAAATATGCATACATATATATATATATATATTTGTAATAAATAAACTTAAGCTACAATTTAACAAAGTATACAATATTTTGTTCTATTTTTATTTATTTTTAGTTTAATATGTAATGTTATGGTATTTTATTATTATAAAGATATAATTAATATTTAATAATATACATATATATATTTTTTTATATATATATATTCATGTATAAATTTTAAAAATTATTCTATTATAAAGTATATATTTTTTAATTCACACTATTATTAAAAATTAAAAAAAGATTTACGCATATAGAAAATTCAGTAAAATTAATTAAATTTAATTATTTTTTTCCTATGTAAATTCGTTTATTATTTTTTTTTTTTAATGTTTTTTAATGCATTTTTTTTTTTTTTTTTGAGAGATTTATTTAATCTTTATTCAAACATATATAAAAAATAAATCATAATAAATTAAATAATTTTGAATATTAATAAAGTTAATATCTATACAAAGCGTATCCTGCAAGTGATAAAGCTTCTGTATCTATATATAAACACAGATAATATATAGAATAGATTTAACTATATATAAAAAATTTATAACAATCAATTTATTTTTAATGATTCTTAATCAAAATGATACCCGCATAGATTAACTAGATATACCCAAAATAGATATATATATTAAAAATTACAAAAAAAAAAAAAAATTGCCTTGTTATGATGAAGAGGAAAAAAATAGATTATTATTTAATTAGAGCAAAATAAAAACTATATATATAATAAAACTATTATTCTTATCAGTTAGATATATCTTAAATTTGCTATTATTTCATTATTTAACTAGAGTGAAAAAAAAAAAACAAAAATTTACTGTATGCGCAAATATTTAAATTAATGTATATGTATAAATTATGTATGTATATAATAGTTATGAATATTTAACTTTAATTTATAATATAGTTTTTAGTTAAAATGTTTTATTTTAGTGGTAATTTTAAATTAGTTACCAAAAAGGTTTTTTTTTTTTTTTTTTTTTTTTTTTTTTTTTTTAAATAGTTTAAGATATTTTGTTTTTAACTTCTACTTTCTTTACGTTTTGTTTTTTTTTTTTTTTTCTTTGTCAAATTTGCATAAAAATATTCTAATTTTGTGTGTGTGTATTACATTATTAATATAACATATTTTAATTATTTAATTTATTTTAAATATTTATTTTATTTTAAAATATACTACAATTAACGTTAATATTTTTTTTTTATTTTTGTTTTCTTACTATTTTCTCTGTATTTTTCTGACATTTAAGTTATTTTAATAATTAATTAACTATTTTGAAACTTTGTGTTTTGAAATTTTGAACAAAAATTAAAAATAATTATATAAAATAAAAGAACTTAACGTTGACTTAAATTGAAATCATAATTAAAATCAAATATGTAATTATTTAATAAACGATCATCTTTTTTTTTTTTTTGCATATATTAAGGATGAGCTAGCACGCAATAAGTTTTCACTATACATTTAAAACATATCTAAACCATATTTTTTTGATTTACATAAGATTTGAAACGGCTGTTTGGCTAAATGGATCTCTTCTGAATTTAAAACAGTTATTTAATTAAATATATAGAAAAAAAAATAAATCATAATGTTATGAAAAAAAATATTAATTGATTTATCGCTGTTCAGGAAATCAAAATGTTTTGCTAAAAATTAAGAATTACGCAGCCGCTAACCAATTTTTAAAAAAGAAACGACAAAAGATATTTTATACTAAGCGATATTAAAAGTTAAGTTTAAATGTAAAAAAGTTGGCCTTAATTGAAGTATCTTAAAGTATTTTAGTTTTTATAGAGCATTTCTATTTTTTTTTTTAATTAATAGTAATTCCTCAAAATAGTTGTGTTCAGGTCAGGTCAATCATCCTTTCTTTTAACAGATTTCTGCCTTTAAAATATATCTTTTTTCTCTGCTCCTCAAAATCCTCTGTTTTTTAATGTGTTCCGGCTCATTCAAATTGTTGAATTCTCTTATCCACAAATTTTATCTTAGCAGCAAGAAGGAAAAATGTGTAATAAAAAGGGGAAGTTAATCTGAAATAAGTGTTCAAGTAAATAACATTTACTATAAGAGTACATATATTTCGACATTGAAATATAATCTTTATAGGAAAGATACAGCATCAGCATGACCACTTCAGATTTAATTTCGAATTTCTTGCCACAATTATAAGCAAATTTAGAAGGATAGTAAAACTTCAACGATATTCAAAAAATCTTCAAAAAAATTCAAAAGCTTCAAGACTTGAACTAGTATAGTATATTGATATTAATTATCAGATTATCAAAGAAATTTGAATAGTTGGAGTTATTGCTATAAGAATATAAATAAACTTTTAAAAGGGAAGTATACAAAACCTTTAAAATATTTACGTTTGGTCGGTTTAACAGCATTATTAAAAATTTGTAGGTTTTTACTTAAGTGATTTACATAAGAATTTTTCATGCGATCGTATTAGATAGGAGAGAACCAAATCATTGCTTTTAAACTATAAGGGATCGGTAACTAGTATTTATTAAATTTTTTATTTATTCATATAAATATAAAATTATTTGTATAAACAAGTAATGCAAATACAAAATAAAAAATATTAAACTATAATTTTGTTGAAGATTTCCCATAGTTCTTTTTTTAATTTTTAAATTATAAACTTTTTTATATATAAATTGTAATTTATTATATATAAATAAAGTTTTTTACAATAAAAAAAAATGTAAAAATTTACATAATAATTTTTTTCTTAATATTTACAATGTAAAATGGAAAACAAATCTAATTAAAATAATGAGAATTGAAAACTTTAAATTAAAAAAACTGGTCGTATTTTTATATATTAATGTGCACTACGAGATTTTTTATTCAGATTTCCTTTATTATTGGTGTTCAAATTGAAAATTAAATTTACCGTTCTTATATGTTCAAATGCTGATTTCAATAGTTCAAAGATAAAAATTAATCATACAGTTTTTGGGTTAAACTGATTGGGCACGAAATCAGATTATTGTAATTGAAACATTATTTTTTGTTATCTTATTTACAATTAAGTCACAAAATCAGACTCTCCAATTAATTTTTAATGTAAGTGAAATTTATTATTTTTCGTTTTATTTTCTCTCATAATAATTTACTTAAATTTTAAATTAAAATACACACATATAAATATTCTGGAAGGGAAAACCCAAATTTGATCAAAATCAATTAAAAAATCATCCTAATTCACAGTACCTTGCATGTAATATAATCATAAAATTTTGAGAAATATATACATTGTGCTTCTTAGATATGTGGATCTATTTGTGGAACAATTGTAAAAAATGTTATTTCAATTGCATATTTTGAGGATTTTTTCTTGAGAGAAGCCTTTTCCAAAAAATAAAGAATTGAATTTATCAAGATGAAAAAGTACATTTAAGTGAATTTCAAAAAAAATTTTTATTAACTCCCCAAATAATAATTGAAATTCTTAAAATAAAAGGTTAAAAATATATTTATATATATATATATATATATATTTTAAAGAAATCAGTATAATCGAAAAACCCTTAAAAAACTCTTTTTGAATTTTCAGGTTATTAACTAAACTTATGTGATTTAATATTTTGTTCTGACCCACCAATATTAAAAATCTTAAACTTGGAACAAGAAAAAAAGATAATTCATAATTAGTAGACCAAACTAAAAACTACAAAGAATAATAACAAATAATATAAATAAAAGATCCAGAAAATATTTTAATAATTCTTTTTATCTTTATGTCACAAAATAAACAAACATATATTTATTTTAATAATATTACAAAAAAATAATGTAATTGAGCAACATTTTCCCAAACAAAAATAATAATTAAAAAAAATTTCATAAAAAAAAAATAAAACTTTATAAAATAAGTATTTTTATTTTAAATATAAAGTCTTCTTTTAAACTTACAAACTAAATACTTTTTAGTTAAATTAATAAATTGACAATTTAAGTGAAAAGCTAAAAAATATAATATAATATTAATATGTAAATTAAAAAATTAAGAAGCTTTCTTTTATTTAAATAAATAATAAAAAATTCTTAAATCTATAAAAAGAAAAGAAAATAAGGATTCTCTTGTTAAACATTCATTTAATATAATTAAAATATTTTTTTTATTAAATTTTATTTTATTATTAGATATTATTATCATTATCAATATTAATTTATTAATTATTTTATTCTAAACAACATTTTTCTTTAAATTTATATTAAACTTATTTTTCAATAGCACGTATATATTTTTTAATATTATGTATATATATGATTTTTAAAGTGTAAACAAAAAAAAAAATCCAAAATGAATGTTATTTTATAATATTATGTATATATATATGATTTGTAATTTTCTTTATTTTTAAAAGTGTGAACAAAAAAAAAATCCAAAATGAATGTTATTTTATAGTCCTAAAATTTTTATAAAATTTTATGAAGCCACTAAAAATTTTTCATTTTTATAAAAAGTTTATAAAGTTAAAACTTGGTTTATGGTAATATTATCTGATATAATATAAAAAAATTTATTAAACAATAAATAAAAATATAAAAGTTATTCATCAATATTTTTTTAATGCATTTGTATGTATTTATTTTATATAAATCAAATTACTTACAATTTATTGAAAAAAATAATTTTTTGATAAATTATAACTATACCAGAAACAAATTATATAGTTTAATTATTTTGTAAATTTACTAATTTATAAAATAAAACAACGTTATATTGTATATATATATATAAGAAATAAAATAAATAAATGAAAGTAAACTTTTATTTAAAAAATTGATTATTATAAACAAAGTAAAATATAAGTAATACTAATAAATAATTGTTTTAATACCACTAGCTATTTACTATTCTGCTTAGAAAAAGACAAAAATAAAATTATTAATAGTGTTTTTAAATCAATGAATATTAATTATTATGTATACACGTATATATACGTTCCCCATTTAGCAATTTAATTTTTTTTTCTGTACAAACGTTTTTTAATGGATTCGTTTTAAAAATAGTTTTCAGATTGTTAATAGTTTTCATATTATATATATATATATATATAAATATATATATAGAGTGCATATAATTAAAACTTTTGTGCAAAAGGTAAGACAAATATTTTACTTCGTGCAAAAATCCCTCAGACATAAACATATATATATTTTTATTTTATATGAAAAAATTTGAGATATTTTTATAATTTTCGCAGACAGAAATTGAAAAAAACAATTTGTAAAATAAAAAATTAAAAAAACAAAAGGATTGTTTAAATTAGAGATAAATCAGAATTTTTCAGAAGAATTCTTACACGAATGCCCTTTTTTATTTTTTTTCTGTAGTTTATTAATATGCAACTCGTCCTACATACAAAAAAAAAAAATAACAATATACAGTTAACTTGACCATTACATACATCCTTGAAATTTTGCTTGGTTGGTTACACATTATTTAAAATTAATTAACAAGATACCAGACTGGATTTTATTTTATTAACTGAATAAAATTATAATTTTAAATCATTGTTTTAACTATTCCAAAAATTCAACTATTAAAAAAATAAGGTAATTTAAATGTTACCATTTAAACACCTTAGTAAAAAATTATAAAAACATAAATGCTTTGTAAACATTTTTTTTATAAATATTTAGTCCATCAGATTGTCCTTTGTTTTTTTTTTTTAATTTTTATAATCTTCCTTTTAAAATTACTTTCGATCTTATGATCGAAGCCAAACAAGTTTATAAAGCTCGTAGTTTAACCTAAATTAACTCCAAATATAAGTTAAGTTAAATAAAGTTAAGTATTTAAATTCATTTAAACCAAATTTATATTGATATATATATATATTTAAATAAGAAAAATAAAAAAAAAAACCATAAGAAAAACAAATACTGAAAACATTGATAAGTTATACCCAGGTTTTTATTCTGAAAAGCATTTTTTAAGAAATTTCCTCCAATTTAAGTTAAACGTAGCAATAAACAAGTTTATACTGTATAAAGATTAATTAAAAAACAATATTACCGCTGTATTATTTTATTCTTAAGTTTCTTCCTAAATTTGAGCTAATGTTTTTTAATTAGCAATAATTTTTTTATTATATTAGTTTTTTTTTAAATTTGAAATAAATTTTACAGAGCTTTTATAACAATTTCAATTTTTCTTAATGTTTCATTGATTTTATATTTTTAATGAAGATGTAAGCTTTTGTTGGTTACTCACATGAGATGGGGTTCTTATATAATCTTATCTATAGTATCTTCCCAATCGGTTTAAAATATATATATTATTATATATATATTAAAAGAAAATGATGAATAATTAATGAACAATAATAATAGAATTTCATTTTAATAAATTAACATTATTTTGCTTATTATTTCTTCCATTTTTTTACTATCTTAATATTAAACTTAACACATTAGTTTTTAAATTTTATTTAGCCAGTAGTATTTTTATTTTTATATTAAATTTATTTATTAATTATATATTTATATATATATAATATATATATATCTTTTTTTTAATTTTATTGTAAGCCACTTTTGTTGTGATTTAAAAATTAAAAAAAAATTAATAAATATGTATCTACTATATACTTTTGTTTTATTAAATTTATTGTAATTTCATTAGCTATAGTTACAAAGTTATTTTGAAAAATTATGAAAATTACTTAAAATGAAAATTTTTTAAATATGGATGGTATAAAATTTTTTCAAATTTCAAATCAAGTAATTGTATTTTTTTTCTTAATTATTTATATTAAAATCTATTTATTCCAAAATATTTTAATTTTTTTTAGTTTATATATAAAAACAAAAACAGATTTGATAATTTTAGCTTAATTTTTTATTATAACATCCGGAATATAAAGTAATATCTTCTAAGTAAATATTTTTTTAATTAAAATACATATTTATATATATGCTTATCTTTAAATTTTTTTTTTTTAATCCCTTCTAAGTACATTAACAAGAAAATCAATGATATATTAAGAAATATTGAAATTTATGATTAAAAAACTACTTAATAAAAAAAAAAAAGAAAAAAAAGAAAACTCAATTATTTAGAATTTTGTAATTAATATATAATAACTTAATGTTTTCCTTTTTTTGTTTTAATGTGAAATAAATTCGTTAACATTCAAAACATTTAAAAGTTCATTTATTTTATAGATATAACAATGATGATTTTTTTCAGCTTTTTATTATTTATTAATTTTCACTATGCAATCTAACAATTTAAAGATATAAATGTAATCTTAAATGAATTATTCTTTTGTCCATTTTTTTAATTAAGCTTTTTTAACTAATTATTTTATAATATATAGCGTTGTTTTTTTTTCTTTTATTATTTTTAATTTTATTGATATTTTTTGTGTTTCCTTAATTTTTTTTGGTAATTATCTAAAGATTATCAATTACACTTATATTGTAACTTTTTGTTTTTTATTTTTTTAAGAGAAATTTTATTTATAGAACTGAATTTTATTTCTTTTTTTTAATTTTCTAAATATAAATATTTATTTTGTTTTATAATACAGCAACCCTCAATAATTATGAAGTTTAAAAGTTCATATCTAATTAATTTTTTTAATACACTAACCCTTTACTTAAAAATTTTATTTTATGTTACTTATGTGTAAAGTCAATTTATCTAGATTTTATAACAAGTTACAAAAAAAAAAAAAATAAAATAAAAAATTAAAAAAAAATAAAACAAAACAAAAAATCAAAGATAATAAAAATCTTAAAAAAATTTGAAACTATAAAATATAATTTAATTAAATTTTTGTATATATATAAAAAAATACATTATATGAAATAAAATACAATTTTTTTCTACGTGCTTTTTTCATTTTTTTTTCATATAGATCCACACATTAAAATAATATATATAATATAAAAAGTTAATTAATCATCACATGTACAGCTCAATTTTTATATATATATATATAAATATATAATTATTAGGATATTAAATTTTTTTTCTATTTTTTAGCATTACTCTTAAATTTTTCTTATGTCACATTATTAATTAATTGTAAATCTAATGTAAAAATTTATTTAGTTGGTAGAAATAATATATATATATATATATAGTTATAAAAAAGTAAAAAAAAAAATAAAAATAAAAAACAATTAAATCTTATAAGTCTGACAATTATTATAATAATATTAAGGGTTGCAATAATTATTTAATTTTAAAATATAAATATAATATTTTTACTAACATGTGTTTTGATTTATTTATAAATTATGTTATTTATTTATATTTTTATATTAACGTTGTCTATTATATATATAATATATTTTTATAGATAAATATTTATAGATATATTTTAATTAAATATATTAATGTATATATTCTTTTTTTTCTTATTAAAAGTTAAGAGGTCGTAAGAATTTTCATCAAATATCCTTAAAAGTTTTTATTTTTTGTCTAGTTTTATGCATTAATTATTTTTAACATAACAAAGGATTTCCATTTCTGTTCTACCAAACTAAAAAATATAATATTTAAAATTAATTTTTTTTTAATATTGTTAATGTAAAATAGTGTTACCTATTTTTTTTATATATAGTTTTAAAAATGTTTTAATGTATTTATTACATGATATATTACATAATATAATATAAACCAACCATATTCTTTTAAAATCCGTTATAAAAAAAATATTAAACTATATTTAGTACAAGACTTTGTACTACCATCAAGGGTTCATCAAAGTTATAAAACAAATTTACTTCTAGTAAAACAACCTTAGTATTTATTAGCTAGGTATTAAGATCTTGTATGAAAATTACCTTGGGAAAGGATTAGTTTTAAATAATATAATGCTAACGGTTAGGTGGCACAGTGGTGCATTCATGCGAAAAGTCCAGGTTTGAATTCCAGTGAAAGTGAGAAAACTTTTATCTGGTTATCGACTCAATTCAGCAACCATTCGCCATTTCGTTTAAATTAATGGTTAGCAATAATTAATAAAATATTGATCTTTAATGAAAAATACAGTGATATATAAAATATAAAAAAATAATTTAATTGAATAACCCCCAAATATTGTAACCATATAACTCAAATACAAAATTATTACATTATAAACACAATAGATTTGTATCTGTTGAAAATCTAAGACGATTTTAGATGTTATAAGGCCTACTACTATCTATGTTTTAATTGTATGTGAAATTCATTTGACTAGTTCTAATAATAAGAATATATTTTCCCCTATTCCGACATGCAAATTTATAGTAAGGCTGTTTAGCCTATAGCAGTGTTAGCACGTAAAAAAAATTAGATTAAATTAGTTTAATTATTTTGTGCAGTCCCATCTTAAAGAATTCCATACAAAAATATTCAAAATCGCCTATAACGTTAGCCGAGAGAAAAATATGGATGATTTAGTTTGAATATATGAATTTGTTTATACTTTAGTTAAATTTTTAATTATACTTTCTGTTCTATTTCAACTTTAAATAAAAATTTATGATTTTTAATTTATATTTTTTTCTATATTCTACAAATATTTTTTATTAAGATTATTAAAATTCATTTAAAACATAAAAAAAATAGTTTTTAATAATCATTTCGATTTATATTCTAAATTTAATAAATGTAATTTAAGGTTTAAACTAAATAAGGCAAATCAATCATCCAGTTAACATTTACATTTGGTACGATGCCTATTAAAACGAAAATATAACAAATAAAAAAAAAATTATTTAAGAAAAAAGACAAAGATGAAATTAAAAAATAAAAATAAACAAATTATAAAAAGTTAACTATATAAAAAAAGATGTTAATAATTAAATTAACTAGCAAAATTCCCTAACTTTTTTATTAAGATACATTAAATCCCAAAACTATTTATTTTAAATATGTATGAAAGGCATTGATTAAGAAATCTATTTATAAAGATAAATTGTTTTGAAATTTTATACGGAGTGAATTATAGCTACATATATGGAATTATAGACACTAAAGTAACCTATAAGGTAAATTGGTTAATTATGTTAATTTTTATTTTTTAGATGTTTTTAAAAAATTCCAATTTCCACAAATTTTATTAAATTAATTATGCCCGTGTGAACAAAAGTCACGCAAACCAAAACAAAAAATTAAGCTCTTAAAGAAAGACTAAAAGTTATTCAAAAATCACAGATAATGCTGATTAAAATACATTTAGAATCAATCTAAATAATTAGTAAAAATATGCATAAAAATTATTTAAAATTGAAATTGAATATTATTAATTTAGGTATTATATCACATAAAATATCATTCGATATAAAAATTATATAATTCCTTGGTATCCCCAACTTGTTTTGTATTTAAATATACATAAAAAAAAAATTTTATTGACTTGAGAAAACAAATATTGAGTAAAAGTATCATAATATAACCTAAATAAATTTTTAAAGTTCTAGAAATATTAAAACAATAAATGAAAAAAAATTAAAAAAAAAATTAAAAAAAAATTTGAAACTTAAATGGTTTGAATTCACAATAATCTTTTTGAATTTGTCAAAATGCAATTGGGAAGTTTAACTATTTTTTTTTTAATTTAATTTTATTTATATCTAGTTAAAACGTTTATCTAACTTAATTTTTTTTTAATTATTTATTTAATTTTGTCGCCTTTTATTTATTATTGAATTAAAAACCTTTACCTTGAGATTGCGGAGGCCCCTGTTTAAATGGAGGAGGTTGAGGTCCATTATCACTTCCATACGAACGTGTTGGATAAGAATTAGATTGGTCTGCAGAAAAGTTACCTAACGGGAAAAAATAATAAAATAAAAAAAAACTCATACCCATTTATTATAAAAAATAAAAATAAAATATTGATATTTACCGTATCCACCATTATTTCCATAACCTGTAAAATCATTACCAGATGTTTTTCCTATTGATATTGAATGTCCATTCGGTGGTGGTCCATGAGACGGCATTCCGCTTGGTGGTCCTCCACTTCCAGTTTGAGGACGAGAATACATATCACCTAAGTTGAATATTTTTAGTATAACTAAAATCTATACTGTAAAAATTAAATAACAAACCTGTTCCACCTGCGCTATGGGAATTTTGTTGCATATTCCAAGAGTTCCAAGAAGCTGTGCCAGTAGTATTATTGGGTCCTAATTAATATAAAAAAGATATTTTTTTTTACATATATTCACGTTTCATTAGATTTATGAATTTTACTTATGTTTAAGATTTTTTTAATTTTAAATTAAAAATATGTATAAATTTTTGCAACACCAATAAAGGCGTAGCTTAGAGCACGAAAAAAATTCTTTAAAATAAACGATCGACATAACTAACGCTGTGATCAAATAAATATTTTTAGATTTGAATTTTTACACAATTATATTATTTATGAAAGAAATTTATATAATTGTATAATATATCAAATTTTTAAATTATTTATGTTGCAACAGAAATTAACAAACATGTTGCAGAATTAAATGGTTCCTGCAATTAAAAGAAAACCAAAGTAAGAAATTAATATTATTGCTGTAAAATAACAACCGAGAGTTAGATTTAAACTAGATATAAAGACATTGAAGATTACTCCCGTCTCAACTTAAAAATACAATATAGGAACATAAAAATTCACATGTTTTATATATTAATTACCACCATATCCCTGATATCCTTGAGTTTGTTGAGCTTGAGCATAATTGTTCCACTGTGGAGGTGGATGAGGACCTTGAGGTCCGGGTGGTGGAGCTCCCCATCCTTGATATGAACCCGGAGCATTAGGTTGATTGTAATTATAACTTTGCTGTTGTGGTGGTGTACCCCATCCTTGATAACCTTGCATCATATTTGGTGCATTCATAGTTGCTTGCATTGCATTTATTGGGGGACCAGCGTTCATTTGTCCATTCGGTCCTTGTATCATACTTGAGTTTGCAGCAACAGCCGACATTGGACCATTTCCATTTCCATTTTTGCTATTAGCAGTCAAAGGACCGTTATTTGAACTATTCCCGTTTGGTCCGTTATTACATCCTTGTGGCATATTTTGTAAATGATGCGAATTTCCAGGTGGAGTTAAACCATTTCCACCCATCATACCACCACCACCAATACTATTACTTCCTATATTTACACCAAAATTATTGGGATTCATTCCACTTGGACCAACCCAATCATTCAAATTTGGGCCGCCTAGCATACTATTTGGTACAGAACTACCCCCATTATTTACACTTAAATTTGCATGAGTGTTAATGCCTGTTACACTATTATTAGAATTATTCAGACCGTCAACTCCCATACTAATAGCGCTTGAAGAACGAGCTTGCAAATTAGGACAAACCGTATTGGGAACATTAGGATTAACGTTGCTTCCATCCGATGTCATATTATTTCCTGCATTCGCATTATTATTAATTTTTGTATGAGTATGAGAACCATCACGAGGTTCAGCTTTCTTTATTTCAACTTGTTTTCCATTTAAATTAACAAAATGTTCGTTAGTTATTCTTTCAACAGAAACTTCGTCCTGAAATGATAAAAATCCAAAACCTCTAGATTTCTTTTTTTCTTGGTCATACATAATAACAATCTCCATAACTTTCCCATAACGGCCAAAAAATAATCTTAAATCAGTTTCAGTTATATTAGATGGTAAACCACCTAAAAAAACTTTGGGATATCCACCAGTTTTTTTTGGTTTTTGTAGTGTGCGAGGATTACAAATTTTTGGATCTATCGTCCTAGTAAATTATTTGTTACTTTAATAAAATGAAAAAAATAAATTAAATTTACCTTCCATCTAAAGTATGAGGACCACTACGAAGAACATTATCAACAATATTTGGATCCGCAAATGTTACAAAACCAAAACCTCTAGATCTTCCAGATTCATTATTTTTCATTACCACACAATCGATTACTTCGCCGAAACGGCAAAAGTATCGTTGTAAATTGTCATGGGTTGTTTCCCATGACAGACCTCCAACAAACAATTTACTAAAAATAAAACAAAAAATTAAAACCAATTATTTTAAAGAAAATAAATATACATTTAAATATTGTACTTTTTAATATTTTTGACATACCCTTTCTCATCATCATCAGCTCCATTTTCTTGATTATTTCTCATTCCAATTAAGATTTTAATATATGAAACAAAAGAAGATTCACAGTTTTGTTTTTATATGTATGTTTGGAAAAAAACTTTTATATTAAATATAGTTATTTTGTAAAAATATAAATAAATTTTGATTTGATCTCTCTCTGAATTTTAATTAGAATTTTTGAAGATTATAAATTTTTTATTTTTTTTTTTATATTATTTTAATTTAATTTCTTTTATTATATAAAGAGCCGTATAAGATACATCTTTTAAAATTTAAAATAGTATGATGTAATGATGACTCAAAGTTAAAAAAAAACTTCATTTAGTTATAACTTTTAAATTAAAAACGAAAATTTCTTAAACCTTGTTTTTGTTGTTTATTTTGAATTGGTAAATTTTTGTCTTATTATAATTTTTTTTTTTAAAATAATCCAGTCTTTTGCAGGTTTTTTTACTTGGTTATATATTATTTAAATCCTAGAAAATACAAAATAAAGAAATATATTAAAAAATGTTATATTTTGTTTGTGGCTTTTTTTTGTAATTTTTGTTTATACTTTTTTAGTTAAGAGGCAATGAATATAAGTACGTTTTATAGTATTTTATAAAACGTACTTTTTATAGTATAATCTTTTTCTTCTTAACACATTAACTTTTGCTAAAATGAACAATTCTTGAAAATTAATTTCAAAATAATGAAACAATTAAGACTTAAACATTATTAATACTTACCTAATTTACAGTGAATAGTATTTTTACAATTATTCTGGTTAATTCTTAAGGACTGAAAAGCTAAAAACTAACCTAATTAACCTAGAATGATGAAAAAAACAATTGAAATTTTTTTTTTGTTTTACACATACATAATTAAATGTATTATATATATATTTTTTTTTTTCTATAATTTAAAATAAAAGAATATGATACGGTACATCATATATAATTTCATTCTATTCATTACATTTTTTTTTTAAATTAATATATTTTTTTGTATTGTGCAATTTATGATGTAAAAAAAAATACATTTTCTAAAAAAAAAACTTGAGATAATGGCAGTTTTTAAATTTTATTTTTACAAAAGCACATGCTCATTTAGAACAACAACAATTCTATTGCTTACTTTCTTTTTTTATATTTATGAATTTCAAAAAAAGAACAAAACAAGGGAAAAACAGAAACAAAAAAAAATTAGGTAGGTACTAAATTGTCGCAAATGCATTCTTTTTTTCTTCTTGGAATTTTCAAATCACTTTCAACAATTTATTTTATATAATATTCATTTACAATATTAATTTAAATATATTTATTGTTAGAAGTATTGAAATTATTATTCCAACTTTTTTTTTTAGCAATGTTTGGTTAAAAATTATTGTTTTTTTTTTTTAATTTTTGACAGCAATATCTTAAAAGAAACATTCATCATTTTCATTCAGCACAAAAATATTTTAATACATTTTTTTTTTTTTCTTTGTTGATTTTATATAGGCTTAATATGAACAAATTTTAATAAATAAGTTAATAATAGAAAAAAATATAATATATATATTCAAAATTTTGGTTTCTTTTAATAAAGAAAAATTAAAAATACCTTATTAGATCCTAATATTAATTTTATAACTAGGTATTTGGATAAAATTTGTATTCGTATCGGAATGTCATTTAATTTTTTTCAAAACTTCAAAATTATAAATTTTGAACGTGCCATCTTGCGAGAAAAAAATATAATATTTAGACAAAAATTAAAAATTCTTTTTGATGACATTTAATAAAAATACTTTATAAAAAAAATTATTTAAAAATACATGAAGAACTACAAAAAAACTAAACCAAATTAATATTTCCTTATTAATATCATTAATTTGTATATATTTTACTAAAAATAATATGTCAACACATATAAGTATAAGTTTATAGGTTTTTAGACAAGTAACGAAACGACTAAAATAAATTTCAAAATATACTATAGGACTTTTCAATTACTTTTGACAATTCTCAAATCAATGTTTACTTAATAAATATTTCAAATGTTCTCCTTGCAATTTAATTTTGTTTTGATTTGAGAAGCGTTAAATCTGGCTTTTGACAACGTTTTATTAATTGTCAGGAAAAGCCGTATGTATGTACTATATTTTAAGTCCTAACCATAATGGACATAGACATAGCATAGCTAAACTTCAAAATTACGTATGTAAATATCTACTAATGGAGAAAGCGTACAACTGCCCATAATGACATATGTAAATTTTTTTTTTTTTTTGTTTTTTTTCGTTCAGTTTTCGTTAAACATAGAATAGCTATTAGACATCTGCACAATTGTATTCAAAAGCGCTTTCAAATCATTCTATAATAAGTAAAACTTTTCATATTCGGTTTTGAAAGCTTTCAAACCAAATGCATTCATTACAAATGATTATAGAATAGAGTAAATGAAATACAAAATTATTGTAGAATAGAATGAATACGTATTTGATTTATTATGTGTACCCAAAAATAGAATATTTATACTATTTGTATTTATATACCGAGGACACCAAATATAATAAAAATATTTATAGTATTTGAATTTATATACCGAGAACACCAAATATAATAAAAACAATTTTAATATGTACTACGTATAACCAGTATGTATTATATCGATGAGTAATATGTAGCTTTGTTTGTTTTATCGCTGCTTTGTTTGTTTTTTTATCTTCTTTTTGTTTTTTTTTTTTCTTTTTCTTTGTCATTATATTTAGAGTACTCGGTATACTTGGTATATTTTAAAATGTTTTGAAGTATTCAAATTTGATTTTCAAAACATCAAAGTATTTGTTAAAAAAAAAGCTTTTCAATATTTGTATTTGAAATACAACGAATAGAATAAATATAGTTAAGTTGTAGTTTGAGTATACACACTATTTAAATCGTTTTGAACGAATGGATAGAATTAGAATACAGTATTTAAATACATTTGATAATTTTTATAAAGGAATATATTTGTGCAGATCTCTAATAGCTATGCCAATTCAAAATGTTTTGAAAAAACATATCATGACATAGCTAAATTGACACTTGAAGTGAAGGGAGAAGAAATTTTACTAAAAAAAAATGGAAGATATTATTGAAGGGGACAATAATTTTGTTGAAAGCCTAATTTCTGAAGTATTTGTTCAGAAATTTTTATACGACAAAGGAGCCGCAAATTTTCGAAATAAAGCGCTGAAAGAGAAGGTGTGGAATGATATAGGAAATAAATTGGGGAAAACTGGTAAATATAAATGTTTTTAATATATTTTCTTGTTAGTAATATAAAATAAAAATATAAACGTATAATTTATTTTTTTATAATAGGTGAGCAATGCCGTAAGAAGTGGAAATCTTTAAGAGAGAGGTTTTCACGGGAACTGAAAAGACAATATGACCCGTCGGGAAGTGGTGCACTGGATAAAATACAATGGGAGTATTATGAGTTGTTGGTTTTTTTAAAAGACCACGTAGCCCCCAGGCCGTAATTTAACAAAATATATTAGTTATTTTTAATTTTTTAATTTTTATTTTTTAATTTTAGATCTATTAGCAACGAGAATTTCGAGAATGTGCAGGAGGAGTATGTTGAGGAGGACAATTCAAGTTTATTTGTGGCTGAAGAAGTGACCCTTTCGAGTGAGTCGAATACCACTCAAAGATCAAGTAAACGTAAACATAATGACGAATTTAGTGAATTGTGCTCTTTATTATCTAAAAAGGTTGCAGAGCTAAAGTCTACTAGTCCTCCGACTGCACCTCGAACAATAAATCAAGAGATTATGTTAACAAACGCGTTACTAATAGATGAACTGCCACCACTTGCTCAGGAGGAGACCAGAGCAAAAATTAATGAAATAATCACACAGATGAGATTAAAATATCTGTATGATAAATAATTTTTTATATTTAATTTTGCTGTAGCTTTTAATAAAAAATATTTAGGTTTAGTTTTTTATAATTTTTTTAATAAATATAAGTTTTTTTTTCCCAAAGTTTTTTATAATTTTTTGAATTAATTGAAATGAAAAATGAAGAAAAATGAATTAATATAATAAAATTTTGAAAATGATTTAAATGTTATCAACTTTTTTAATTAAAAACTTATAAGTTTTCTTCCAATTAAAAATAAGATATACAGTTTCTTATATTGGATTTGCATTAACAAAATCTTTTAAATCATCTCGAAAACGTTTTGCAAATCTTGTGTAATTATGCGTTCTTTGAGAAGGTAGTATAGAATTCAAACTATTAGCTTCATCTCTCCAAGATCCTGGATGTACTATATTAGAATCTTCCCAATCAACATAAGACCTTGGTATGTACGATGATTGGGCTTCCTTATTGAGTGTTAAATAGTTGTGTAACGTAACACAAGCCGCTACTACAGTTTCAGCATTCGATGGAATCATATTTATTGTAGTTAATAGTATTCTCCAACGTGCTGTTAGGATTCCAAAGGCGTTTTCAATTATTCTGCGGGCTCTAGACAGTCTTTTATTGAATATTTCATGGTCTGGTAGAAGCAACTGCCCCGGATATGGACGCATTAAATTCCTTGTTAGTGGAAATGCTGCGTCTCCTACAAGAAAGTGTGGATTTTTTATATTAGTTCCTGGCAAGTCTTTTGCATGAGGAATAGGTAAATCATTAGAAAAAAATCTTTGCCCAAATTTACTAGCTTGAAAAATTCCTATAAAGAAATATTATTTTTATAGCAAATACAAACCACAAAATTTAACTTTATTACCTCCATCACTCTGGCTTCCATAAGCACCGATATCAACATATGTAAAAGTATATCGTGCGTCGGCTACAGCCATTAAGACAATACTACGATATTTCTTATAATTAAAATAGTTGGAACTAGATAGGGGAGGACACTGTATTGCAATATGCTTACCATCAATTGCCCCAATGCAATTAGGCAAGTTCCATAAATTCCAAAAATCTTCACTTATTTTTTCCATTTCATTTAAATTTGGTTCAGCAACATAGATTGAACCCAATTTTCTCCAAATAATGAAACACGTATCAAGAACGATTCTTCGTACTGTTTCTTTTCCTAATTTGTACATCCAGGCCAAAGATTGAATAGTAAAACCTTGTGATAAATGTCTTAAAGAAAAACATTTAATTAATACTATTTAGTTACAAATAATCTTATTAAAACATACAATAAAGTTAAAGATAAACGGCATTCTGGTGAAACTGGCTCTCTTATAGAATGCTTTTCCATATATGGCTTTAAACAGGTTAATAAGCATTCAAATACGTCCATTGTCATTCTTGTATGGATGAAAAATTGCTCTGGATCATGCATTTTGATCTTTAGATCTTTTATTAATTTTTCTGACACTACACGAACGTTTTTTTTTTTTCTTCCATAACATCTTTTAATTTTTTTAATTCACTTATGCACTCAAAAATTTCCAGACACTGTTTTAAGCTCTTCATTTTTCAATATTTTTAAAAATTTTAGCTATGCGCTTTTATGTCATTATGGGTGGAACTATGTTTTTTGTATGTTTTGACTAGTTTTGACATTTTGCTATGTCGAGTCGTTAAAAAAATTAAATTTATCTATGCGTACATATGTGCATTATGGTTAGGGCATTAGGCCTTTACCTAAATGACGACGTACGGCGTATATTTTCTGTCAAAATAATTTTAAATACATATAATTATATGGGAGCTCCCGAAATACGCGACGTGCCATACGTCGGGTTTTTAAAATTTAAAAATTGACAAAGCGTATAAAACTTTTATATTGTTTTTTGTTATGTTGTTATGGTGACGTTTTGTTGATATTTAGTAAATAAAACGTTTTTAAATTTAAATCTTCTAAAACTTCAATATCATCGAAATCCATTTTACAAAATTTAAAGAAAAAAAATATTAAAAATAATGATTCCATGACATTTTCTCGAAAAACATTTTCTCAAAAAACTTGCTCGAAAATTTGCTCGAACAACAATTACTCAAACAACAATTACTCCACCGTCATTTTCTGGTAAAATTAATAACCGGAAAATTCTTTTTAAAAAAAAAAAAAAAAGAATTTTTCGGTTATAAATTTTACCAGAAAATGATTTTTGAAAATTATTTAAATGTTATTTTTTTAATAATAATAATAAATATTTTTTTTCAATGACATTTCACCTTTTTGATTGAAAGCATACACTACTTATTCGTTGAAAATATTAAAATACTACTCTGTTAAGTTAAGAAAAAGTTATAAATATGAATTTTTGTCAAGTTGTTTAACGAGAAAATGTTTTTGGAGTAAATGCTTTTCGATCAAATGTAGTTTTATACATTTTCAAGAAGAGTAAATGTTCTTCTAGAATATTTTTTTCGAGTAAATGTTTTTCTAGAATATTTTTTTCAAGTAAGTGTCGGGATACCAAAAATAATACCAAAATTAAAAACGGTATTTTTTATATGAAATCAATATTCAAAATAGATTTTTTTTTCAAATTAAAAATGGTACGCGCGTATCGATTTCGGGATACGTCGACGTATCGACGTACGGCGTATTGTACGTCATACGTCGTACGCTTTTGATTAGGTAAAGGCCTAACAAAAAAATTACTACGAGCAAAAACTTTGTAGAAATTCTAATCTACAATTTTTCTCTTAGTTTCCTTATACAGGGTGTTCCCGACTCGATGGTCTTCCTTCAAATGGGTGATCGGGCACATCGAGCAGAACAAAAAATTATATGGGAGGGGGGGGGGGTCTATTTTCATTAGTTTAGAAGTTATGGGGCCTTAACTGTTTTTCGACCATAATTTAGTTTTATTTCGATAAAATTGGAACTAAATAAGATAAAACAAAAATAAGTATGGCATTTAAATGCTTATTAATGCAGATTTCTTAAGTTCTATCAAACATTACTCTAAAGTTTCTCAGTCTGAGGTTATAAGGGCTTAAAGTCCAATATTTTTAACAAAATATCAATTAAATCCCTTTTATCAAGAAAATAACGGTATTAACATAACAGTTTTTTTACTTCAAAATATTACCCTTCTCTTTCCCTGCATTTTGAGTATACTAGCACTTTTGTAGCTCAAAAACTTTGAAAGTTATAAAGTAAAAACTTTTTTGTGATACCTGAAATTTAACTAAATTTGAATTTTTTTCAAACATTTTTTTCAAAAAAATTCAAATTGAGCTACAAAAGTGCTAGTATACTCAAAATGCAGGGAAAGAGAAGGGTAATATTTTGAAGTAAAAAAACTGTTATGTTAATACCGTTATTTTCTTGATAAAAGGGATTTAATTGATATTTTGTTAAAAATATTGGACTTTAAGCCCTTATAACCTCAGACTGAGAAACTTTAGAGTAATGTTTGATAGTACTTAAGAAATCTGCATTAATAAGCATTTAAATGCCATACTTATTTTTGTTTTATCTTATTTGGTTCCAATTTTATCGAAATAAAACTAAATTATGGTCGAAAAACAGTTAAGGCCCCATAACTTCTAAACTAATGAAAATAGACCCCCCCCCCTTCCATACAATTTTTTGTTCTGCTCTATATGCCCGATCACCCATTTGAAGGAAGACCATCGATTCGGGAACACCCTGTATATTAAAAAATTATAAACATATTTTAAAAAATTTATAAAAAATTGCATGTCATTCTTTACTCATGATAATATTAATTAGTTATATAATTAATGAAAAACAAAATAATTTCTTAAATATATAGCATTACATTCTAATTAATAAAGAAAAATTAAATCACATTTTATTTCTCTGACATTAAATAGTATTGTGTCGTAATGAAAGTAGTTTTTGACAGCAGCACCTTTAATAACAAAAATTGATAAAATGCCATCCAAAACAAAATACAAAAAAAAATTATGAAGAAACTTTCAAACTTTACAAAATATTTTCCAATTAGAAAGAAAAACAATTAGAAAAAAAATTAATTAATGTAGCTCTAATGGTACATATATTAATCAATGTAGCTTTAATGGTAAGATTACTATTTTCATTCCTAATTGCATCCTATTTTGATGTTTGTTTTTAACTGTATTTATTTTACTAAATACTACTTCAACTTTTGAGTTGAAAGTAGAAAGACACAACAATGAAATAACGAAATTTCCAAATTCAATAAACAAAGTTAAATAAAGTTGCTAGCCGGCTGCATTTTTTTTTATCTAAAACCTCGGACTCTTTAATATGTTTTAAATTATTTCTAAAATCTAAATTAATAACTAAAAATGCTGTAAATATCAAAATTTAAAGCTGCTAGATGAAACCTAAGAATTTCAGAGCATTTTAAAATTCATATAGCTAAATCTAGCTATCGTAAAAGATAATAGCCTATCTGCAATGACGCAGTAGGAAAACAATAAAAAACCCACTGGTACATATTTATCATTTATTTATGTGGTCGAAGTTGTTGTTGTTTTAATTCGAATATACATATATATAGTAAATAAAAACAAATGAAATGACAATTCAGTAAGTGAACATGAAAAATATGTTGACAGAAAACTGTTCGTTTGAAAAATAAAAGGAGGGCAGAATTTGGAAATAAAACTGTAAAAATGTTTCCAGAAAACGAATTTCAAATTTGTATAAAAATTCCAAAAAATATTAACATACACCAATTCTATCAAAATATTAACATACACCTATTGTGAAAGGCGTAGAATACGATGAGTATCATAAAAGTGATGATTGACGCCATGTTGTCAGTATGTCAGTTGACAAAAACATCACGCTTGTCCCGTAAAAATTTATACGACGTTGAAAGCAAAATAGGTAAGCAAACTGAAACTGCCTTAAAATTATATTTTTAAACGTCGAAAGCATAATATTATTGTTAATTTGAAGTTTTTTTTTAACTTTCAATAAAATTTTCTAAAAAAATTATTTTATTATATTTGTAAATAATAAAACATAAATTTTAAACTTACTTATTTCAAAATAAAAATCTGGTTTTTTTTTAAATGTTTATTTAAAAAACAAGCACATGGCATTTAACGCCATTTGCTTGTTTGTTAAAAAGTTTAACAAGTATAAGGATTTTTGTCTTGCTGAACGAGCGCTGTATAATGGCGTCTAGTTTTTCTATTTAAAATATTTTCAAATCTGTTAACTTATTTTTGATAATTCATGGAACAAACATCGTACATACGCCCTCAAGCTTGCCTGAATATTAGATTTTATATAATAGGTCTCTTCACGAACAAAGAATTAAACTTAATTCAATTAACTTATTATTTTTGACATTTCAATTCCGTTCGTTTATATGACTAGTTTGCTTTTTCAACCAATCAAAAAATTAGAAAAATGACATCCCATATAAAAAGTTTGCTACACTTTTAGAACAAATGGAATAAACGAACGAAATATTTAAATTCAATTATTTCATAAATAATAAGCCTCAGAACTAGTTTTTAAATAATTCAATTAAAGTTAATTGAGTTATTTTACTTTGACAATTGATGACAACAGATTTGTTTATAAACAAAAGTTAAATATTTACATTTTAAATGTTGATAAATAAAAGTTAAATTTTTTTTAAGTTATTTATAAAATAATAATTTTTTAATTAAAATTTTTTATAACTTTTTTGTTTTTTTTTAATCAATTTTAAATTAATTTACTTTTCTTTGACTTATTAAATTTCAAACTTATTTACATACATATATATTTGTTATTAGTAACAAAAAAAGTCTCAAATATCAACATTTTTCTAATATAAACAAAATATAATTGAATAAAATAAATATAATTCATTTGTTTATATTAAAATAATTTTCTAATATGTATAAACAAATGAAATTTCAAAATCAGCTGTTTTCCAAACTAATATAACTCAATTAATTTTTTTGACAAAAAAAATCCTCACGAGACAAAAGATTTTAATTGAATTAAGTTTAATTATTTGTTCGTGAAGAGACCTAATATTAATTTGTTAGGCATTATTACAACAAATTTTAAGAAACTTTTTGAGTAACAGCTGATTTTGCATTACTTAGTTTCCTACGTAAATATACCAGATAAAAGAAATTTTCCGGCTTATTTTTAAAGAATTACAAATAAAATTAAACAATATTTGCCTTGGAGACGGACGTTTATATTTGCATTAGATAAAATAAGCGGATAAAATTTTATGATTTAGAAAATAAATGTTAAAGTTAAAAAAGATTTGTTTTTATTAAAATAAAAAAAAAATACAAATTCTATACAAAAAAGTACAAATTCAGATATATTATATTATTTTAATTTAAGTTTGGGTATAACATTTTCTTTCATGTTCTATTAAGTTTACGAAATCAAAACATCTGGTTTTACATTAGCCAAATTTGATAATTTTTTTTTGAGCTACTTGGAATGTAGGTTAAAATAAAAACTATACAAAAAAAAAAAAAAAAGAAAAAATAATAAAATATGTTGATTAAACTAATTAATCTGAAAAATGAAAGGTACATAAAAAATTTAAGTCGTTCGAAACCCTGTTTTTTTTACTTATAAGGTGTAGGTAATTAATTCAAAAGGATTTGAATTTTTCATATTCAGAAGAATCGCACAAAAAAAAAAAATCATTCTTATAAACTAAATTTGAAAATCTACCTATTAATTTTTAAAAAATTTTCACAACAAAAACTCAAAACAAAAACAAATTTTTTTTTCTGTTTATTACATTTAATTTCAATTTCTCTTTAATCTAAAAAAATATATTAAAAGTAAACATTTTGTAAATCGCAAGACATAGGTAACCAAATTAACTATATAATACTAAAAACATTTTCTAATTACACTTTCTAAAAAATATTACAAATTCTTACTTATCTATTTAAAAATATTGCAAAACAAAAAAACTTGAAATAAATGAAAATATATTTATTCCAATTCAATTACAAAATGAAAAAATTCTAATTATTAAATTTTGTGATAAAAAGATAATCAAAGCATAATATATTTAATAATCCAAATTTTTCAAAATTGCAATTATTTTAAATGGTTAGTTTATACACCTAATAGAAAAGCTTATAAACGCAAAATATGCAATAAATGTTTTTCTAAAATACAATTACAAATTTAGACCTTTTCATATAATTCATTTAAATATAAAAATAAATTTTATATAAATGCAGCAAGTACCTTTGAACATAGGTGAACCACTACAATTAAGTCTAAATTACGGGGACACATAGGAAATAGGAAATATATTCTTTGGCTTCGAAATTAAACTCGACCACAACCAATCCCCATGGTACTGTCATTACAAGTAACCTAGAGTTTAAATTTCATCAAAATAGCGGCATTATTTTTTGAGTTATGGTGTTTTTAAGATATATGTTTGTTAGCCTTTGAACTTTTCAAAGGTTCCAGAATCCGAAACCATGGTACGATTTCGCCCATATGCAGTCCCCGTCATACTTTCAATACTAGTTAACCCTTGTACACAATTGGAACGTTCTATATTAATTTTAAGTTACTATTTTTAGTAATTTCGATTATAAGCTTTTAAAACTTGGGAGGTCTAAGAGGGGTACTGAACCACCACTCCAATTGATCCCAAATTAGTGGGACACGCAAGAGATAGTAAAGAACACCCTTGTGCCAAATTTGAAGCTTCTACATTTTTTCAAGTTGCTATCTTTATTAATTTTAAAGATATGATTTAAGGTCTTCGGAAATGTGTGGCTGGTCCCCGACCCACTGCTCCAATGGGGCCCAAATTTCCAAGACACTTAGGAAATACCCTGATACCAAATTTGGAGGTTCTATCTTCATTGGATTCGGAATTATGCTCGTTTGGCCTAAATTCGATAAAGAAGTTCTAGGTTCCGAACCCATGGTCCAATCCCGAACTTACGCAATCCCCGAAATAGTTTCAATACTAGTAACCTACAGCACAAATTTGATGAAGATAGCGTCATTAGTTGTTGGGTTATCGTGTTGTATATGTTTGTTATCCCTTCGATCGATTAAAAGGTCCAGAATCCAAACCCATGGGCCGATTTCGCCCATATGCAATCCCCGCCGTACTTTCAGTCCTAGTAACCTACAGTTAAAATTTCATCAAGATAGCTCCATTATTTTTTGAGTTATCGTGCCTACTGACGGACGGACGGACATGGCTATATCGACTAAGGAGGTCACGCTGACCACAAATATATATACATACCTAGCTCGCTTCCTTTAGGTGGTTACAAACACCATACCTAAGTTAATATACCCCTTTACTTATTCTATAGGTGTAGGGTATAAAAAATTATAGAAATCACAAGATTCAAAAAAAATATTGAAAACAATGTCGTTGAAACTGGCTTATACTGTATAAAATTTTTGAACTTCCAAATTGCCAGAAGAAATCGTTATAGGATATCAAAAATATAATGTTAGACCGTACATTCCGTACAAAAAAAAATAGTAAAAAACATAGGATTTGCTCTAATTGTATTGAAAAAGTTGAAAAATGTATTAATTGCAAAGAATCAAGATATTTGAAAGAAAAGGAAATCAAAACTATAAAAATCAAAGTAAATGTTGAAATAAAAGAAGCTGTAAGAAGATACAACTGACAATATGGGATAACAAAATCAAATATAGTAGTATATACTTTCAAAAATGTAATTGCAAATGTTTATGTTATAATAAAAGCAAGAGAACTTAAATAATACATTACAACACCAAACAAATAGTGTATTAAAAGTCAAGCCTACGGTAAAAGAAGATCAACCACATACAATAAATGAAACACAAATTTTTGAATTATTTCGGTAAGTACTAATAAAAAAACTGAAAAAGATGTTGTTGGTAGTAATCAAATTGACAAAAATTAAAAATTAATGTCGAAAAAATTAGAAAATGGTAATCCTATTTTTATAAAAAGAATCTCTCAAAAATAGAAACGAAAAATTAGAAAATTAAGTAATAAAAATAAAAAAATAAAAACTAATAAAACTTTAGAATCTATTTCTATTCCAGAAGGTAGTAATAGTAGCATTTGATGAAGCTGAAGTTTCTCATATTTTACAAGATTTCTAATGCGCATTATATAGTTCAGTGGAACGCTGATGGACTTTATTCCCACTTTGATGAATTTAATTTGATGTTAAACAAATTTAAACCAATGGCTTTTTGTATACAGGAAATCAAATTTCAATTTAATCATAAACCGGTGAAAAGAATTTTAAGGTATAATACAAAAATGTACAGTCAAATACTGTTTTCATGGAGGTGTAGCTATTTATATAAATGAATCCTATACTACTAATCTTTAGGCCGTAGCAGCCAAATTACTATTTCCATTTAAACTTATATTATGTAACATATTTTTAGAGAATTTTATATGGCAATTTGATAATCCTTTTCTCCTAGTAGGTGACTTTAATTCTCATAATATTTTAATGGGATGACATAAAATAGATGGAAGAGGAAAAATAATTAAACAAATTCTTGATAATTGGACTTGAAATTCTTAATGATGGTTTGCCAACGTTTTTAAGCTTTTCTCATAAAACTTTTAGTTCTATAGATTTGCCAATATGCAGTCCTGTAATCCAAAGTTATTTCACATGGAGGGTAGAAAATGATTTATATTGCATTTTCCAGTCATTATTACTACATCAACTAATTTTCCTGTGATTTGTCTAAAAAAGAGTTGTCGATCAAAAGTGCTAATTGGGAAAAATATTCCAAATATGTTCAATTAAAAAAAGCTAAATTTTTTTTATTATTTAATTTAGAATTCTAAAGGGAAAAAGCCGGGTAAAATATATTATGGAAAAGTATATAAATAAGCTTTAAAAATTCATATTCCAATCGGCATAAGAAACTTTTTATTTTGATTTTTTAAATAAATAATGTTTTTTTAAATTAAATTTTGTTATCTTAAAGAAAGCTAACCTTTTAAAAACTATCGAATACTTTTTTAAATAAAAATATGCCGTCCTCTAAAATTTCAAACAATGCCTGCAAAAACAACTTTTTTCATCTGACGAGACAGTTTAAAAATATTCAAAAGTACATTCAAATTTCTTACATTTTTGTTAGAATAGCATTTACTGCTTGAATTTTCAAAGGTTCTCTGTGTTATAAAAAAAAGAAATCGTCCAAATTGTATATAAAGAAATACAAATATACAAAATACACAAAATTACATACAAACATCGATTAACATACAAAAAAAAAACAACAATAAAAATATTAAATAAAATTTTTTAAAAAGAAATCGTCAAACTTGATAAGGAAATATAAACAATTGTACATACATCGATTGACAAACAAACAAAATAAAAGGAAAAATAAAAATAATGCAAAGAAATAATCTCAATTTGATTTTACTATGTATACCAAAAATACGGTCATCTTTTTACGATAATTGGGTGATTTCAAATACCGTATTGGGGTGATTTGAAATCAACAAAATTGACTAACATTTTTTGTTCTAGATGAATACTCTGTGTATATGATTTCTTTATGGTACAATTAATTTATATGGCTGTAGAGTTTTTTAAGGGCGCAATATTAATCAAGAAAATTAATAAGGCGTAATAAAAGACAAAGTTGGGAAAAATTTGCATCGAATATATATCGAATATAAAACCCAGGTCTTTGAAAATATTAGAGCTATAAATAGTAAAAAATCTAAGCAGAAAAAATAAATACTTTAATTTTTGAGAATGTAATTAGAAATTTCTGCAAAGAATTTTATAATGAATTTCTAGTACAGGTGATTATGAAGATAGATTTATTGAACACAAATATAAAATTGAAAAGATGCAGATCCTTTTCAACTTGCGTTATCTGAAAATGAATGCTACAATAAGGCCTTTTCTTACGAGAAATTAGTAAATTGTCTTAAAGAATGCAAGGGAGGCTCTACTGAACCAGACTTAATACATTATGATATGCTGAAAAATTCAAAGTATCATGATAAAATTGTTCTACAAAGTTTCTCTATAGTTTAAAGAAATTTTTTCGAAGAAATGGAGAAAATCATTTATTACTTATACCAATTTTGACAATTTTATATACTTGGTTTTAGAGATGAGAGATGGATTTTGGAAGAGTTTGTGAGAAAAGGAATTAATAGATATTTATTAATTTTCATTAATAATTTTCTAAAAGACAGGAAAATTCATGTTTACTTAGAAATAAAATATAAAAGGAAGGAATCTTATAGAATGGTATAATGCAAGGATCTTTTTTATCCGTAATACTTTTTTCTTATACACATAAATACTTTGGTTAAAGAAATTCATCCTCCAGTAAAATTTTCTATTTTCGCTGATTATTTGACTATTTTTATAACATGAAAAAATTTAAATAAGATGGGTAAAATAATTCAAAACAATTTAAATAAGATTAACTTCCAAATTCTCTGCAACAAAAAAAGGAGCAAAATCTAGAGTTGTCCAGATCTTTTCATAAATAATGTTAACACGGGTATAAGAGTAGCAACATGTGCATTTAGAACTACTTCGAAAATGGGTCTTTTAAAAGATGGTGTGAAACTTTAATTAGCGCTAAAAAGCAAAACCAAATTATGTCATAAGGACTGATTGCTTTGCCTTGAACATCATCCCATGACCACATTACCAAACGAAGATGCTTTATTCAATAAAATGAGTATACAAGAAATATGAACTTAAAACCTGGTTTTGTAAGAATAAAGGAAACAATTGAAAATTTAGTTACAAATAGAAGTTTTTTTTGGGCACAAAAGCATTTTGATGTAGATTTGACTCTTAGTAAATTTCACAAATCGGAGACAAATCCTGATGTCTTACGCAAATTGTTTATAGAAAAAATAAATGGTTGATGGTTCTTGGAGTAGCGCCGGAACAGGTTGCGGGTTCGTACATAATGATATTAAAAAATTGTTTCACTTGCCCGATGGTACCAGTATATTTCCAGCTGAGTTACATGCAAAATCGGAGGGAGTAGATTACGCTAATTAAAATATTATAAATAAAAATATACTTATTTGTTGTGACTCCGTTAGTGTACAGAAATCAACAGGAAAACTGATCCCAGCAAATTCAATAGTTTCTTGTATTAAGGAAAATATTTATGATGCAACTAATACTTTTTCTTTTTTGTGGGTAGCCTTGTGTATAAACATGTTGGACACTGAAAAAGCAGTAGTAACCCTCAAGTATCCCTCAAACAAAGTTAATCATGTACCAAAATGGCAACAACTTTAAAAATAACATGTAAACATTCTATTATATTTAAAAGGCTAAGACATGTCATACCAAAATAACACACGAACATGTATTAAAGGGAGAGGAACATCCAGGTTATTAACAGTTCGACATATATTTGGAGATTTTCCAAATTACAACAATATGAGGAGTATGTTTAGCATCAAAGAACTTTCTAATTTAGCGATAGATGAAATTTAAGCATACAAAAATATTATCGAATTTGTTGGTTATATCGGAATACTTCAGCTTATTTATAAAAAAAACGAAGCAGAGTGTAGTAGAGTAGACTGTTTCAAATCTGGGATATCCGTATGACCGTTATATAAATATATCATTATATCATTATTATTTCAAAGTTTAATTATTTAACATTTGAATAAGTAGAGAAAGCGAAAAAGTAGAAGCTAAACAACTTTTATAATGACTGCGTAATGACTGTGGTATGCCTGCGGCTATTGTAGAAACTTTCATATAATTCAATACATTTAACTTAGTTTGACAGATAGCTACGAGTAGAGAGCGAAACGAGAGCGTTCATTGTAGATAGATAATAATTACACTTTTGAAAGGTAGGAAAACAATACCAGAACTTTTTACACATATTCATTTATGCGGTTGATGTTATTGATGTTTTGTAACATTTTCTAATTAAATTTTCTATTTAAAAATATTAAAAATTTTTACTAATTTATCTATTTAAAAATATTAAAAAACAAAAGAACATGATAATGTATTTGTAAAATGCAATTACAAAATTAAAGATTGAAAACTTTTCATAAAATTCAATCAAATTTTACACACATGCAGCAATTACCTTTCACCAGATTGAAATATTGCGATTAGAATTTAGTAACTAGTTGATAAACAACATTAAAAAAATATTTTAGTTTTTAATATGTAAAATATAATATATAACATGTTTTATATTAAAATTTAATTACCTTCTAAGCCTTTTAAAAATATAAAAATTTTAAATAAGAAAGCAAACGGAAAAGAACACTCGTGTTTCAAATTCTAGGCTTCTATCGTTCTTAATTTCGAAGATATAATTGCTAAATCTTTGTAAGAGTGTGGGAGGTACCTGAAACACAACTCCAATTAATTCCCTATGTCAGGAACGTAATGGAAACAAAACAGAACACTCGTGTATCAAATTTAAGATATATCATTATTAATTTTGAAGATATGCTTCATTGATTTTTGTAGATACGTGGGAGATACCCGAACCACCACTCCAATTGATCCAACATTTCATGAACATCAGCAAAGTGGGTGTGTATTTTGAGTTACTATCTTTATTATTTTCGAAAATAAGCTTTTAAAATCTTGGGAAGTCTAAGAGTGGTACCAGAACCACCAGTCCAATTGAGCTTTAATTTCGAGTACACAAAAGAAATAGTGAAGAACACCCTTGTACCAAATTTAAAGATTCTATATTTATTTTATGTTACTATCTATATTAATTTCGAAGATAAGCTTTTAAATCTTATGAAGTCTAAGAAAAGTACTTGAACCACCAATCCAATAGAGTCTTAAGTTCGGAAATATTAAAGAACACCCTTATACCAAATTTAAAGTTTCTATAGTTATTTCAAATTACTATCTTTATTAATTTCGAAGATATGCTTTAAGGTGTGGGTGCTAACCGAACTATTATTCCAATTAGGACGGAAGAATTGGAAAAAACATCTTTGTACCAAATTTGAAGTTTCTATCTTCATTGGTTTCGGGATTATGCTCGTTGGGCCTCAATTCGATCACAAGCTTTTAAAAGTCGAGCCTAAATTTCGATTTCGACCCTAAGCGATTTCCGCTGTATTTTCATTACTAGTAACCTGCGGTCGACTCAGGAGATGACGCTGATCACCAATATATATACTTTTCCATATCATCGTTAACTTCATTACACAGGGTCATCCACTTGCTGGTTTTAGCCATTTTAACAGAAACTTTCAAAGATTTCCTGACTTTAAAGCAATGGGGTTTCCAAAGCCTCGGTATCGTTTCTCGTTTTACTGTAAGCAGCTTTTCGCTCTCGTGCTATTTCTCCTATTTACCACGGCTGCCTAGTGTCTTTTCTTCTCTTGCGAAGCATGGATTTCTCGCATGCCTTAGACCTTCCTTCTTTTATGTAGTTCATCGTCTGCTTTTACGAACAGTTGATTGTTGTTCTTAGAACACTCACCATTTTCTCGGTATAAACCTTACTGGCATTCTACTTTATACTTGTAATACTGCTTGTAATACTGAAACGTGATCACTCGTGTTCTCCTTCCTCGCCGCACACAGCATGTACGTTAGTGCTTGTGTAGTAATTTTAAGCACGTGTCTTTTCTGACCGCACCTGAAGCGCAAGGCTCTCGCACTGGAGCACGTTTTTATACAGTTTGAGCCTGATTCGGCAAACTACAAGACCAACTCTGATCTTTGACATCTTCAACAATGCTCTGGCATCTTTTTCGTTCTAAGATACTTAAGACGAGCTGTCTTCTATTTGGCTGTGTAAGGGATATTTTAAAATGGACCGACTTTTGTGTTTCTTGAAATTTTTACGACCCTTTTACTGCTAGTTACTTTTCTTTTGTCAGGTGTGTTGTTGATGTTTCCTGTTGAATCTCGCTTTGACTCTGAAAAATGTGTATTAATAATAAATAATTATAAATAAAAAAAAATAATAAATAATAAATAAATTATAACAATAAATAATAATAAAAAATAATAATACTAATAATCAATGTAATAAAAAATAATAAATAATAATAATAAATAATAACAATAAATAATAATAAATAATGAAAATAATAATTAATAATAGTAAATAATAATAATACATAATAAATAATGAATAATTAATAATAAAAACTAAATAATAAATAATAATAATATATTATACATCAGCCAAGAGGGCTTAGATTCTTCTAAAACTGTAGTCGAACTTCATTTTTCCGCAGCTTTCGTTAATTTGATTTTAAATTTGATTATAAATAATATAGATATACAGGTTTACAAATACACAGAAAATAGTTATAGATATTTTGATTCTATATAATTAATACTTTTACTTGATTTATATAAATTATTTTTTTATATAATAAATTGGGATGTCCTGTATTTACTTACATTCATATTTTTTTAATTGCAATATCTTTTTACAGAACTACTAATCAGCATTTGAAAATTTTACAGGTATTTTTGTACTACACCTATGATATACAAATCAATACAAGATATATAAAAATATACAAGAAAAGGGTATATAAACTTTGGTATGGTATTTGTAACCACCTAAAATAAGCGAGCTAGATATGGAAAAGTATATATATTTGTGATGAGCGTGAACTCCTGAGTCGATATAGCCATGTCCGTCAGTAGGCATGTCCGTCAGTAACTCAAAAACGAATGGAGCTATCTTGATAAAATTGAAACTGTAGGTTACTAGGTCTTAAAGTACGGCGGGGGTTGCATATGTGCGAAATCGGCCCATGGGTTCGGATTCTGGACCTTTGAATTTTTCTAAGGGCCAACGAACATATAAAAAAAAAGGATAACTCAACAACTAATGGCGCTACAATCATGAATTTTTTGGTGTAGGTTACTAGTAATGAGACTATGGCAAGGACTGCGTGAGGTCGAGATTGGACCATGGGTTCGGATCCTAGAGCTTTTCGAAACCAATTAAGATAAAACCTTCAAATTTGGTATCAGTGTGCCTCTTTTTACGTCCTTAGAGTTCTTGAAATTAAGGACTAATTGGAGCAGTTGGTCGGGGAAAATCCAAACAGTTCTGAAAACCTTAAAGCATATCATTGAAATAAATAAAAAGATTAGCTTAAAAATAAGATAGAACGTTCCAATCCATTGGTTCGGAACCGGGAACTTGTTCATCGAATTTAGGCCAACTGAGCATGATTCCGAATTCAAAGAAGTTAGAACCTCCAAATTCGGTATCAAGGTATCCCTTTCTAATCCTTTAGTGACCTCGAAAATGGGAACCAATTGAAATAGTGGGTCAGGGACCATCCACATAGTTTCGAAGACCTTAAAACATATTTTTGAAAATAATACAGATAGTAACTTCAAACAAATGTAGAAGCTTCAAACTTGGCACAAGGGCATCTTTACTATTTTCTACCTGTTCCCTTAATTTATGATCAAATGAAGTGGTGGTTGAAGTAACTCTCTTACCCCTCTAAAGGTTTAAAGGCTTAATAAATATAGTAAATAATAAAAATAATCATAATAAAAATAATAAAAATTTAATAAAAATTAATGTAAATATAGTAACTTAAGAATAATATAGAATGTTCCAATTGTGTACAAGGGTTAACTAGTATTGAAAGTATGACGGGGACTGCATATGGGCGAAATCGTACCATGGTTTCGGGTTCTGGAACCTTTGAAAAGTTCAAGTGCTAACAAACATATATCTTAAAAACACCATAACTCAGAAACTAATTACGCCATTTTGATGAAATTTATATTCTAGGTTACTAGTAATGAAAGTACTACAGGAATTGGTTCTAGTCGAGTTCGGATTTTAAAAGCTTTCGATCGAATTGAGGTCAAAGTAGTATAATTTCGAAACCAAAAAAAATAGAAACTTATATTTGGGGTGTTTCTTCTTATTTATTTTGTGTACGTGAAATTTTAGATGAATTGGAATAGCGGTTTGCGTACCAGTCCCACTACTCCCAAGACCTTAAAGCATAATATATTTGAAATTAATAAAGATAAAAAAATCAAATTTGATACACTATTTCCTATTTCCGTTCTTATTTAACACTTTTATATTTTTAAAAGGCTATGAATTTTACTTTATTACAATGAATTGGAATAGCAGTTTGCGTACTACTCCCACTAGTCCAGAGATCTTAAAGCATAATATTTTCGAAATTAATAAAGATTAAAAAATTAAATTTAATACACTATTTCCTATTTCCGTTCTTATTTAACAATTTTATGTTTTTAAAAGTCTAAGAGTTTTACTATAAAACATATTATGTATTATATTTTATAAATTAAAAACAAAATATTTTTTTAATAAACGACGAAATTTTTTTTGTTTTTAATTTTTATTATATCATATCTACATTTTATTTAATTATTACCATAGGTAGTATATAATTAAGAAATTGTGTACGATACTTAGTTGTAAAATTTATTTTTATATTTAAATGAATTATATGAAAAGTTCTAAATTTGTCATTGTATTTTAGAAATACATTTTTATTTTGATTATTAAATTTTGTAATAAAAAGCTAATAAAAGCATTATTGGTTTTACCTAACATTAAAAACCATCAAATTAATACAAATTAATATTTCTTTCGAATGATTTTGAGTTTAATTATATAAAACATTAAAAAATAAGTAAATTAAGAGAATAAATTATATCTCTCTCTCTCTTATAAAAATTATTTAAAATTGAAATAATTAATTAGGGGTACTAAATCATTCAACAGTAATTGCACTACAGCTAAAAATCCTGAAAAGAAGTAATTGCTGCATGTGTGAAAAATTTTATTGAATTGGATAAAAAGTTTTAAATATATAATTTTGCTATTGCATTTTACGAATCCATTTATTTCAAGTTTATTTATCGTTTAATATTTTTAAATAGATAAATTAGTAAGCATTTTTAATAATTTTGAATTGATAAAATAATTAGAAAATGTTTTTAGTATTATAAAGTTAATTTCGTTAGCTATGACTTACGATCAAACTAATAAAAGCTTTTATTCTCGAGTTATTTATATAGGTATAGGAAAATCTAAGTTGACTGGCCGTTATTCAAAATTCTTGCACTACACCTAAAACTATATTTTGTGCAGATGTTGGTCATTAAAGTTAACATCTTTTGACAGATTCGATTAAAGTTATTTACTTTCCAAAATATTACATATAAAATTATGTTCATATTAAAAAAGAAGTTGTATAGCAGTTACTCGAACCCCTTAGTCAAAATGATCAAATTTCAATAGTAAAGACTTTTGTGGAAAAAAAAAATTAGTAAAAATTCTAGCTACTTTAGATTTTGAGTTATCGTATGGACAGAGGCAGCTAAACATTACTAAATCGATTTACTTTTCGATTCTGATCCGATCCATTGAGTCTATATTTACCCCGCACTCCTTTACAACCTCACTATTTTAACCGCAAATTTAAGGGGCGTCGCATAATGTAATCGTGCACTTCAAACACGCTTAATGTCAATAATAATCATCCGAAGATGTCTTATTTGTAAGTTTGTTAATGTTGTTTTTTTATTTCTCTTTTTATTCCGGATCTAAAATAGGTTCCGAAGTAATGGTATCGTGTGTGTTAGACAGATTTTATAAGTCTTATATGAGTGAAATCACAAGTTAAGAATTTGACAAGCTCTATTAAGTTATAAAAAAAATTAATTAAGTTAGAACACATTTTATAATTTTTCTAACTTAAAAATAAATAAAAACATGTATTCACAATCAGAATTATACACTATTTCAAGCATATTTAGTATATTTATTACTTTTCAGTATCGCACATTACATTTGTATATATTTAAAAATATAGACTGAATATTTAGGTGTTGAACCTAAATATTATTTATGTATTATTTTGGCTATGAGCAGAGATGGTTTTAGTTAAGTTTATAGGAATTTCTCAATGTCAAAGAGTCAATGTTTTCCTAGTGTCCGGTTCTTTGAGGTTTCCACTTCTTTTAAAGTTGCAAAAAGACAAGTTAATCATAAAATATATATTATGAGGATCATGAATAAAATTTTTATAGCTGCATGAATATAGTATGAAATGGTATACCAAAAAAATTGATATTACGTTTGAGATATTGCAAGAAAGGTGTAGTACATTTAGATTCAATTGTATTTATCGGATCTTAATAAAATCAGAGTCAATCTGGCTATGTGTGGCCTAGGAGCTAGGATTCTGAATTTTTCAAACCTTTCGCCTTTGCTATTAAAATTCAAAGCATCGAGAATCAGAATATTTGAAATTTTTTCTGAAGTATAGTTAAGTTTAATGGTCAACTTCTGCAAAAAAAAAAAAAAATAGTTGATCCAGTGCAGTGAGTTCGAATAACTGACATACAACTAATATAATATTTTATACATTACTGTGTGTTTATAGTGAACCGAACAATCTTATGTTCCCTGAGTTGATCCAGTCTTACTCTTTACTTTTCCGCATTTTTACAAATTTTTATATCCTAAAACCTAACTTTTATAAACGTTGGTCGCCGAAATTCTGTTTACAATATATTCTGTTTACCGTTTAAGAGTTTCATTTCTCAGAGGAAACAAAGGGTTCGGATAAATGATGTTACGTCATCTTCCATGTTTGATGAATTTGGTGTTCCCCAGGGATCCGTACTGGGTGTCGTTCTTTTCTTAATATATATAAATAATATAAAGGAGGCTTTAAAATTTAGTAAAGTGTCACTATTTGCTGATGATTGTCTTATATACATAGCTGGGAAAAATTTTAAAGAAATCGAAAGTAAGCTAAATGAGGATCTAAAAGATGTGTATAATTGGATAAATATGAATAAATTAAAATTAAATATTAATAAAACCAAATGTATGATTTTTAACTCCAAACATAATCCAATTATAAAAATAGGCAATGAACAAATTGAGGTGGTAAATAGCTTTAAATATTTAGGTTTTATTATTGATAATAAATTAAGTTTTGATGAACATATCAATGGAATAAGTAACAAAATATCCAAGAAAATTGGTTTTTTAGGAAGACTTCGAAATACTATTGATCAAAAAACAGCAATTTTATTATATAACTCGGCTAATACTTCCCCATTTTGATTACTCAGCATCAATTATCTTCTGTACTAAATCGGAATTTATCACAAGATTACAAGTCCTTCAAAACAAAGCTATGAGAGTTATATTAAAATGTGACCGATACACTTCCGTTATGGCAGATGAATACAAGACTGAATTGGATGAGTGTCATCCAAAGAGCCATTTTCAAGGTACTAGTTTTTATATTTAAAATTAAAAACAATCTTTTACCTCGATATTTAGCAATCAATTTAACATATGTCAGTGAAATAACTAACTATAATCTTCGGAATTCCAACAACTTTAGACTGCACAGATTCAATAAGGTGGCAACAAAAAATTCAGTTATGTATAAGGGAGTTCAAATTTTTAATGAAATGCCGAGTAGTATTAAATTAGAAAGAAATATTAACAAATTTATTAAATTGGTGAAGGATGAGATTAGGAATAAATTTTAAATTTTTTTTTAATTTTTTTAAATTTTAAATTTTTTTTAATATTTCAAGCTTGTATATTTTGTCTCAGAATTCTAATTGATCTTTTTATTTAATGATTGATAAATTTAATTATTTTTTTTGTTTATAATATAACTAATATTCTTAACACTGGATTATAATTTGAAGTAAATGTTAATGTAATATTATTTGTAAAAGTTTTTATTAAACTAATAAATTAATAAATAAAAATATAATGTTTTTACTTCTAAAAATTTTGTTTCTTATTAATGAACTCGACTGTATATTGTAAGTTTGCATGTACTTACACATAACAATATAGTACTTATACCATTAAATAAAACAGAAATATAATATAAAATTTTTTGAATTTTGCAGAAGAGATAGAAACCTAATTCAGATAAAAGTTTATTTATTTTCACTACGCTTTTACAATCATAAAAAAAAAAAACGCACATAAATTAAGTAAGAAATATATAATATATAATTTAAAAATATTAAATATATAAATCTATATAATTTATATAAAAGTTTATGCATGTATATAATGTTACGTAATTAGAATTTAGTGCGAAGTTAGAAAACCTTTTAATTATTTATATAAAAGTAAATTTATTTCATATGTTATTTAGTTCGTTATTTATATATATATATATATATATATTTATTTTATTTTTTTTTTTTTTTAATATGAATTAAGTAGAGCTTATTTACATTTTATTATTTTAAATTATTAAACAAAAATTTAATAAACATAAACAATGTAAAAATAAATAAAAGCAAAATGACAGAACTGAGATAGTTGGATTGTGGCCCCAATTAACATAAATATTTTGTAACGTTCAATTTTCATTTATTAACGTATTTTTATTTTTAATTATATATAAAACAATTTTAAAAAAATTAGTTCAATTAAATTATAAAAAGTTAATAAATTCAATTAAATTGAATTAGAAACAAAAAAAATTAACATTGCTATTAACAGGAGTGACATATATAAAGAAAAAATCTTAAATCTAATCAAGAGTTTATATTATAGTGAGTCAAAGTGATTTATATTTGCATACATAATCGGTGTATCTATATATATATATGTATATATATATATATAATATAATATTTTGTTTTGACCGTAAGTTGAAAATATTTTTTAAAATCAACAGATTGGTTTTGTTTATTAATGAAGAGTTTCAACATAATTGTGAAATGAATGAAAAGTTAATTTGACAATGATTTTATGAATCTTATGTCTTGAGCACATTATTCCCATCGAAGTAAAACATAAGCACCTTTTGCGTCTTTTGCGAAATTTTGATGATTACTTTCATTGTGTGCATTTTTATTGTTTTCCATTTATGTTTAACTGTAATATAGCTACGCTCATTGTGCTTAGGATAGGTGGTCTTAAATCTTAAGTATTTGTCAAATCATTAATCAAACTAACCTCGAGCAATAATAAAAAAAAGTAAAACTAAAAATAAATAGACTATGATTTGAGATCCAGGATCTGGATTTTTTCCGTCAGTATATAGTATAAACTTTTAAATAAACTTTTCATTTATTTTAATTATATTTTGAAAGCTGGTTTTTTTTTTTTTGTTACATGAAATGAAAATAAATAAACTTCTATAGGAATTATAATATTTTTATATATATATGAATTGTGCTGAATATTCTCCTGACATTTGAAGGGAAACAAAAGAAAACGAGGAAGAGTGTAGTAGAGTAGACTGTGTCAACTCTGGGATACCCGTATGACCGTAACATATACATTATATCATTCGGTTAATTACTTTTGGCAAAATTTCAAACATTCAGCTTTATTAAGTGTAGAGTAATGCTCATATAAAAGAAGGAGTTGTATGGCAGCTACACGAACCCTCTGCAGTAGACCAACCAAATTTTGCAGAAACTTTGGCCGTTACACTAAACTATTTTTGGCAAATTTTAAGAGACCCAGCAACCTTAAGTGTAAGGTAATGCTCATATAAAAGAAGGAGTAGTATGGCAGCTTCTCGAATCCTCTGCTGCAGACCAACCAAATTTTGCAGAAACTTTGGCCATTACACTAAACTATTTTTAGCAAAATTTCAGACACCCAGCTACAATAGGTATAGAGTAATGCTCATATAAAAGAAGGAGTTGTATGGCAGCTACCCGAACCCATGGGGCAAAATGGCTGGATTTAAATAGCGATGACGGCTATTGCAAAAAAACGAATTTGCGAAAATTTCAAGATCCTAGCTCCTTTAGTTTTTGAGTTATCGTGCGGACGGACGGACAGACGGACGGACGGACATACATAGCTAAATCGATTTATTTTTCGATTATGATACGATCCATACACTTGAGTCTATATCTACCCCCCCCCTCCTTCTCTGCGTCACAAACGTAATGGCAAATTTATTATACCCTTTGACTATATAGTCATACGGGTATAAAAAAATGATATTATATTTCTTTTAAAAAAAAATGCATATACTAGATCAGCTGAGCATGAAAGCCAAGAAGAACCAGAAAATATTTTTTTTTTTTTAAGTGTTAACTGTTCAATTGTTAGGCTAATTAGTCTTTCTATATCATAGATATATTTTGGAAGAGTGGCGACATACATATATTACTAGAAATTATTTTAATAAATTCCACATAGAATTAAAAAATGAGATATAGTAGGTACTAGGCTTAATAAAATGTAGAAAAGTCTTAGATTTTCAATATAGATTCAATTCTCCTAATATTTTAATATTGGATTATAAGATATTCCTGTATTTGTGACTTATAATATTTAATTAAATTATTTGTTCATATTTGATATTTGTTAATTTTGTTATTGCATTTTTAGTTTTTTATTTTTAGTTTTTAATTATTGGTATTTATTAATTTCAAAACAATGGTAGCTGAGTCGAGTCGAAAACAAGATAAAGGCTTTTTTTTACCTCCATACATTTATCAAACTTATTAAGTTTTTTTTTTTTTTAAATTACTCATAGTTGACAGTCAATAAAAATATAAGTAACATAAACGTATTCATTTTTATATTTATAATTTTATCTAAAAAAAAAAGTGTTTTTTTGAATAGCATTACAAATTTTTCGGAACTCTATATAAATAAATTTTAAAATAAACAATTTTGTATAAATATTTATTAATTTTTTTTTTGATTGTTATTCGGAGAAAAAATCTGAAAATTATATAGGGTAGTATTGCCTAATTTCGAACATATCCTATAATCGAACGTTTTTAAAAAAAAACTAGTAAAATAAGAAAATTTGACTTATTTTAATAACCTTTTTTTTTTTTTAATTTGTTTGTTGAAGTTTCCTCTACCCTTAACAAAAAAAAATCAGAACAAAAAATAAGTTAATTATCTCTCAAATCGCTAAAATTTGAAACTAGTTTTTGAACAGTGCGCTTTTTATTGAAGAGTTTTAAGGGTTGCAGGAAATAGTGTTTTTTTATGACATCTGCTAGTAAATTGTTTCCTGTGATAAAAGCAGATAAGAAAATGAAAATGGGCTATTCTACAGTTCTTATTGAGAGAGAAGAAAAATGAATTGTAGAATAATTTGTCTAAATGCGCCTTCCAGCCGGATAGTTCAAAATCTCGTTTTCTTGCAATATTTCTTAAAAATTTCGCGAAAAAATGGAAAACTAATTAAATAATTTGTTGTTGATTTATTATGTAATAAGAGAAATAAGGAAGGGTTTTAAGGTTTTGTACAAAATCTGGCTTCAAATAATTAGTTTGGGCGGTTTTGGTGGGAGCTCCCATTATATTAAATACTTTGATGCTAATATATGAAAAATTCAAAAATATAGGTATACCAAAACTTTTTGGCACCTAGGTGAAGTATAAACAACCATCATTACGAAATCAGGATGTTGCCCTTTTCCAGAATATTTATTTAATTGGCATTCTGAATTAGAATCGATTTTAGAGTTCAATTCAAAAATATAGGATTGTTCCATTTTCTTTCAAAATTAAGTAAAAAGTTAAAAAAAGGAATAAAAAATCAAATATTTTTAAAATATTATTATTTATGAAATTTTTATTTGGTATGTTTTTTGGTAGATTTAATTTATTTTTTTGAGTTTTGTCTTCGTCCAAATCAATTTATTAAAATAAAAATTATTTGGTTGTAAAACTCGTAATTTTGATACGCGAGTTTTTGAAAAGCGAAATTACGTAGCCGACCCACTTTTCACAAAAGCCAGAAAAACTCCATGATGTGGTCCAAAAAAATTGTAAAAGATGAGAAAAGAATAACCCATTTTACCAACGGCAGGCCAGACAAAAATGATATTATTAGGAAATGACATAAAGCATAAGAAAATATCCCATCGTAATCCAGAAACTATTATAAAGACGTGTAATAGATACGGAAAAAGACATATAGAGGAAATAGTTTAATGATTCAGAAAACTATTAAATTAAATTAAGTTATTTATTCTTTGAATTTATAAAGTTTGAATTCATAAGAAATAACAATATTTAAAATGAAAACACAGTATTTTTAATAGTAATTCCTTAAAAAAATTTGTGTTGAACAAAGGAATATCTGTTTTCGAAAATAGGCAACTGGTGTTCGATTATAGGCAAATTTGCGTTTTTTTAGTAATTTTTAAATTAAATTATTAATAATTTGTATAATTTCATTCAATTTAATTAGTTCGAAAGGTTATTAAATTTACTTTCGATTGATATATGAAGCTAGTTAATACAACTTATTTATGATTAATTAAAGTCGCAAGTATTGTTAAGTGTCCGATTATAGGGAACTTGACCCTATATTTTTTAATTGAATTTTTCTTATATTATCAACATGAATTATAATGTACACTTATAATAATTTATAATAAAAATATTTTGTGATAAGAAAATTCAATTCCCCTCGGATCGAAATATAAATTATTTTACCTTTAATACAAAACATTACATCTACAGTATTAATGTGGTTGTAACTACTACAAAGTTACTTTAAAAAACAAGGTGGTTGTTAGTATATTATCAATTCTTGGAATTTGTTCTGAAACTTTCTTTAGAGGAAACCATTTGATTTAAAAGAAATTATCCTGTTAAAGGGATTAAGAATTGTTAGTTTAATTTTGTAGGTTGCTGCAACATAATCAATAACTTCCACTTTGAGCTTGTGCCCCAGCAATATTAAATTATAATCTTAAATTTTAATTACGACCTAATCACACATTATAAATGTGTATATGTATGTGAAATTTGAATTGAAAAGGATTAAATTCATATTATAGAAAAAGTGTATAATCTAACGGCTGTAACATTCGTGCTAATTTAGAATTTTATGGAAAAATGAAAATTTCTATGACTTTGAAAACCACTCTAAAATCCCAATCCCTATAAATCTCTAAAAAAAATAGTTGTTTTATAGTGTGTTTTGACTTATTTATGTTAAGCCGACCATAAATGAAAAGAAAAGTAAGTTTAGTGACTCAAAAAATCGCTATCCCAATTCGCTGTGTTATGTATCAAAAATTTGTATGATATTTGTTTTGATGGTACTGTATTTTTATACTAATTTAAATATGGCATTTAATCATGTTTCTTCAGTTTCCTTATAAGTTTCACATCTTTTTTCATCAAATTTTAAGCTAAACAGTAACAGGTATTTGAAAACTACCAACGATTATCGTAAACATGATGAAATAATTAGCTGTGTTACGTACATTGATATGATGAAAATGTTCACATTACTTAGGTTTCACTGTTTATTGAGAATATTTATATTGCTTGATTTTATTTTGTAGATTACATATAAGTTACAATTCAGTTAATCTTTGTGTGGCATCATCAGAAGCTTAAATGCTATATTTTCAAGAATTTGATAAGTGTTTGCTTTTTATTTAATTTTGTTTAAGGTTTTTTTAAATTGAAAATGGCAACACATATATATACATATGTACTTATCAGTGACGAAGCATTAATGAATACATTTTGACATCAAAATTGCATATAGATATCGTTTAAATTCTACTTAATAACATTATGTTTTTCTTTCTTCCTGTTGCTGTTTATCATTGGGATATAGACCTTACATATAGACCTTGTGTTGTGTTGTTGGACATCCCATAGCCAATACTTTCCATTAATTTGTAAAAAGAATATTATTTATTTTGCTTTTATCATACATTTTTATACCCGTATGACCACAGTTCCAAAGGGTACACTAAATTTGCCATTAAGTTTGCGACGCCGTCTGTCCATCCGTTCGTCCGCAAGATAACTTAAAAACTAAAGGAACTAGGGTTTTTTTTCATTACTATTGAAATCCAGCTAATTTGGTCCACAACTTCTTTTTTATCTGAGCATTATTCTACACCTATTGAAGCTAGGGGTCTAAAATTTTGCCAAAGTTTTATGGCCAAAGTTTGTGCAAAATTTGGTTGGTCTACTGCAGTGGATTCGAATAGCTATTATACAACTTCTTCTTTGATATGAGCATTACTCTATGGGGGTGTGAAATTTTGCCAAAAATAGTTTAGTTTTGTGACAAAAGTTTATTAGCTTGCTCTACTGCAGTAGAATTAAATTTTTTTTATTTGAGCATTACTCTATATCAATAGTAGTTAACTTTAATAGCCTACGTCTGACCAAAATAAAGTTGATGTAGTGAAAGAGGTTCGAAGAGTTGCCTTTCAACCTATATTTTATTTTGTATATAACTTAAAACCCAATAATTTGTATAAGTATTTAAAATATTATCAAAAGTAATTAACCGGATGATATAATGTCGATATTACGGTCATACGATTATATTATAGTTGACACAGTCTATTCAACTACACATTTCCTCGGTTTATTTTAATTTGTATATTTTATTACTGAAGGATTAGTTAATTTATTTATAATAATATGAATTTCTGCATTAGAATTTAAATATATAAATAAATGTACTACGTTGTAATAGAATAATTTTTGTATATATATATATTACCCTTTTTATACCCGTGCACACAAATGAGGCTACAAGTATATTAAAATTACTCTTCTGTTACTGCTCTGTAACGCATCGATCTAGATGACCTAGATGAAAAGTAAATCGATCTAGTGTGTCTGTCTGTCCATCCGTGTGCCAGCTCGATAACTCATAAACTAAATGGGCTAGAGTTTTGAAATTCACACAAAGTCATTTTTAGATAATTTCTAGGTTCACTATTGTTTTTGGTTAAAATCGGACCTAGGCTTCGGGGAGCCGTCATACAACTTTTTTGAACCAATATGAATTTCTTCAAAGCTAATAACAGTGGGAGAATGAAAATTACACAAGATTAGTTATATAATAGATCAAGCACTTTTATAAAGTTTCAAAATGTTGAGGCTTTATTTTCGGGGAGCTGCCATACAAAGTTGTCAATTCGATAATTGTGAGTATAATGAAGCTGCGAGGTTAAAATTAAAACTGGGCAAGTAAAGTAATAGGGCAAGTAACTTGAAAAAGTTGGACATTACTTGCACCCACACTTAGGGTGAGAAATTTTTTTTTGTTTTTATGGTTTTTTTTTTAGATAAAAATTATGGGATAGGATGAGTCAAATTTTTTTTTAATTATTTTATTCGTTTTGTTTTTTAATATAATAGCATAAGGGAATTAATTAATGGTTTATTTTACTTTATACATAATAGGGGGTATACATGGATATCTCAAAGTTTACTAAAAAAATTCAAATTTGTAAAGAATGTTAAATTTATACATACAAATTTTTTTTAATTTTTAAAATTTTTTTTTGTTATATTAATCGTATTTAAATCTAATATAAATATTATGTATTCTTTGATAATATTAAAAATGAAATTAATTGGTTAAGATACAGTATATGCTCCAAACTCTGCTGTCTGTGATGTATAAAAAGAGAGACGCACATGCAAATAAATGATTTTGAACTGAAAGTGTAACTAAGAAAATTGATTCTCAAAATCTTCAGAACTAGAAATCGGATCAAATTGATTTAAAAAGTCTTCTATATATAGATTTTGCAATAGAAAATAAAAAAATTCACTTAAATTGGTCACTTTTTTTGAGTCTAGCTAAATAATTAATTTGTTAAAGTTTTTATGAGTTTTTTTCAATTTAGTTCCAACACTTTTACATTTAGGTGATTACATATTTTAATTCTGTTTTTACTTGGTCCCAAGACACGGGACTTTTTTTTTTTGGTTTTTCAAAAACCCGTAATGAACTGTATTTTCATAGGAACTTTATTTTTAGGTTTAGAATAAAGTTCCAAAAGAAACTTTGTATAAAATAATTTCGAATAAATTTTTTAGAACTATGCTTTCAATTTTTTTCCGATTTCATTTCGGACTCCTGTTTACAAATGTATATAAGAATATCATAGAAGTGGGTTACCCAGTAATACAAAATCCTGTTTTTAAAATCCAGCAGTACTCAAAATTCAGTATAAAGTATTTAAAATTCAATAATCCAAAATTCAGGAAAAATCCAGTATTTTCAGAAATTATATTCAACGCCGAATATTATTTCATAAAATGCTGGGTTTTTTTTTAAATGCATCCAAAACTCTATTGAAGCTTGAAATCGAAGACTGAAAGTGGTATAGTAAGAAAGAGTTAGGGTCGAAATCTCTGTTTAGTAAATCCTGTTTTCAAAAAATCTAGACTTTCTATAAATGAAATTTTTTTCAAAACGAGATTTTCTAAAAAAAGAATTTACTAAGTCGAGATTATGTTATGCTCACAGTATAAGAAAAAAGAACTCTGAAATTTATGTTATAAAAAAGTTAGGAAAAGAATTATTATTTTCTAAGTCACAAATAAAAAAAGCAAAGACTGGTAATAATTCAATAAAAAAAATTAAAAAGGCTGTTAATAAGATACAAAAATTTAAAAAGTGCAACGCATGACAAAGTAATAAATTGGACTACCTTAGTAGAGCAATCGAAAGAAATATGTTTTTGTAAATTTTATTTTTGTTTTATTTATGTGCAGTCCCCTACCCTATGCGATGTTGTAAGTGAGTGAATCTGCCTATCCATTTCAAGTGTGGAAGTTAAATTTATTTAATATTATGATATTAAACTATTACGATATCTATTATAAATTATATATTTTTATTAGTTATGATCCAATCAGGTTTTGAACCCGAGACTTTTCTATTGAAAAAACTGAGCTATCGGTCAGATGAAAATTGAATTATTTTTTCTCATTGCTTGCATTCTTAATCTTTAATTAAATTTGGTTTATGTTTTTTATTATATATTATGTTAAAAAAAAATATAAATAAATTGAAATTAAAATTAACTGGATTTTCAATATATTATTCCTTTTCCACTCTTTTAACGAGTATAGGGCATTCACCAAGTTTATTTTAAACTAGGCTTCAGTTTCTTTAATCATAATATTCACTAAGCCGTTGATTACTCGAATGTAGCTATTGTATAAGGTTATGAAATATGAATGCACAAATGTTAACTTTGTGCGACATCTATAATCTTGCACAAGAATTATTTATATATTTTTATTAATATCTTATTTTATATTACGGTATAAACTATTACGATATAATTATAATTTTATGATATTTGTTTATTAGATATGATCTGACCGGCGTTTGAACCCGAGACCTTCCACTTGAAAGGCGGCGTCTTTACCACTACGCCATTGGTCAGATAACTGGATTTTCAATACCGTATTTTAAAATACTAGATTTAGAAATATGTTGGATTCCAAATTTACTCTATTTTGGGTGTACTGCATTTTTGAATTACTGGTTTAGGTGGGCTTCCCAATAGAAATAAATAGAAAAAAATCAGTAAAATATTGTTACATCGCAAACTCAATTTTATAGAAAATGTGCAAGTGAAAGAAAAGCAGCGAATGAATGAAACCTTTATTTAGCTATAGGGCCAGATATTTGCAACGAATATGCTCGACCGTTAAACTAAAGTAATTTGAGAATAATAAAATAATTATAGTTTGTTGAATATATAACATGCACTCTCTCTTTTATATTGACCTTATATTTTTAATACATATTGTATTATCGAGTTTTGTTAAGATGATTTGATTTTCAATTATTAAATAATAATTTAAAATTGTTTTATAACTACATTTTTGACTATATTTGGACTTTTTATAACTACATTTTGGGTATTAAAATTCATCGGAAAATTTTTCCACACTCGTTTAAAACTAATATATATATATATATATATATATATGAAATATTAATTATTTTAAAATTTTATAAACAGAAAATTCTATTCATATTATTTATGTTTGTATATATATGGTATATTTGTATATATACTGATAAGAGGTATGATTCTAAAGCAACATATGGAATCCATATTTTTACATATTAGGGAAGATTAAAACTAATTAAAATTGTATAACAGATGCTTTTATTTCAAGTATTTCTCATCATAAAAATTTTTAACAAACTATTGCGCATTTTGTTTTTTTTCTTTATGGAATCTACAGTTTTTATCTTTAAATAGTGAACTGTTATTTATTAATAGAATGAATATTTGTAATTTACATTGTCTATTACATTACAATGGTTAACCCAAAAAATGAATATTGGATCGTCTTTGATTTACAAACTAATTAATTTTTATTTCTAATAATTATTTAATTTTATTCATTCAAAGCCCACTACCTCATACAATGTAATAAGAGAGTGAACCATGCTATATTTCTATATTTTTTATATATTACTATACACTATATAAAATTGGTCAATGGAGTTGAAGAAAAATTGATTTACAATATAATTTTTTTTACAGTTAAAATTTTTTGATTTATACGAGATTGGAATTCGTACTCCTTCGGTAAATAAGCAATATGTGTTCACCCAATATACTTCCACCATTATATTAAAACGGTGTCATTTATACCCCCAGCTGGATGAAAAATAACCCCTTTGTACTTATTTCTCAATCACTGAAAAAACAGAAATAGAGTTAATTTTATTCATGTGATATTCTTGATAAGATCAAGATCAATGATTTTGAATCTAAATCAGAAAATTCTCCCGACTAAAAACCTACCATATACTAAAATATAGATAAAACATATATAAAAAGAATATTCCTTATTTTGCAAACAACAAAACAACAAAAGAATTCTAAAGTCGATTGCCCTAATAGCTAATGCTTGTAAAAATTAATTGTATATAATAAAAATTATCTATCTATATATATATATCTATATATATAAAAGCACAAGTTTGTTTGTTTTTTTGTATGTGTCGAATAGACCCCTAAACTGCTCAGCCGATTCTTATGAAAATTTGTATATAGGGGTTGTTGCGTACGGAAAGAAATCGTGGGCCAAAAATTTTGACCTAACGGACCGACAAGTTGGGGCTGTGGTGCAAGTATTTAAATTTTTTTTTTCTAAAATGAAAATGATTTGACCAATTGACTTCAAATTTTGTATACGTGATGCTCCTTGAGAATTGAGTTGACACTATTAACAGTTTTGGAATTTGTTATCCCATGTCGGGCCGACGGTTGGTTAAAAATAATTTTGCGCTCAAATTTTTGCCGATTTTACGAAACACTGCTTTGGCTAAAAAGAAAGCCTTAACAAAAATTTTGTTGAGTTCCATTAACCCATTGCGACGGCCCAACAGCTCTTTATAGGTTTTTACGTTTCTTTACTCTAAATTAGAAACGGATTGACCGATTTTCTTCAACTTTTGTATACGTGTTTCGTTTTGAGAATGGAGTTAACTCTTTTAACCGATTTGGAATTTGTTAACCCATGCCGGCCCGAGGATTGTCTAAAAAAAATTTTGGAAACAAATTACCTCCAATTTTGCGCAGTACAACTTTGGCCAAAGAGAAAATCTCAAAGAATTTTTTGTTCACTTTAAATTAGAAACGGTTTAACCGGTTGACTCCAAATTTTGTATGCGAGAAGCACCTTGAAAATGAAGTTGAGTCTGTTAACAGGCTTGGTGTTTGGTAACACGTCGGTCCAACGATTGGTCAAAAAAGTTTTTTTTTTACGTCCAATTTTGCGCAGTACAACTTTGGCCAAAGAGAAAATCTCAAAGAATTTTTTGTTCGCTTTAAATTAGAAACGGTTTAACCGGTTGACTCCAAATTTTGTATGCGAGAAGCACCTTGAAAATGGAGTTGAGTCTGTTAGCAGGCTTGGTGTTTGGTAACACGTAGGTCCAACGATTGGTCAAAAAAATTTTTTTGGAAGTAAATTACATCCAATTAGGAAATGAATGGAAAGTAGTTAGTACTTCTTTGATTACAGGGGCTTTAAAAAATTACTAGAATAATCCTAGCAAAAACGTTTAAAACATTTTAAAATTAATATTTACACCATGTGTGATTTTTATGTTAACTTTTGCAGTGACATCAAATTAAACTAAACCTTCATTAAGAGGCGCAGCAACGCACACCGGGTATTAGCTAGTATTCAAATAAAAATAATAATAATAAATTATAACAAAACAAATCGTTTCGTCTTTTCATATAGTAATTTCTGCTCGCACAAACACAATATAATTATTATAATATCATCTGGTTAACTATACTTATATAGTCATATACTATAATGTAATAGTCATCCGTATACTCCATTATTGTTAAAAGAATATATAAGTTGTATGGTAGATATTCGAACCTTTTGCACTACACCAACAATATTTTTTGCAGGTTTTGTCAGTTAAATTTGACTACTTTTAAAAAAATTCCGGCTACGGCTCTTGTATAAAAACGAATTTTTGAAAATTTCAGAATCCTAGATCTTTTAGTTTTATATTGGACATAATATGTACTTCTGCATTCTATTTCATTCATGTAATAAAAAGAATTGTATCAAATCCATTAGCTCATACAATATAACTAGCGAGAAATATAAATAATATGTTAAATTGTACTCTTTAATATGTATACGATCTATTTTGCTTTCAATAATTTGCATATGGAGTTTTTTTTATCAATATTTTAAAATATGAAGTGTGTTTTATATACTTCTGTATTTTAAAATAAAAGTATTGTTTTTAGCACATTTTAAAAAAATTTTGTTAAAATGTTCCTATACAGTTTCACTCTGTCCGTCCGTCCGTCTGTCCGTCTGTCCGTCCGTATGTTTACAAAAACTTTTACATCGTTTGAAATAAAGAAAAGAAATTTTAACCACTAGTAGGTTTTACAAAATACCCCACCTGTTACGGAGCTGCAGCCCACCAAACTTGGAAAAAGTCCTATATTCAAATTGTTATAACAAGAGTTATATTAAGCGTATTTTGAATCTGATAACGGCAAAAGATGGCTGGTTTTATAAACTTTATAAATTTTTAAAAGACAAGTGTCTAGGGTTGACATACGGTACTAAAATTTACCATTATGCAAAACTCAATTTTTGCAAAATTTTTGTCTACACATATCTTCCAAACGGTTCAAGCTAGGGTCTTGAAATTTTGGGAGTAGTTAGATCCTCAGAAATAAGTAGTCGGTTAACAAAATTTTTTTGTCACTTCCCCTGTTAAGCAGCTATAAGGGCTCGAAAATTGAAATGTTGCTATTTTTAAACACCTGTAACTTGAATACCTGTCAAAGTTTTTTTTGTTAGTATACAAAATTTGAAGGTCCGACATTATACTTTAACATATGTTAATAGATTTTTTTGAATTTAAAAGCGGTTCTTTAAATTGAAGAAAGTGTCTGTCAGTTTTAACCATTTTTGCTTATATAGTAAAATTCTAAATAAAATTCCAAATTTTGGTAGAAATCACAATTTAATTTCTTGAACCTAAAAAAGTTGGGGGAAGGGGAGTAGTGAGGATTAGATCCTTGAGAAATTGGGCAACCTTCCCCATAGAGGGGCTATTAGGACTTAAAAATTAAAAAATTTACTGTTTTTATAAGTAAGTAGTTTCTTAGTCACCAACGTATATATTTCTTAAATTAAACGTTAACATTGAAGCTTCAACAATATATTCCGATAAAATACTCAGTATGAAACACTATATTATTTTGAAAATGTGTTTTTTTAAAAACCCTTGGTTTTTTTCATCACTTGTTTTGTTGTATACCCTGTGCTTATAAAAATTTTTCATAGATTTTTTTATCGCTTTCTTGCAAGTTGATTTTTCATTACTTTCTACCATACAAAAAAAAAAAAAAACAAATTACAAATAACAGAACCAAGGTCATTAGAAAAATTGCTGCAGTTTCCTTTCTTATTCTATACACATATTTTGCTAATAACTTCTATTCACAAAACTCATTAAAACAAAATTACATACATACAAACTTATAGATATATATAATTTTGTAAATGAATGGACATAAATGTATAATTTAAATATTGGAAGAAAAGCTTTCTTTTGAAATTCTTGAAAGTTTTAAACAATATGGTGCTACAACATGAAAATATAGAAATTTGTTAATCAAAAAGTTCGGTTTTCCATAATACTTTACTTGTAGGTATATCTGGAAAAAGCGGCAATCCGGATTTTGAATCCAACTACAAAAACCCTCCTAATTGAGTATATGACATATACACATATACAGAATCTCATATATCACGTATATATAAATATTCTGTAAAAGGCGTATTTACCTGTTTTTGAAATTAAACTCTAAAACCCTCCTAGTTTACAGTCTCGTATAAACATAAATATATAAATATTCTGAACAAATGGAGTCCTCTGATTTTGAAACCAACTCTAAAATCCCTTATAATTATTATGCTTATATAAATATTTTTGCTACAAAGTTTTTAAGATAGCGAGGGCTGCCGCTGCTAAATTCCGTTAAACAAATGATTGAAACCCAGATTTTGAAACCAACGGTAGCTTAAAATCCAAAAAAAAAAATCCAAATTCAATACTTTTTTGTTTAGATATTATATTATTTAGAAAAATTTAATTTTTGGGGGTTGTTTTTACAATATTGGTTACAAATATAGTATTTCAGTATAATATCAGTGTTTCAATATATGTTTAGCGGGAGTTGGGAAGCGGCAGCTTCCACTATTTTAATCACTTTGTTATTGAAATAGTTAGAAAGGAGTTTTAAAATTTTTTTGTAAAATGTTTAAGAAAAAATAAAAAAACATTTTCCTGCCACAAAGTGAACATATACATCATCATATACATATACACATATATACATCATTACTAAATATAAAATTTTCCACTCAATTAAAATTTTCAAAATATTTAGCAATCAGTTAAGTAATCGATACGCATTCAGTACCAATAACATTTCATGTCAATTCAAGTCCAATACAAACTACAATGAAAATCCAAAATACTAAATATCATCTACTACTAAAGTATTGTTATTGTTAAAAAATAAAATTTAATATTTTATTTTGACAAAAAATTTAATGAAACTAAATTTATTTAATTCTATTTTTATAATAAATTTTAAAATTTCAATAAAACAAAGTATATATCTACTACATCGACCGTTGTAAAATGACAGCCCTTTATATAACATCTACAAACTGTTATACCAAATACAAATATTTTACTTGATAGAACAGAAAGAACCAAGTATAACAGAAAATGTATTTTTTTAAACACTTTATGCAAAAATGTCAAATTTAAATATGCCACTTCAGCCTAAAAGTTTACAGTATATTTAATATAAAAATCATTGAAAAGCTTTAGTTTTATTTTTTTTTCTATTTATACATAATGAAAGCATATTAAAAATAAGCTTTTTTTTTTATAACAAAAAAAAAATATGCTGTGTCCACTACAGAATCAATAGCCATTACAGGAAAAACGTAATGTGAAATTTTTTTTTAAAGATTTTTACTTTATTTAATTTAAAAATTTTTATCAAAGCAATATATAACGTTTAATTATTATAAATTTTTTTTTAAACATACATTAACTAATCGAATGATATTCATTTAAGGTAAAGAAATGCATTAGTGGATTATAAATTTTCGACAAAATTTTTGAAAGATTCTAATACATACACGCAAACAATTTTGTTAACTATCCAGTAACACATTCATTTTTATAAAGTTTAAATTTTGTAGATTTCCATCAAAAAGAGCAAATCTAAAAAAAACAAATTTGAAATGCAACAGCTGGGTGGCACAGTGGTTGAGTGGCGACCTTTCATGCGGAAAGGCCCGGGTGGTTCGAATTCTAGTGAAAGTGAAAAAACTTTTCTGGTTTTCGACTCGACTCAGCTACCGCATTCTCCATTGGGTTCAAATTAATGGCATAATCAATAATTAATAATTATATATCTTTAATAAAAAAATACATTTATATATCAATATAAACAAATGCAATATATAAACAAATAATTTAATTGAATAATAATCGCAGATATAGAATACCATATAATTCAAATACAAAATATTACAATATAAACATAAAATAGAACTGTAAATCAGTAAATATTGAAAAACTAAGACGTTTCTACGTGTTATAAGGCCTATTCGTGTTATTTAATAAGACCAATTCTAATAACACGAATATAATATGACCCCCTGTTTCAACATGTACCTATGGTATAGACAAGCTTATTAGCCTAACAGTTGAACAAATAGCGCTTAAAACAAAAATATTCAATAGAGTAGCCACTATTTGGGTTACTCGATTTTCATAAACTTATCACAATTGAAACACAATTTAAATATAAAAATATAAATAATTAATAAAAGTAATGTAGTTTTTGTAGTTTTAGTTTCTCATCCTCTTTAAATAGAATTTCACAAGACAGATTGGTGAGGTATATAAAAATGAAACTTAAATAATGTTATTAAATTTACTAATATTTTATTAGTTATATGTTATAATATACATTTTACTTATTAATTAGTAAAATTGTGTTTCACAAATAAATTTCTAATTACAGCTACTCTTGGGTTACTGGCTATGTATAAAAAGTCTTGTTATTGAATTTTTTATTCATGCGAAGCAATTTCTGTTGCATTAAACAGTTATAGACTTAAAATTATTTTAGTTTTTTTTTTATGTATTTTTCTTTGTCTATTGGGTTTCATTTCTTACAGATTTACAAAGAATAAATGAACAATTTAATTTACTAGTTAAAATATCATATGAAAATTTTCCATATGCTGAATTTCTTGTAGCTGCGAGAGAAGAAATAACTAATTAACTGACATTTGGCTGAAAAGCTGTTAACATTTAATTGCGCCAATTAAATTAACGTAGAGAAAACTTATCACATTTTATTAGATAAACTTAATTGTATTTATGGGGTTGGGATAGTATGTCATCCAAATTGGAGATGCAGTCTCTAGTCCCTGTACTTTGAAGACAACGAATTTTTAAGTCTAAAAAGTTCTATTAATTAATATTTATTCGATTTTCATAAACTTATTCAATTCAAAATATTCCCAGTAAAAACAATATAGCTATTGAAATTTGAAAACATTCCGCTCAGAAGTTTAAGCTGAACACGTGTTGTGCACAGATAAAAAGATAGACATACAGAAAGACGGACGGATATCACAAAAAAAAAAAAACATGTTAATTTTAATTTTTAATTTTTTTGGGTTTCTGAAATTATTGTAGTGCGAAAAATAATACCTACCCGCATATCAAAATATTTTATATATATAGCGGTTGGTAAAAAAGGATAAACTTAACGTATACGTGTATAATTTTAACTTATGTTAATTTTTGACAGGACCAACCATTTTTTTTATTTTCCATTTAAAACAAAAATATAAAAATTAGAAAAAAACAAGAAAAACCAGGTAGTAGTAGAATTAAACATTATTTATTATATGACGTGTTATGTGTAACTGTAACGAAGGAAAAAAAAAAAAAAAAAACAAAAAAAAAACATGAAAATTAAAAAATTTATATATAAATAAACGGGCACTAAATAAAGTTTTTTTTTTTTTTATTTACATTTTGGGCTTATCTCAAAATTTTTTTGCAAGAACAAAAGAAAGTTATAAACGAAACAATATATTTATATATATATATATATATATATATATATAATAAACAGAAAACGACGTATTTAAACGTTATAATTAATTAATTTCTTTTTTTTTTTTTATTTTTGTTTTTATTGTAGTTTTACTGTAATATACGGTTCAGTTGACGGTAAATTAATTTTGCATTCAAAAGAATATTTTAGTTTAATAGAATTTTCTTCGGAAAGTTTTTATCTAAAATTATTGTTTATTTAAAAATTTTTGGAAATTCTATTTTTGTTTTTTTTTTTTTTCTTTTTTTATAGAAGCTATTATATACATACTTACATTTTAATACAAAATAATAAAAGCTTTTGTGAAAATTTTTCCAAAAAGGTAATTTAGGTATTACAAAAAAAAATTTATACAAAATATCTTGTAGATATAACGTAGATTCCAAAAATTTATTTTTATACATATATAATATAGGACAGAAATAATTAAAAAATAAAAAATTAGCAAAATTAGGTAATATATTATTTACTTATATATTTATTAAATAAGTCTTTATAGAAATAGTACCTAACCTAAACAACAACAACAAAAAAAAAACATAATTATAAAGATATTTATATTTATAAAATATTATATTTATATTACAAATATAGTGAAAAGTGATATATATATAAGTGTTTTTTTTTTTTTTTTTTTTTTTTGAAATAATAAGTAAACATTTTAGATAAATTTATTTAATATATGTATATATATATATATATATAACGCTTTATTATGTGGAATAAACAAAAATTTAATTTAATAGAGTAATCAATTTAAAAAAAAATAAAATTTAATTTAACCGGTCCCGACACTTAAAATCGTTAACGCAACAATAGAAACATTATACAAAATTTTAATAATAAACACTTATTATTACCGCCTGTTTAAAAGCTCCATTTCTTTAAAAAAAAAAAAAATTTACGTCACAGAGTACACAATATAGATAGTTACATATTGAAACACCTAATAATGTTCATGAAAGTTAAAGAAAATACAAATAAGTCAAGTCAAGTTTCACTTTTTACTTTGTATTTAATGTATACAACTTCACTTACTATCCTTTACAAAAAAAACATATATTATAAAATAACGGTTAATGGAACTTTTTTTAAAATTTATTGAAAAATATTGAAGCATTTGTTAATATGTACATAATCAAAACAGGAACCGTTTTTCAAAGGAGTAACTGTAACTGTAAAAATATTCCAAAAAAAAAAAAAAATTCAAATGAGGCTATGCTAATTTCCAGTACTGTATGTAAACATTATTTTTATTAGATGATTATACCCGTATGACTATATAGTCAAAGGGTATAATAAATTTGCCATTACGTTTGTGACGCAGAGAAGGAGAGGGGGTAGATATAGACTCAAATGTATGGATCGGATCAGAATCGAAAAATAAATCGATTAAGCTATGTATGTACGTCCGTCTGTCCATCTGTCCGTCCGTCCGTCCGTCCGCACGATAACTGAAAAACTAAAGGAGCTAGGATCTTGAAATTTTTGCAAATTCGTTTTTTTTGCAATAGCCGTCATCGCTATTTAAATCCAGCCATTTTGGTCCATGGGTTCAGGTAGCTGCCATACAACTCCTTTTTTTATATGAGTATTATTCTGTACCTATTACAGCTGGGTGTCTGAAATTTTGCCAAAAGTAGTTTAGTTTTATGGCCAAAGTTTCAGCAAAATTTGTTTGGTCTAGTGGAGTGGGTTCGAGTAGCTGCCATACAACATCTTATTTTATATGAGCATTACTCTATACCTATTGAAGTTGGGTGTCTGAAATTTTGCCAAAAATAGTTAAGTGTAATGGCCAAAGTTACTGCAAAATTTGGTTGGTCTACTGCAGAGGGTTCGACTAGCTGCCATACAACTCCTCCTTTTATATGAGCATTATATTTCACCTAATAAAGCTGGTATGTTTAAATTTTGCCAAAAGTAATTAATGTTTATAATAATAATAATGATATAATGTTCATATAACGGTCATACGGGTATCCCAGAGTTGACACAGTCTACTCTACTACACTCTTCCTCATTTAAATTTAGAAATGCAACTGAACTAAATAGATAGAGTGATTAAAAATATTAGGAATAAGCATTTTGATATTTCGTTCAATATATATGGTGTGGTATACAAAATCTCGATAATTGAAACAAAATTTAAAATATAAAAATATAAATAATTAATAAAAGTGATGTAGTTTTTGTAGTTTGAGTTTTGTCATCCTCTTTAAATAGAATTTCATAAGACAGATTGGTGAGGTATAAAAATGAAACTTAAATAATGTTATTAAATTTACTAATATTTTATAAGTTATATGTTATAATATACATTTTACTTATTAATTAGTAAAATTGTGTTTCACATAAAAATAAATTTCTAATTACAGCTACTCCTGGGCTACTGGCTATGTATAAAAAGTTTTGTTATTGGATTTTTTTTATTCGTGCGAAGCAATTTCTGTTGCATTAAACAGCTATAGACTTAAAATTATTTTAGTTTTTTTTTTATGTATTTTTCTTTGTCTATTGGGTTTCATTTCTTACAGATTTACAAAGAATAAATGAACAATTTAATTTACTAGTTAAAATATCATATGAAAATTTTCCATATGCTGAATTTCTTGTAGCTGCGAGAGAAGAAATAACTAATTAACTGACATTTGGCTGAAAAGCTATTAACATTTAACTGCGCCAATTAAATTAACGTAGAGAAAACTTATCACATTTTATTGGATAAACTTAATTGTATTTATGGGGTTGGGATAGTATGTCATCCAAATTGGAGATGCAGTCTCTAGTCCCTGTACTTTGACGACAACGAATTTTTAAGTCTAATAAGTTCTATTAATTAATATTTGTATTTTTGAAAAATTTTTATAGGACTTATAAGTATCAAATTAAAGGTCTGGATGCAAGCATTTTTTTTAACGTAATAAAAAACTACAGTTAACGTATCCGTTTTTTTTTTAATTAATGAAGTTTGAATAAAAAAGAATTGATTTTGTAATCAACATCATTAAAACAGAATATTTCTAGGAAGTTTAACTTGAATACAAAGTATTATACAATTATAGAAAGCTCATATTTAGAGCTTCAAAATGAGCCAAGTAACTTGAATGCAGAGGTAACCGTTCACAAAATATGTAATTTTATATTGGTTTGAATGTCAAATCGCTCTGCCCGACTTTGAAGCTCTTTAAATTGAGAAGAAGGCCAAATAGACCTCCTTTTGTTCGTCTGGACTCCGTTTACCACCTCCAGGTCTATGGACTAATGAGCTAAGGACATCTTGTATATAAGAATGAATATAAAATTAGAAATTAAATAATTTGCTTGGCAGGGGTTATTTTAAATTTTTTGTTATTTAAAAAATGTATTTCAAAAGAATCAAAAGAAGGGTTGCATTCAAAAAAGAGTTCCAATAATTAGTTTTTAAAGGAGTTTCCGTGTGGCAGTTCTCCTTATTTTGAATGCACAAGAAAGTATATATGTATAAGGAAAACTATAAGGAAAAGGGGTTTGAGACGGTTTCAAAATCAGATCCTCTTCTGAAATATTTCCATATATTTTTTTTACGCCAAGAAGATGAATTTATTACCTTACGTTTTTTTGGATTAGTTTCCACTATTTTTTGGTAATAAGACCAAATCGATTTTATTTTGTTTACCTTTATTATTCGCCTTTGCACCTCCTCTTTTATATATAAGTTTTATATATATAACATAATTAGTAACTTTCTAATCAACCCTTAAAGCAACTAATTGAGTATTTTGTTTCATACGTTGTGTGATGGGATATTTCACGACTCATAATATTACTTTCATCATGTTATATAAACACTTATATTCTATTTATTACTTATGATTTTTAGCATAGAATTTCGTTTTTGAAAATCAAAAAATCATTGAAACCACATCAAACGTTAAATATTGTTACAAATCATAATAAAATCTTTTGTATCTTGTATCAAAACAATTATCAAGCCTATTTAAAATATATTATAATTCTAATCTAAAATAATGTTTCTAAACTTGTGACAAATTTATTTTAAAATTAATTTTATAACAAAAATTAAATTAACAGCAATTAACATAATTAAAAAAAATCAAAAAAAACTAATTTTTTTAAGCAAAGACAACTACCTTAAATAACACTACTAATATTATATTATTTAAATATTATTTTGTATTGTATAACTGTAGGCGCAAGATATATTTACGTTATCTATAAATTTTTCTGCAATGTATAATAATATATAATAATTAATTTTCTAATTAAATAATATGCAACTAAAATTAATTAAAAAAAAAAAATAAAATCAATTTTTAATATAAAAAGGCAAAAAAAAAAAAACTTTAATTTAAATTAATTTTGTGATGCAAATAATGTCAGTTAAGGTAATTATTAATATTTAGTTTTTCTATATGCATTAATAATTGTAATGATTTAATAATGTAAAATTATTTATAATTAGCTCGGATCATATAATTATATATATAATTAAATCGGATCATATCTAATAAAAACAAGTGATGATAAAAAACCAAGGGTTTTTAAAAAAGCACATTTTCAAAATAATATAGTGTTTCATACTAAGTATTTTATCGGAATATAATGTTCAAGCTTTAATATTAACGTTTAAGGAAATATATACGTTCGGTGACTAAGTTACTGCTTACTTATAAAAACAGTAAATTTTTTATTTTAAAGTTCTAATAGCCCTTCAATGGGGAAGGTTGCCAAATTTCTCAAGAACCTAACTTCATCTAACCCTCCCGCCCCTCCCTCCCCATTTTTGTAGTTTCTAGGAATTAAACCAAAATTTGGAGTTTTACTTAGAATTTTATTATCTAAGCAAAAATGGGTAAAACTGAGAGACACTTTCTTCAATTTAAGGAACCGCTTTTAAATTTAAGAAAAACCTTTAACATATGTTCAAATATAATGTTAGACCTTTAAATTTTGTATATTAAGGAAAAAATATTTAAACAGGTATTCAAGTTACAGGTGTTTAAAAATAGCAAAATTTCAATTTTCGAGCCCTTTTAGCTGCAAAACAGGGGACGTGACAAAAAAAAATTTTTAACCGACTTCTACTTATTTCAGAGGATCTAACTACTCCCAAAATTTCAAAACCCTAGCTTGGCCCGTTTAGAAGATATGTGTGGCCAAAAATTTTGCAAAAATTGAGTTTTGCATAATAGTAAATTTTAGTACCGTATGGCAACCCTAAACATTTATTTTTTAAAAATTTATAAAGTTTATAAAACCAGATATCTTTTGCCGTTTTCAGATTGAAAATACACCTAATAGAACACTTGTTATAACAATTTGAATATAGGGATTTTCCAAACTTTGGGGGGCTGCAGCTCCCTTCTACGAAATTATTTTTTTTGTAATACCTACTCGTGGTTAAAATTTCTTTTCTATATATCAAACGATGTAAAAGTTTTTGTAAACATACGGACAGACAGACTGACGGACGGACAGAGTGAAGTTATATAGGCACATTTTTACAAAATTTTTTGAAAATGTGCTAAAAATATAGTGTATATTATAATAATTCGATTAGAATTCAAAAAGGCAAAGGATTATTATTATCAGGCAATATTTACTACTATCTGGTTTTACAAATAAATAAATAAACACCGCTATAACAGTCGGAAAATTAGTAAAAAAATTGTCAGTATCGATGAGTATATGATGACAAGAATTTTAATTGCTGGGATTGACTGGGTTGACAACATCTCTTCCTTCGGCTGTTTTGTGTATTCTGGTATGCCGCGAGCATTCCATATTCTTCATTTCATTTGATATTTTTAGTAGTTTACTTAAAAAAAAATGAACAAAATTTGTTGCAGAATTTCAAGTTGATTGTTGTATTAATTATTAGAGTGCAATATTCTATTGTTATTGATGTCAGCTATTAAAATTGTTTTTCTTCCTCTAATTGTTCGAACATTTGTTGGGAGTGCCAACACATGATCTTGCTTTTGTTCTCCTTAAGTTGCAATTAAAGCCCAGAAATTCTGAGAAATTATGTTTAATTTATTCAAAAATAAATTTTTAATTTGATTGAAAAAATGTGGATTTTCATTGGAAAACAGTTCAAATTGGAATTATTTATTTCTTAAAATAACTTTTTTAAATTATTTTCTTTTTTATATTGAATTTGGAATTTTTAAAATTAATTGAAATAAAAAATAACAAAGCAAATAGTAAACAAACCAAATGTTTTTAAAACTATGGATTGAAGCAAATAAAAAGTTGAAATTGACATGGTAAATATTTCCACTGTTTATTCTTAGTGTATTCATAGATTTAAGACTAGAAGGACCACTCAATTCTTGGAAAATTAGGTGTCATTTAATACCTGAAATGCATATATATGATGAGTGTATGATGAATATTCAAAATTTAATCTATAGTATTACAAGAAATGAAAAGATTAGTTAAAGAAAAACTATGAGTACTAAAATGATATAAGAAGGATTTTTACTGAAGGATTCAGAATATGAAAAGTATAATATGAAAAGTACATATCTGTAGGACCACATTATATTTTAAATACAATAAACTACAATAAAATACAATAATTTTAAATAAAATAGAAAAAACAAATTAAAAAAAAAATTTTACAAATAAAATAACAAAAACACAGTAAGTCGACGCAATCGACTTAGTAATACCTTAAACCTGACAAATTAATTTGACAGTTACACGAATCCTTAAGTCTAAGAAGGCGTGTCGTTGCTTTCATTTCTCATTCCATTCCTCCCAAATTTCAGAATCATAATGAAAACAGATAAAACACCCTTGTTCCGAATTTCAAGCTGCTATCTTTATTAATTTTAAAGATGTGCTTGTGAGGTCTAGATGTGTGCGAGGCCCACGAAATACCATCCCAAATTATAGGGATATAATGAAAATAATGGGCAGAGAGCGCTTGCGATAAATTTCAAGTTTGTCTTTATTAATTTTTATTTTTAACATTATGCTTATTTTGGGAGGTGCGTAGATGGCACTTGAACAACCACTCCAATTTATCCCAAATGCTGAGTATACTTTTCTTTTTTTTATAATTGCTAACTGTTCAACTGTTAGACTAACAAGCCCGTCTATACGATAGGTACATGTTGAAACAGGAGGTTATATTATATTCGTGTTATTAGAATTGGAACTCATTTAAATTCCATATACAATTTAAACATAAAATAGTACTAAGGCCTAGTAAGAACCTAATAACATGTTAAAACGTCTTAGATTTTCAAAAGATTCTATTTTGTTTTTATATTGTAATCATTTTGTATTTGAATTATTTAGTATTCTATATCTGTGAGTTATATTACTTTATTAAATTGTTAGTTTATATTTTGCATTTGTTTATATTGTTATATTAATGTATTTTTTAATAAAAATATATAATTATTAATTACTGATTAAGCCATTAATTTGAACCCAATAGCGAATTATAGCTGAGTGGAGTCGAAAACCAGATAAAAGTTTTTTCACTTTAACTAACATTCGGACCCGGACCTTTCGTATGAAAGGTCGCAACTCTAACCACTGTGTCACCCAGCCGTTCACCCAAACATCATAGTATGATGGAAACATGACAGAAGATACCAAATTTGATTTGTTTTTATCTTCATTAATTTCAAAAATAGGCTAAGTCTTAGGAGATGCGTAAGAGATACCCGAACCACCTCTTCAATTAATTCCACATTTAAGGAACACAAGAGAAATAGTAAAAAAACAACTCTTTGCCTCCCGTCGTACTTTCGTCATTAGTCACCTATAAATTTTTAGTAACAGTAATAAGTACATTAGTAATAGTGTAAATTTCTTCAAGATAGCATCATTATTTTTTGAGTTATCGTGTTAACGGCAAAAATAATATACTTATATACTTTTCTACATCTACCTTGCTTTCTTTTGATGATTAGTGATTACAAATACCATACCAAAGATAATATACCCTTTTACTTACTTTAGATGTAAAGTAAAAAAGTAAATTTGGCTCAAAACCAATTTAGCAATAAATGGTCAAGAGTGGACTAAGAGGGAAATCATACATTGATCAGGTCCGATTTTTATTTAATTTCCTTTTTGTAGCAATACGTCATTCTCATCGAATTCCCTATCCTTAACACAAATCAAAATTTGTACTAAAATACAAAAAAATTATAATGTTCATGTATACAATTTAAGTTTTTTTGTTTTGTTAGATGACTCGCTATAAACAGGCTGATTTTGTTGATGAAGATACGAGCTCTATAGGAACAATTCAATTAAATGAAGCATCTGGTCCTGGTATGCAAGTTAGATATTCCACAAGAGTTAGTTTCTATTTTATAAAAAAAAAAAATTTGACTAAATTAATTTTTAATTTAAATAGGGAAGTTCTTTTTGGAAATCACGTTCTAAACTGGAAAAAATTTTAATTTTAACAGTTTGTATTTTAGCAATTTGTCTCCTATTTGTTATTTTTTTACCTAGAAGAACAAATGAAATTGATAGTACAATTCTTCATGTTCGAAATAAAGGTGAGTTGATAAAAAGAATTTTAAAAAAATGTATATTAAAAAACAATTTGTTTTTTCTATTAATTAAATTAAAGATCCATGTTTAACTGAACCATGTATACATGCTGCTAGTTCTATTTTAAATTCAATAGATCGAAATACAGATCCATGTGATGATTTTTATAGTTTTTCTTGGTAAACACAAAAAAAAACCAAATAAATTTATTTAAAGTTAGATCTATCTTAGTATTAGAATTAAATTTTATTTATATTTTGTTAAATATATAGTAATCAATGGATAGCAAAAAATCCTTTACCAGATGGTAAATCAATTTGGGGTACATTTGGGAAATTAGAACAACAAAATCAATTAGTAATAAAAATTTATTTAGGTAAATATTTTTTTTTTTTAAATATAAAAACTAAATTTTTAACAAATAATCTTTTAAAAATTCTAAACAAAAGAAAAACCAGATCAATATTTTACATCAGAGGCTGAAAAAAAAGCAAAATTTTACTATGAATCATGTATGGATGAGGATGGGATCGTTGAAAAATTGGGAGCAGAACCAATGAAAAAATTTTTAAAAGATTTTGGAGGTTGGAATCTTACAGAAACTGGCTTTGATGCATCAACATGGACATTAGAAGAACATTTAAAAGTTCAAAATAGGTTAGATTGATTTAATATTTATATGTATTACAGTGTGTTTGATTGTCGATAATTAAATAATAAAACAAAATAAAATTTAGAATTAGAACAGATCAATGAATTAATGGTTAAGACAGCAAGTTTTCCATTAAAAGATATCGAGTTCAAAAACATGGTTAATACAGATTAAATAATAATTTATTTCGGCTTATAATATTAATATAATTTTAAAGAATAACTTAAGTTAAATGATTAATCAGCGGCTTAGTGAGAACAATAATTAATAAAATTGAATTACTGATTAAAACATTGACTTAAATTTTTACCAAGGGTTTTATTTTTTTGTAAACATATGATCTATCAGACTTTAAAAAGATATCCAACGTTACCAACTTTTGTATTAATCTGTGTAATCACCAACCAACTTTTGTATTAGCGGATCATAAGTGAGCTTTGATTGCTACGCTTAATACCATTTAAACTCTATGAAACCAGCAATCTTAGTTCAATATGAAACAAAAGTTAATTTTCTTAACAACATTTTAGTGTTACAGAGGCTACTCGCTTTTTTCACACTTCGTTCTACACTATAAATGACATTATCATTGACAACACCTTCAATTAAAATTCTCTTTATAAAGCATGTCACACAAATTGGGGATCTCGGTGGGTTAGTGGGTAAGGCATTTGGCTTATACTAATCGCCATACACATTTCTCTTTTATATACGACTACTCAATTCAAACACACAAGAAACGGCTATGAAAATTGAAAATATCTTTAACCAGATTAAAAAAATTTTGGAGTCATGTTCAAAACCTTAATTCATTTATCTGGTGATTTTTACCAAAAAGTTTATCATGCTTTTTTGAGTCCATACTCAATTAGTTAAACAAATTGAATTATTTCTCACTTTTTGTGATCATCTTGACTTCTTGTGGCTGTTGTCTTGCATTCAAGCACAGATCCTGAAAAAAGATGTGTATTTAATTGATTACTCCTTGGAGTTAAGTACAGTGACACATCAGAGGATTTCCCTTAAAAATACTCAAATGGTAAAACAATCATACCAACTCTGAAGGTTTGAACAGTTTCTTTAAAACTTTTCATTGGGTATTGTGTTTCTGCAACAGGAATGTAAACTGCGCTGCAAATGCAATTAGTGAAACTATCTTACTTGGAATGAGTCAGTATATACCTCAATTTATGAAAAGTAATAAATGTAAGCCCAAAAGCTTACCAAAAATCTTTTGATGAGAAGAATCGATTGGTTATTATTCAAGTTTAAAAGACTGAAAGACATACTATTCCACGTGAAGAGAACATCATCCTTTTGAGCTTCTACAAAGGGTCTAAAGAAAACGTAAAAAGGTAATATTTTTCTCAACTTTTTGATGAAAATAACAAAAATTACTTGTGATTCTAAAAAGAAAACGAACTTGTTTTATGAACAATAAGCTTCCAATTAAACAATGTCCCACTCAACATAAATGCACCATGTATTCCAAATGTATGCTGCTCCATTGGCAGAATTAGTTGAAGTTCAACACTACCCATATAAAACTCACAAAATTATATTAGGAAGTTGCAATGCTTTCCACCAATCAAAAAAACGAAAAATAATAGTTTTAGAGTTTCTCAGATTTTATGGTTTATTGGAACAAAGCAATGATTTCCCACGCTTTAGTGACTAAGAGTATACTCGCTATATAGTGACCAATAGATGCAATGACTTTTCAACAGGGAAACTAGCAAAGATCCCTATATACCTCATTGATGATTTTTATTCGATACAGTGACTTTTTTTTTTAATTATTTGCCACATTCTTATGCATACAATTATAATGGTTATATATACTACGCACATAATTGCAATCACACTACGTATTTAATTGACTTTCATAATAAAAATCAAAATTTTTGAAAGTGGAATAAATAACTAAGTATATTATTAAACGAGCAAAGAAACAGTAAGTCGGTGCAATCGATAGTGTCATTCGTTTTTGAGTTATCGTGTTTTTGGAAATATGCTCGTTAGCCCTTGAACCGATCAAAAGTTTCAGAACTCGAACCCATGGTCCTATTTCGTCCATATGCAATCCACGTCGTAAAGTACTAAAATACTTAAAATAGGAGGTGACAAAAACTATAGGAAACCATTCCCACAAATTGTCTAAAAAACCGTTTGTGGGAATTTCAAAACTATTTTTAGTTTTTGAATTATCGTGCTGACAGGCAGACAGATGAACGGACAGATACACATAGCTAAATTGATTTAATTTACGATGCTGATCCGATCCTCAAGATTATCCCCATATCCTCATGTTAAAAACAATACGTTACAAACGATCAAGCAGTAAATTTTCAACAGTCAAGCAGTAAATTTTCAAAAACCAAGCATCCTATATATACTTTTTTTTTCTTTTTATTACTTAAATAGTTTTTGTTTTTTTTTTTTGAACATTTAGATATAATATGAATGGATTTTTTTCTTGGGGAGTGGCGGAAGACGATAAAAATTCTAGTAGAAATGTAATTAGTATCGATCAAGGTGGATTGAATTTACCAACTCGGGATCACTATTTAAATAAAACGGGGCATGAAAAAGTTTTAAAAGCTTATTTAGACTATATGACGAAAGTTGCTGTATTATTAGGAGGTGATGAGGATGAAGCTAGACGCCAAATGCAAGATGTTATAAATTTTGAAACAGAAATAGCTAAAATTACAGGTGCATAATTTTGTAATTAACATATATATTTTATTTATTGTGAAAACCGATCATTGGGACACTCTATAACAAAAAATATAACAATTAGGGCCAGTTTCACCGGTTATAGATAAATTGAATGATAGACTATTATAAAAAAATAAGAATTAAATTTTATAATTTGTAATAATTTTTATGAGATTTGACACTAAAATATTTTTTTTAATGATTTTAGTACATTTTCCTCCTTATAATATGCAATTTTGTACCAAAACTTTATCTAGTAGATAAGTTAATCTGGCAGATAATTTATTTTGAAATTTAACTGTGGAACCGAAACAATATTATCTAGAACTTTTATCTATCAGATAGTTTATCTAAAAGATAGCTATCTATTAATTTATTTATAACCGGTGAAACATACAATAAGTGATTGTAGAAATTTTTTTTTTATTTTTAATATTTTATATAATATTTAATATTTAGCACCTTTGGATGAGCGAAGAAATGAAGAAAAACTTTATAATGCAATGACATTAAGAGAACTACAAATAAAAGCTGGATTTATTGATTGGGTTAGCCATTTTGCGGATGCATTTAGCATTGTTAATCGTACAATTACAAGTGACGAACCAGTCGTAGTGTATGCACCAGAATTTTTACAAAATCTATCATCCTTAGTTGTCATATATAAAAGAACTCCCGAAAAACGAACGTATGTATTTTTTTTAAATATAGTTTAAAAATTATTTTAATTATTTTAAAAGCTAAAATCTGTAAGATATAAATATTTAATTCTGCTGATAATTAAAGTAAAAGTATGAAAAATATTTCAACGTTTACCTCAACGTTTACCATCACGCTGCCGTAATATATAGTAGTTCAAAGTTAAAAAATTTTGAAAAAAAGGAAAATGTTTAACATTTTGCTCTAAATTCAAATATCAAATTCAAAATTCGATAACAGGCGGCATTAAAAATAAATATTTTTCAAAAGCTTCAGAATCCCCCTTTATTTTAAATAATAAACATAATTAGAAAAGACAATAATTCATTCGGTTTTTATACCCGTATGACTATATAGTCAAAGGGTATAATAAATTTGCCATTACGTTTGTAACGCAGAGAAGGAGGGGGGTAGATATAGACTCAAGTGTATGGATCGGATCAGAATCGAAAAAAAAATCGATTTAGCTATGTATGTCCGTCCGTCCGTCCGTCCGTCCGTCTGTCCGTCCGTCCGTCCGCACGATAACTCAAAAACTAAAGCAGCTAGAATCTTGAAATTTTCGCAAATTCGTTTTTTTGCAATAGCCGTCATCGCTATTTAAATCCAGCCATTTCGGTCCATGGGTTCGGGTGGCTGCCCTACAACTTCTTTTTTTATATGAGTATTTCTCTGTACCTATTACAACTACGTGTCTGAAATTTTGGCAAAAGTAGTTTAGTTTTATGGCCAAATTTTCTGCAAAATTTGGTTGGTCTGTTGCAGTGAGTTCGAGTAGCTGCCAACAACTTCTTAATTTATATGAGCATTACTCTATACCTATTGAAGCTGGGTGTCTGAAATTTTGCCATAAATAGTTTAGTGTAATGACCAAAGTTACTGCAAAATTTGGTTGGTCTACTACAGAGGGTTCGAGTAGCTGCCATACAACTCCTTCTTTTATATGAGCATTACACTACACCTAATAAAGCTGTATGTTTGAAATTTTGCCAAAAGTAATTAACCGGATGATATAATGTATATGTTACGGTCATACGGGTATCCCAGAGTTGACACAGTCTACTCTACTACACTCTTCCTCGTTTTTGTTAAAATTTCTTTACTCTATTTCAAACGGTGTTAAAGTTTTTGTAAACATACGAACAGACAGAGTGAAGCTATATAGGCACATTTTCACAAAATATTTTTTGAAAATGTGCTTAAAAGCAACGAATTTCAGTTTTTTATATAAATCAAATTCTGTTACTCAAATATTGTTTCCAACCATTAATCAACTGATGCGTAATTAATTTTCCCATTCGAAATATCATTTTCAATAATAACAACTTGAGAAGAATATATTCAATATGTATAAAATATGTTTTTAACCGTTTTATTTTCTTTTTTGTGGAACTATAGAATATTAGCAAATTATTTGGTTTGGCAAGCTGTAAGGTCTTTAACATCATGTTTATCAAAACCATTTCGGGAAGCTTATAAAGGTGTTCGTAAAGCATTAATTGGTTCCGAAGGATCAGAGGAACCATGGAGATATTGTGTTTCTGATACACACAATGTATTAGGTTTTGCTATTGGAGCTATGTTTGTTCGTGGAGTTTTTCATGGTGAATCAAAACCTCAAGCTGAACTAATGATAAATCAAATTAGAGAAGCATTTATACAAAATTTAAAAAAACTAGATTGGATGGATCAAAATACAATTAAACTATCTGAAGAGAAGGCTAAAGCAATAACTGATATGATAGGTTTTCCAGATTATATTCTAAATAAAACCAAATTAGATAAGAGATATGATGATTTAAAGATAAATAAAACAGAATATTTTGAAAATAATATAAGAGTTAATATATATAATTTAAAAAAAAATTTAGAAAAATTAAATCAACCTGTTAACAAAACTACATGGGGCATGACACCACCAACTGTTAATGCATATTATGCACCAACAAAAAATCAAATTGTTTTTCCAGCTGGAATATTACAATTACCGTTTTATGATTTAAATTATCCGAGGAGTTTAAATTTTGGCGGAATGGGTGTTGTTATGGGTCATGAATTAACACATGCTTTAGACGATCAAGGTAGAGAATATGATAAATTTGGTAATTTAGGACATTGGTGGGAAAATAAAAGTATTGATGATTTTAATGCAAAAACTGAATGTTTTGTACAACAATATGAAAAATATGAAATTAATGGGAAAAAAATTAATGGAAAACAAACGTTAGGTATGTATACGAGTGTTTAAAATAAATGCGCATACATTGAAAAATCACATCTAAATAAAGAAACGAATTCCTAAAGATTTAGCAAATTTAAAACATTAAATAGCAATCGAAATTGTAAAATTAAATTTTAATTTTTTGGAATAATATCAAACTACAGAAAATCTATTAATTCTGAATTTTTAGAATTTGTATGTTCTATTAATATTTAATCATGTATTAACCGTTTCCATATCAAATTTTTATATCTCCTACTTCACTATACGTATTCTCTGAAAGTATATAATAGTGAAGAATTAAATTCAATATTCGTAATAACACTTAACAACAGTCAAGTTTTTAATTTATTATTTCAAAAAAAATTGAACCAATTCATTCAACTTAATAACATATTTTTCTTTTTACATTCTTCTACATCTAAAAAATTTCGTTCTTTTTGAATTATGACTATTTTATAAAATAAAATGTTTTTTTTTTTTTTATATTTAACATTTATAAATTTAGGTGAAAATATAGCAGATAATGGCGGATTAAAAGCAGCATATCATGCGTTCTTAAATACTAAAAGCGATAACGAAGCCGATATCTTATCTTTACCTGGACTTAACATGACACATAAGCAGTTATTTTTCATATCATTTGCTCAGGTAAAGAAAAAAAAAACAAATTTAAAACATTGTCTACTTTTATTACATTCTGTAATTGTAAAACTTTTTATATAATTTGGTTTTTTATTAGCTATGTCTATCTATAAATTTCCATAAAGAATGAATTCTCTACTTCTCATAGTTAAAAGTATGGGTTTTAAAGATTCCTAAAATATTTTTTGTTTTTAACAAAGTATAACGGCTGGGTGACCATTGTTTAGAGTGCTGAACTTTAATGCGAAAGACAGGGTTCGAATCCCAGTGAATTATTTGATTTTCGACACGACTCAATTACCATTCGCTATTGGGTTCAAATAAATGGCTTAATCAATAATTAATAATTATATATCTTTAATAAAAAATACATTAATATAAAATTAAATACGAAATACAATACTATTTATTAAATACGAAATATATTCAAATAATTTAATTGAATAATATAACACACATATATAGAATACCATCTAACATCAGTGGTCGGCAAACTTTCCGGTAGCAAGATCACCTCAATTAAAATTATTATATTAGTTTAATGATCAAGCATATTTCTAAATTCATAAATCAAAAACAAACTATAAAAAAATCAAATGTGCCATTTATCCATAAAAATCCCATTTCGCAAATATAATATATATGAACACTAATGGCCAATGGGGTCCGGATTCCGGAATCCAGAAACTTAAATATTTATTAAAACTATCATTTTTATATCGGAATTGTTTGAAAATGCACAAAATACAGTCAAAATTTGGTCTGGAACACAAAACTTCAGCAATCGTCCAAGAAAACTTGAAGATCGACGAGGCGATCGCGATCTACGGTTTGCCGACCACTGATCTAACTCAAATACAAAATGTTTACAATATAAAGAAAATAGAATTGTTTCTATTGAAAATCTTAAATGTTTCTACAAATTATTAGACCTAGTGCTGTCTCATGTTTACATTGTATGTGGAATTCATTAAGATCAATTCTAGTAACATGAATATAATATGACCCCCTGATCTATGTACCTAATTTAGGCTTATTGCCTAACAGGTTAATAGTTAGCACTTATTATAAAAAAACAAAAAAAAAAAACTTTTTACCACCTTTTAATTAAATATTATTTTCGATTTCATAGGTATGGTGTACTACATTGACTAATGAGGCGGCAGCATTACAGGTAGAGAAGGATAATCATGCACCACCAAAATATCGGGTTATCGGTACTTTATCAAATTTTGATGAATTTTCACGAGAATTTAATTGTAAATTGGGAACGAAAATGAATCCAATAAAAAAATGTGAAGTTTGGTAATCCAAACTTCTAATAAAAACCAAACAAAAAACAACAAACACCTAAATCCATACACACCTTAAAACAATAGCTTTAAATCATATTTAAAAAAATAAATAGAAGAAAACCAAAGGAAAGAACCATAAAGATGTATATACATAAATGGTATTGCACATTACAAATGCAAAAAAACTGAAATTGAATACCAAAAATTTACTTATATATATTTTCAAATTTTTTGTTTTTAAATTAAAATTACAATTTCATAAAGATTAATTATAAAAGTTTTACACTACTACTCCAAAGGAACTCCGCAGAATTCCAATGGGTGGCTTTGGCAATACAAATCTTATAAAGTTAATTTTAATTCCAGACAAATTCTTCAATATTGGTTAATTCTTTTATCCAAAACTGTTCATAGGATTGCATATATATATAGGGTATCTAGAGCTCAGTGACCCATAGATATTGGAAGAGTTCAATAAAATGTAAAATCGAACTTTATGTTCTTAAAGAGTTTTATAACTTGAGTGGGGGGGCAATTTCCCCTCTCTTTTAACACCAAGTCTATGCACCATTGATCTTTGTACACCCTACATAAATATATATACTAAAAAAAAATATTATTTATTTGTAAAAAAAAATATATATATATTATGTATAAATGTCTATTAATATATTATGCATTATACATTGATATATCAGTGACAAGGCATTCATAAAAGCGCAAGGGAAGTAGTGCTTCCCTTTAAAATTTGAACTAAAAAAAAGTTCATAAACATTTTAATTCATAAATAAATTTTTTTTTTTTGTAAAATTTAGCAAATTTATTGATAAATTAACTGATCATATAGAATTAGATTAGCTACTAATATTGAATGTGATACATTCCATTTCTTTTTAACCATTTTCTATTTTCTGTATATTAAAATTTTGTCATGCTTTTCTAGTTTCAATGTATGTATTTTTTATGTTAACTATGATGTTACACTGTTGTTCAAATGTAAATGGATAAACATGTAAAAATATTTAATATATGGAAGCTAAATGGATTTTCAATATATTGCAAATTTTCATTTTAAGAAAAGATAAATATGTTTGCAAATAGAAAATTTATATAAGGTGGTGTCGGGAGAATCAATTCAACTTGGTTGATTTTGACATTTTTCAATTCCACTCAAAAATTTCCCGGTGTCGGCTAAGTCAATTGAATTGGTTTCAATTAATTGAATCAAGTTGTTTCAATTTTAATTTTTTGACAACAGAAATGTCATTATTATAAAAATAATTTAAACGAAAATTTTTTTTTAGTTTTTAGACGGTTTATTTTGTGCTGCATTATATTTACTACTAATAATTTTTGCAATGAGTTTTTTGTGGTTGCTTCCATTAGATTGATTAATTTTTCTAATTTTTTCCTGTTGCTAAAACATTTTTTCATTTTAATTTTTCTTTAAATTTTTAAACACAAACAACGCCAATAACAGAATAAATTTAACATAATAGATTTAAACATAAACAACGCCAATGCCATAATGTAATTTCAAACACAAAAATGTATTTGAATTTCAAAGTCGACTCAGACGACTTTAAACAACACAAATTGATTTCCCCGACACCGATAGTTGACTCAAATCGACTTAAATTGAAAGTCAAAAAAATATTGATTCTCTCGACACCACCTATAGATAATTAAAGTTTACTTGCCAAATTAAAAAAAATTCAGGCCTCGTCACTGTGATATATGTATATATTATAATATGTGTTAACAGCTATAATGGCCTATTGTGTATAAAAAAACTTTTACATATAATTAATTTGTGTATAAAAAAAAAAACCATGAAAACCATAAAAAAAAAAAAAAAAAAAAAATTTATAAATACAAAAACTGAAAAAAATAAATATTTTAAAATGTATAAAATGAATTTATTTGTTTAAAGTAAATAAAAAATATTTTTGAAATGAAACAAATTAATTTACAATAAATAAATAAAATATATTATAATAAAAAATTTTGAAACCGAAATATAGTTAAAAATAATTGCAACAATTTAGTTGTTAGTATTTTGTCAGCGAAGTTGTGTTTTAACTTTTAGAACTAGCAAATCTTTTGACAAAGTAAATTGACTTTACATTTATATATATATATACAAATTTAGACAGGCACTGTACATGTGCATGGATATAATCATAGTAATATAGCAATTCCATAATTTTGAATAATTTTTTTTTTTTTTTTTAAATTAATTAAAGTCAAACCGTTTGGGTTCAAAACTGTAAAGTTAAGAGCAAAATTCAAAAAGCTAAAATTAAAAATCCCAAAAAAAAATTTCAAGTTACAAAATCCAAATCAAAAACTTCTAAATTTTCCCAATTTTTTTAGAAATTCTCTGTTATTTCCTAAATTAGTGTATGTTTATAACCTTTAAGAAAAATTTCCTTATGTGTTTTTTTGAACCGTTAATAAAATAGAAGTTTATCATAGAAATCTGAACTTTTAACTTTTCATAAACTATTTTTGAAATATTATTATAACATATAAATATGAAATTCGGTGATATGTCACAGCTCTCATAACTCCCTAAGGGTCTTATGACATTTTTTTTAAGGGACTTATGTCACTTTGTGTTATTTTACAAAATGTCATAAGTCCCTTAGGGACTTATGGCAAAGGGAGCTGTGACATGTCACCTGAAATTCATTTAACTTCAAAGGTTTTTTTTTCATATCACTTAAACAAACTTAATGCCACTATTAGTAACGAAAGGAGTCTCTAAAAATTTAGGGCTACATTTTTGTAAATTCAATATGATTTTTCCAAAAAATTTAAATTAAAAAATTATAAGCACATATGCTCATATGCTCCATTAAATGCATTTGAAAAAAAATACAAAAAGAAATAATTTTAAATTTGTTCAATGAAAACTTTTTAAATGACATGTTCATTGAAAAGCAGCCCATGCACATTCAATTTCACTATAAATTATCAATATTGAATGCCAAATTAAAGGTATGGTGAATGTGATCCAAATAAACACGAAAATGACAATATTTAAAAAATTTTACTAATATATATATAAGTATAAGTTATAAGGAATATAATTTTAAATTCGAAAGTATCTTTTCATTTTTAAACGCAAAAAACTTTTATAGTTCCTTGAGATATTTTTTTTTTTGGATTTTGTCTTAATTGGAAATTTTTTTTTTTTGGATTTAGGTGAACTTCCAACCAAATCAATCCCACAATAAATTTTATATATTTTCTCTTATAATTTCTTACACATTTTGCAATGCATAAAGCAGAGGGGCTTCCCATATCTTAATTTTAATACATAATATATAACATTGTTATGCACACAGTTATAATATCAATACTTTACAATATAGGGCCTTACCTAAATGACGACGTACGGCGTATATTTTCTGTCAAAATAATTTTAAATACATATAATTATATGGGAGCTCCCGAAATACGCGACGTACCATACGTCGGGTTTTTAAAATTTAAAAATTGACAAAGCGTATACAATTTTGTTATTGTTTTTTGTTATGTTGTTATGGTGACGTTTTGTTGATATTTAGTAAATAAAACGTTTTTAAATTTAAATCTTCTAAAACTTCAATATCATCGAAATCCATTTTACAAAATTTAAAGAAAAAAAAATTAATAATAATACCAAAATTAAAAACGCTATTTTTTATATGAAATCAATATTCAAAATAGATTTTTTGACAAATTAAAAATGGTACTCGCGTATCGATTCGGGATACGTCGACGTGTTGACGTACGGCGTATTGTACGTCATACGTCGTACGCTTTTGATTAGGTAAGGCCCTTAGTTTTTAAAAATCTTTTCTTCCAAATATATGATATATGAGTCAGATAGTGCGCACAATTAAGATTTAACAAACATTTAATATAAATGGGTATTAAATAATATTTAATTTAGTACATATATTAAATATTTTGTCAACTTTTCATGAACTTCCTTAAATATAAATACAACTTCCTTAAATATATATATACAACCTATATATAAAAAAGTTGCTTAAACAAAATTTTCTCTTAGCTTGAAATAATTACGTTTGTTATGAGACACCACCACCCTTTTTAAAAAAATATTATTTTAAATAATATAATTCTGAGAACCCTGGGTCCTATATTGCACCAACAAAAAACTTACCACTAATCAAATAATCATTTTTAAAATGAATTATAGAATTTTATTTTTAAATTTTCAACTTTTAAAAAAAATTAAAAATAAAATAAATAACTATTTTTAAATAAAATTTTTGTATATACAGAGATATAATAAAATAAAAAAAAAATATATAATATAAAAAATACTTAATAAATAAATAAATTAATAAATTAAATAAAAAATATATAAAAAGAAAAATGTTCGTCAAAATTGTAAATGGCCGTCAAATTATCGATATTATAAAATAAACATAAAATTTATAATTATATTAATAATAATTATAAAAAAATTTTAAATAATTAAAAATAAAATTCATTTTTAAGATAAAAATTGATTTAAAAAACATTTTTTTGGCATAGAATAATTTTTGATTGTAATTTGTATAAAAAAAATAAAAAAAAAATATATATGTCTATATATGTATTTATATAATATAATATTATATAACATAGAAAAAATTTATTTTGATAATATATATATATATATGTATATTATAAATATAAATATGAAATTCATTTAACTTCAAAGCTATTATTTCTTCATATCACTTAAACAAACTTACTTCCAAAATTAGTAACAAAATAAAACAAAGGAGTCTCTGTTATTAAGTGGGTAATTAATAATATTGCTTATAAACCGAAATGGTTTTAATATGATGATTCCTCGTTAGGTCATAAATTTTAATTAAAAGGAAAATTTGAAAAAAACGAGGAAGAGTGTGCTAGAGTAGACTGTGTCAACTCTGGGATACCCGTATGACCGTTATATAAACATTATATCATTATTATTATAAACATTAATTACTTTTGGCAAAATTTCAAACATACCAGCTTTATTAGGTGTAGTATAATTCTCATATAAAAGAAGGAATTGTATGGCAGATACTCGAACCCTCAGCAGCAGACCAACCAAATTTTGCAGAAACTTTGGCCATGAAACTAAACTACTTTTGGCAAAATTTCAGACACCCAACTTCAATAGGTGTAGAATAATGCTCATATAAAATAAGAAGTTGTATGACAGCTACCCGAACCCATGGACCAAAATGGCTGGATTTAAATAGCGACGACGGCTATTGCAAAAAAACGAATTTTCCAAAATTTCAAGATCCTAGCTCCTTTAGTTTTTGAGTTATCGTGGTGACGGCCCCCCCCCCCCCCCCCCCTTCTCTGCGTCACAAACTTAATGGCAAATTTATTATACCCTTTAACTATATACTCATACGGGTATAAAAAACATAATTTTCGTTTACAAAATGACAGCATTTACAGTGACAAGATAAAATATTTTATTTATTTATTTATGAACTGGACAGGGATACTGTAATTCGATATGAATCTGCCTTTCTATTTTCAGGTTTGACGGTTAAATATATTTTATATTTTGATATAAACTATTACGATATCAATTATAAATTATAAATTGTTTTATTATATATGATCTGACCGGGATTTGTACTCGAGACATTTAAATTGACAAACCCGCCACTCTAGTTTAACTGAATAATATAACTCACAGACATAGAAAACAATGAAAACTCAAATACAAAATATTAAAATGTAAACAAAAATAGAATTGTATCTATTGAAAATCTAAGACGTTTCTACGTGTTATAGGGCCTAATACTATATCATGTTTAAATTGTATGTGGAATTTATGAAGATCAATTCTAATAAATAACACGAATATAATATAACCTACAGTTCGAACATGTACCTATGGTATAGACAGGCTTATTAATAATATAACAGCCTAACAGTTCAACTGTTAATACAAATAATAGTACTAAAAAAACTAAACAAAAATTATTAAAAAACTGAACGGAAAGCTTAAATTCCTGTTTATTTTAAAAATTAACGAATGATTCGAGAAATTAAATCATATTTTTTTGCACAATGTGCTTCGGTCATTTCTCTGCGTACCTGGGCATTAAAAATTCCTGAAAATTCACCACTTGTATATAAAAAAAAAAAATATTTTAAATAAAATAATATTAAATAAAACCAAAGCATATAACACATATATATATTATCTTTTTTTTATCTAGAATTAATCACAAACATTGTTGGTAAGTCATTGATAAACTATCAAACACCTATTCTTTTGTAATTTTTATTACTTTATAAGTGTTTACATTTCTCATAGTCATTTATTTAAACTTAAATTTTAATAAAATAAAAATTAGTTTTTTTATATAAAAAAAAAAAAATGTATCACAGGTTGCTTTGATAAAATATTATGAATCATAAAATTAATACAGCTTAATTTAAATTAATAATATTGTAAAACAGGAGAAAAAAATGGAAATTATTCTTCTTCTTCTTCTGCTATGGCGCTACAGTCCGTTGTCAAACCTTGGCCTCCTGAATCATCCTCTTCCAGTTCACGCGATCTTGGGCAGCAGTTATCCAATTTTGCTCTTGCAGCATTGATACAGCGTCTGACTCGACTGCATCAACCCATCGATTTCTCGGCTTTCCTACTGGTCTTTTTCTATCTATTTTCCCGTTCAATACTTTTTTTTGGAATGCGGGAATCTGGCATACGTTGTATGTGACCGGCCCACCTAAGGCGTTGTAGCTTGATGTATGTCACAACATCGCTGTCGGTGTATACATTGTATAGCTCTGCGTTGCGTCGTATTCTAAATTGGCCCTGGTCGATAATTGGCCCGATAATTTTACGAAGTATTTTTCTTTCGAAACGGGAAAGTAGGTTTACCGTCGCTTGGGTGATCGTCCACGTTTCACTGCCGTAGCATAACACCGGTCTGATAAGAGATTTGTACAGCTCAAAATTTGTACAGGAAATTATTCTTATGAAAATATATTTATACAGGGTGTCCCGTAATTAACTGTGTAGTTAACTGTATTATGCCACAGTCTAAATCCTGAAATTACAATGGGATGGTAATTATTTTTGTATATAGAAACTAAACTAAAGCTCTTCTGGTTTTCAAAATATAGGGCCACTTACAAAAAAAATTCCTGATAATATAGATTGGTTTTAAAGGCTAACAAAATGGTAAGAATTGTGATCTTCCATTCGAAAGGCCCTGGTTTGCATCCAGTTAAAGTGAGAAAATACCTTTTTCTAGGTTTCGGGTAGACTCAACTTAGCTATCATAGCTCATTAAATTGAAATGGAATAACTAATAATTAACGTTTTTAATAATAACAAATACATTAATATATAATAATATAAACAAAATACAAACAAATAATTAAATTTAATAATATAAATCGCAAATACAGAAATATCTTGTAATACAAATCGAAAATTATTACAATGTACAACAAAATAGAATTGTATCCAATTTAAAAATCTAAAATGTTTCCACAATTTATAAGGCCTGAGGTTATCCGATGTTTAAATTGTAAGTTAAATTATGATCAATTCTAATAACATAAGAATATATTATGCCTCTCCTGTGTTTCCACATGTTGTTATGTTATTTATGATGCTATAATCTATGTTTTAGATTTAGATTTATTTTATTAGTCTCTAAGAAACTTTACAATTTTACAATTTAAAATTAAAATTATATTCTACATTATATGCTCTACTAATAATTTTTTAAATATACTAATTCTAGTTTCATTCTTTATATTATGGTATAGTTCATTAAAATGTTATTGACATGCTGTTTATTAGCTTAACAGTTGAAAAGTTAGCGCTTATCACTCTTAACCATTTATTTGAACGAGCAACCAAAAACCAAACAATTCCTGATTTAAAAACGAAAAGAGTTTGACAATGAATAAAAAGTTCTATTTAAAAAAAACTTATTAGGTAATAATAAAAAATATTTTTTTTAGATGAAGGTGAAAATCCGTTTTGATTTCAAACATATACTTATGTACAGTAATTAAAACTTTTAACATTTACTCTATCAACTATTTAAGTACGAATTAATAGGAATTAATATATATATATATATATATATTTTTTAATATAATTTCTAATTTTGATTCAATTACTTAATATTAAGTAAGTTTTTTTTTTTTTTCAAGAAATTAGTACAAAAAAAAAACAAATTCCAATCAAGTGTCATCTACAAATATGTTTACTTAACCATATACCAACCAACCAACCAACCAGTCAACAAATCATCTTATCTTAACAACGGCATAAAAAATAAATAAATACATTTGATAAGAAATCGATAAAAAAAAGCAATATAAAAAAAAAAATTAAAAATCATAGGTTTTAAAATGTGATCGTTTTAAAGGTTAATACCAAATTAAGTTTATAATTGCGATTATTTTTATTTCGTATTTTTTTCTGTAAAAAAATTTTGCAAAAATATTGATTTTGTAAAACAACAACTTAAATTGTCAATTTAGGACGTTTTCAGATTGCAAAATTGTATTTGTAATTAAACTTACGCGGTTATAACCACTGAAATTCTGACTTCAAAATTGTAGATATGTCAATAAATTTCGTGAAATGTCATAATTAAAATTAAATAAGTTAAATAAAAAAACTTAATTAGTTAAATTCAAATAACAAATGATTTCATATATTTATATTATTTCACCAAATATATTTAAAAAATTTTATAAAAATAAAATAAATTTATATAATATGTATGTACATATGTTATTCAAAATTATTAATAAAATTTTATATGAAAACATTTACAATATTTTACAGTAATTACAATACAGACAATTGCCCTACAAAACTTGATCGGAAAAAGGATGGACGGAATAAGTTAGAGTTTATTAACTAAAACATCTGAGTATAAGATTCTTGTGATTTATTTTTAGGTTAAGGGTAGATACTGCTTCTGACGCCGACGCGCCTTGCTTTAATAATATTTTTACTGCTCGACTGTTACCTCGCTTTTATTAACATTTCACCACTTTATTTAGGTGCAATTAATGTCTAAAATAAATGATTAACAACTATTTATACCGACACTTGGGAACCGTTCGAAAAGTTTCATCTAATAAATAGTGTCGATTTCTTGCATTTTATATTTGTGCTTTTTAATTCTGCAATTTGATGATGACATAACAGTTTTCATTTTATTTGTTAAGTTCAGCTTCAGTTATGACATGCCACTAATAAGTTTATACGCAAAAATATCTACAAAGTTTAGAATTCAATATTTTTTGTCTACGCAGACAATGTGTATGAAAAGTGTATTTTATGTGTAAAAGTTGATCCACAATGTATAGTAGAGTGATTTTATCTTTATTGTAGTATAAAGTGATCATACTATAGTTATATCGTATTTGAACTTAATTCAGCAAATTCGAACTTCAAGGGTTGACAATTGTACCTTTTTAAATAACAGACGTATAGACAGCATGAAATTTGGAAGTTTATTTTCAAAAAAAAATTCCTCAAAATAAAAACTTATTATCTATAAGTTAAGTTTTTATACGAAATAACATTTTTTTAATGGTCATCAAAATAATCATATCAATACAGTGTCAGGTAATTTAAAAATGAATTAAAGGTAAATTTTATGAATATATACATATTTATAAAAAAAAAACATATAGTTGAATACTTGTTAAATTAAAAAATATATATGTATACTTATAAATATATTTCACATATATATGTATAATTATTGATAAAAAAAAAATTAAGAAGTAAATATTTTATTATTATATTTCTTATGTAATTTTATTTTTTTTTTTGTAGCCTATCTATTATCAATTAAATTCAAATTAAAAAAAAAAAATATTAAATAAACTTTATATTTTTATTAAATATATCATTTTAATTCAAAAAATTTTATTTTACAAGTTTTTGAAGAAAAAATGGGAGTGCCCTATTTAGGTCTTTTTAGAGTTTATATATATTTAATGTAGGTATAAAATAAATTGTTTTTTTTTTTAATCTATACAATAACACTTGTTTTCCAATAAATTTATCTAAGATATACCGGTGCCCTATTTGTCTAATTACAGCACTTAATTACCTTCACTCCTAAGTCAATCTCCATCGACAATTTTTTTAAAACTTAAATAGGTGCTTTCATATTTTATTAAATCGTAATTTACCGTTTTTTATTAAATATTTACTTTTGTAAAAGTGGTAAAATATTTATAGGGAAATTCAAAAAACCTCACAAGATTTCTTGCCTTTTAAATTAATTTTTACTAATTGGTGTTGCCAAAACTTTTAGGTATTTTTTCAAAAGGAATATAATTAATTTTTTTAGGATTATTCTGTCCCTATTAGGCAAAGAATTCATTTTGTACCAAAGCATCTATTTTCGGAAACCTGTCGAGTCCCAAAAAGTCATTAAATTTCAAACGATCATTCTCATATAGAGAAATAGAAAAATTAGAGCTGTTTCATAAGTCGAAAAAATTTTATAATCTTTGTTTTTCTACGATCATGCCAATCCTGATATTAGTTGGCTAAATCATCACGTTTGGCTTTTCTGGAAGGCGTAGAATACGAAGTAATAGCAATTTAGTTTCATTTCTAAATTTGCCTTAGAAGAGGTATTAATTCTAGTTTTTTCTTTAAGATTCTGAATGTTAATTAAATAAAAATGAAAAAACTATAAATTAATTAAAATGTAATAGAATTGGTTTTGTTAAAAAGTTTAAATATATATTCCAAATTTTTACTAAGCAAAGTTATGATGACTCTCGAAGATCTAACCCCACCCCTCTCCGTCCAAAATTTTCAGGTTGAAGGAATTAAATTGTGACTTTCACCAAAATTAGTCTAAATCTAAATTCTTAGATATTTATTATCTAAACTAAAATGGTTAAAATTAAGAGACAGTACTATCAAATTTAAAAACTCTTTTTAAATCTAAGAAAAACTTTTATCATATGTTAAAATATAATATGGGAGCTTTAAATTTTGTTTTGTATATTATTAAAAAAATTGGACTTGTATTTAAGTTACAGGTGCTTAAAAATATGAAAATTTAAATTTTCGATCGTTTCCAGCTCCTAGGCAAGAGCTATTTTGTGAGGATCTAACTCCTCCCAAAATTTTAATTCTTTAGCTTGAGCCGTTCACAAGATAGAAGGATCAAATATTTTATTGAGTTTTTCATAACGGTAAATTTTAGTTTCGTATGGCAACCCTATACATTTGCATTAAAAAAAAAACAGGTATTTTTTACCGTTTTCAGATAGAAAATATTCTTAACAGAACTCTTGTTATAACAATTAAAATATAGGGCTTTCTCCGATTTTGGGAAAAAAAAGTTCTTTCATGAAAATATTTTTTTTTTGTATAAATCAACCCTGACTAAATGTATAGAATACGCTTACTTAAGAGCATATATACATTCTTATTTCTGCGTTTGAATCATTAAATTTTTTCTTAACTTTAATACTTGGGTAAAGTTTCCAATTTAGTTTTGGGTTTTAAAACCGATAATGGAAAACTTATATTTTATATAATGAACTGAATAGGGTATACTAAATTTGCTATAACGTTCTGTAAAGGAGAGGGAGTCAATATAAATCCAAGTGTATATATCGGATCAAAATCGAAAAGATAGTAGATATACCTATGTGTGTCCGTCCTTCGGCATAATAAATCTAATAAAACTAAAGGAGCAAGGATTCTTAAATTTTTTAAAAATTCGTTTTTATACAAGAACCATATTTAGTAATGAAATTCAGCCAGTTTGCTCAACGGATACGAGTAAGTGCCATACAATTTGAATATATGAGATTTATGAGTTGAGTACATATATTGAGATATATGAGTATATTCTCTATTTATTAAAACAGGGTTTTTAAAATTTTACCAGAAGTAGTTAACTTTTATGGCTCAATTTTTCTGCAAAATTTTTTTTTAATCTAATGCAACGTGTTCGATTACCTGTCGTACAACCTTTTCTTTAATATGTATTAAAGCTGGGTTTTTGAAATTTTGTCCAAAATTAAATGGCCAATGTTTTCACAAAATATAGGTGGTAATGTAGGAGATTCGAATAGCAGGCCAACTTATATGCAATGCTAAATAAAATGCTAAAATCTTTGATGTATTAATAACTACCGTTATTAAGAATAATGCTGCTAATTTCCTGGATACGGAGAAAAATTTAGAAATATGAAATAATTTTAGCGGGGAAAAATCGCTGTTACAAAAAAAATATTTGAACATTTATTTTAATGGGGTCAAAATCGGAATTATAATTACTTAAGGCTATTGTTGTTCCGCTATCTGCGCAAAAAATTTCAAACAAGTCAAGTAAAATTAGCTGATAGTTAGAAAAAGCAGTACTCATCTCTAAAACAAAATATAACAGTTAATGATTTATAATTGAGTTTTAGAACAATTTTAGAACTGAAAATTCAACTGTGGTGAACCTGCAAAGAGTGTATCTTTATTGGAGAAACTAAGCATTGATGACTGCTTAAATGAAAGATGTGAAAAACCAAACTCAGATAAAGGAGCCCATTGTTGTTTCATCGTTAATACCCGTTGGAAAAATTTATCAAGCTACAGATACAGTTCTTCAGCCAAATTTTAATTTAAGAATTTCAGCACCAACACAAAACAGCAGCGTTTCGTTGATTTAAAAAAAAATAAACATTTTTTTGTGAAAATATTTGTTGTAAATTAATTACTTCATGTGGGCTAAAAATTCAACCAAAATATTTTACATATACAATCAGTGTTCCGTCATCAACGGTGAAGATTATCAAAAAATCTGAGGCATGGGAACCAGGTACGATCAAAAAAGTAAATTATAGGTAAATACAAATTCAAATTTAGAAATTATAAATAAAAATGTTAAAAATATAAATTTGAATTTTAAAAATGTATTATTAAAACAAGAAAAAAATTAATAGTAATACTAAAAATATTAAAAAAAGTTCAAATAAGAAACAGGTGAGTTTTAATGCACCCAATGAAACAAACACTCATAGAAAATTATTTACAACTTCATAACAAAACAAAACTAATTTGAATACTTCTATTCTATCTGATAACAATTTTACTTTCCGCCCCTTAGCACACTATAAAAAACCTCATTTACTACCATCATTAAAAAAATAAATAAAGAAAAAAAAGAGTCATATTTTAAACCTCTTATGCCACCCATTACTAAAATGACTTATGAATAATTACTGGGAGAGGGCCGCATATGCTCTTTCAAGATTGCAGGAGGAACGAGTTTATAATAACGTTAGGTTATTTTTAGCTTATCTTCACAATGATTCGAATAATCGTGTATTAGAAGATTAAATTCGTAACTTAAAGTTTTTATTAATAACGAAAGACTTCCAACTAAATAGAAAAAACCTATATAAGTTACATATAAAATTGTACAATTCTATAGATGTTTCGAAAAAAGTTATAAAAGATGACCTTAGATTTGATCGAAGTCACTATGAGAGCAACGACTACAAACATTTAAACCCAGTTCGTGAAGCTTATAAGTTTTTGCTTCCCAACGCCTCGAAATAATCTTCTCAAGGTATCTACCAATTTTACTTTAAATAAATATAACATGTAATTAAAATGTTAGAGGTTTAAGAACAAAAACAATGTATATTTTTATAAATTCATCTATTGTAAATTTTGACGTATTTGCATTAACTGAAACGTGTCTCTTACACAGTTCTTAGAAAAGATAGATATTATAATCTTTCCGATTATCCTAATGGTGTAATTCCTAAACAAGTCAATATCCTTGGAAGACCTTGAAATTATTATTGTGAAAATTTAACTTCTTTCTAAAAATTTACATCTTGTTAATTGTTATATTCCTCCTTCGTCTAATTCTAATATTTATATTTCTGTAGTCAAAACAATAGATTTTATTTGCAGTGCTTTTTATCCGAAAGATGAATTTATTTTATGTGGTGATTTTAATGTTCCCAACCTCAAATGGATAAAGCACAAGGAACATTTTATAATTCCGAAACATATTAGGGCTCAATGTAAATATGTATATATTGATAAATTAGATACTAATTATTTGCAACAAGTTTCAGAAATTTGTAATTTTCAGGGTAAACCACTTGATTCGGTGTTTTTTTTTGCGAATGGAAAGGTAAGTTTCATTCAACATTACTCTTTAATGAATTTACTTAGTATGTCTTCAAAATTAATATCAAGTCCAAAATTCTTCTGGAAATTTGTTAATTTCAAGAGGAAAAGGGACGAACTTTCTTCTCATATGAAGTATAATGGTGTTACAAGTAATGATTTTAAAAAAATATCCAACTTCTGTTCTTCTTGTAGTAATTCTATTTTTACACCAAATTATAATGATTTCTCTCATTTGGATCCTTTTCCGTAAACGACTTGATCGAATGAAGGTATAATAAAAATGTATTTGGATAGTACATATAGTTTCAATATTATCAAAAAATATGGAAGAAGGTTTTCAGACAGATGTTATCTTTACTACAAATTATAGTAAAGCTTTTGATGTTTTACTATATTCAATAATACTGTTAAAGCTGAGAAAACTTGGTTTCCCAGATATTTTTGTAAATTGGGTTGATTCATATTTATTTAATAGGACCTACAATTTTTTATTTAGGAACATCACTTCCAAAATCTTTTAACGCCAACTCTGGTTGGTTTAGTCTCTTTTTTTTATAATCTCGTTCAATGATGTTTCTTCTAATTATTGTTAATGGAAAACTTCAAATATATGCGGATGACATGAAATTTTTTAAAAAAAATTGAGTCTCTAACTGATGCTTTATTTTTACAGAATGACTTAGATAATTATTTTAATTGGTGTAAAAATAATAATATTCTTCTAAATGTAAATAAATGTCCACTTACATCGTATTAATCCGATTTGTTTTAATTACGGCTTGAACGGAATTAGAGTATTCAAAACGAATTCTATTAAAGACTTAGGCGTTTACTTCGTTAATAATCTTAATTTTAAGCTTCATTTCTGTTAAAATATAAATAAAGCTAATTTTATGCTAAAAAAGATAAAAAAGCTAAAACACGATAACTCAAAAAAATTAAAGAACTAGGATCATGAAATTTTCGCAAATTCGTTTTTTTTCTATTGAAATCGTCATCGCTATTGAAATCCAGCCATTTTGGTCCACGGGTTCGGGTAGCTGCCATACAACTTCTTTTTTTAAAAGAGCATTCACTCTGTATCTATTATAGCTGAGTGCCTGAAATTTTGCCAACAGTAATTTAGTTTTATGGCTAAAGTTTCTGCAAAATTTGGTGGGTCTACTGCAATGGGTTCGGGTAGCTGCCATACAACTTCTTTTTTATATGAGCATTACTCTGTACCTAATGCAGCTGCGTGTCTGAAATTTTGCCGAAAATAGTTTGGTGTAATGGCCAAAGTTCCTGCAAAATTTGGTTGGTTTACTGCAATGGGTTCGAGTAGCTGCCATACAATTTCTTCTCTTGTATGAGCATTATCCTATACCTATTGAAGCTGGTTTTTTAAAATTTTTCCTAATATAGTTTAGTGTTATGGCCAAAGTTTTTGCAAAATTTGGTTGGTCTACTGCATTGGGTTCAAGTAGGTGCCTTCTACAACTTCTTCTTTTATATGAGCATTACTCTACACTTAATCATATATGTTTATATTACTTTCATACGGGTATCCCATAGTCGACACAATCTAATCTACTAAACTCTTCCTTGTTTTCTTACTAAAGTTGTAAAAGAAAACATTTCTTTTCCTCAAACATTAATTCAAATAACATTAATTCAAATAATCGTTTACGTAATACTAATACTTAATATTTATTAAGTTAAGTTTTCATAGAAAAAATATTGATAAATATGAACCGATTCATAGGATATTTAATTTATAATGGGTAATAAACACAAGAACAACATCAATTTCACAATTAAAAAACAAACACAAAAACTTAAATTATATAATTTATATTTAATTTTTTTAATTTTAAAAATAAAATTTTAATTTAAGATAATATGATTTTGTAAATTAATTCATAAGCTTAATTATTTTTTTAAGTTGTATATAATTCATTTTTAAAAATTTTGTAAAATTTGAGTTAAACTAATAAATAAATGATTCGAAAAAGTTGCTTTCTAGTTATTTTCAGTACATACTGTAAAACTTTAAGAGCTTGAAGTTTTTCAATTATTTTGAATTGAAACTTAATTTTTTTTTATTATAAATTGTTTTACTCTTAATTCTTATTAATTGTAACAGTGTTAAAAACCTTTGATTTTAAATATTTTTTGGATTTTTTTAATTTTTTTTTTAATTTGTGTATATTAATAATTAAAAACAAACAAAAGAAATAACTGATGTAATAGGTCTGATATCATTTAATCACTTGGACATTTAAAAATTTTTTATTTAAGTGTGGGTCAAAAAATTAAAAACTCAATATTCCTATATATAGATTATAAAATAGAAATTTATATATACGATAAATCAGTTGATTTATTACATATACAATGCAATTTAAGTTGTTGAGGGTCAATGTAGGACCAAGCATATACCTAGATATCTTACTTTAATAAATATTACAAATACCATACAAAGCCAAATTGTACAATTTACTCTTATATGGCTGTGAAACATGGCTGGTTAAGAAATCATACATAAACAAAATCCAGGTCTTCATAAATAACTGCCTACGAATAATATGCAGGATATTCTGGCCCAGAAGAATTAGAAACACAGAACTCTGGGAAATAACGAAACAAGAACCCAAAAATAAACAAATAAAGGAAAAAAAGTGGAAATGGGTAGGGCACACTCTTAGAAGGCCTATAAACAACATAGCACGGCAAGCTCTGGAGTGGAACCCGCAGGGTAAAAGAAAAATAGGTAGACCGCGTGAAACATGGCGTAGATCAGTCCAGAAAGAGCTAGAAAGCAGTGGAAAAACATGGTCAGAGATTAAACAACTGGCCCAAAATAGAGTCAGATTCAGAAGCTTTGTGAAAGCCCTATGCTCCCAAGGGGAGTAGAATAAGGAAAAAAAAAAAAAAAACACAAAGCCAAATTAAAAACAAAATTATTAATTTAAATTTATTATAATGTATGGTGTTGGCATTAGCCTAAACTTCATAGTCTAATAAGGTAGCCTAAAATAATAGGTTTTATTATATAAGTTGTTTAATAATTATAAATAAGATATAAATAAAAAAAAGTAGGATAAGATCCGGGTTTCAATCAAATTTAATATTTGAAAATAAAAATTAGAATAAAACTTATAAGTTATTTATTACTACACAACTTGAAATCATTTTCAGATCTAATTAAATTTTCAAGAGTAATGTGCATATTCAGAAGGCATTGTTAATTATAAAAATAAATGCCTTCTGAACATTCAGATATATAAAGACTATACAAATATCTTCAATATAAAAATAACTTTTATTTTTTTTACAATACATTAAATTTTTAAATTTTAAAATAATGGTTTTGTTAAGTTTGCTAAGTTAAACTCCGCCGTAGCCGGTCCCAAGCCCAGTTGAGAAAGGAGGAGGGAAGAATAGTTGCAACCTGAATGACCACATACATCGGCGTCTCAGGAAGTAGGAAAACGCTATATAATGCAGTTGAACTCGTAACATAGTTATGAGAACTTCAACGCATTATATGGCAAATTCTGAAGCAACTCTTCAAACCCAACGGCCCTCCAAAGATGGGGGTTTGGCATACGGTTAACAGCCCTATCCAGTAAAAAAATATTGTTACGAAACCTAAATCAAAGCCTCGGATACAAATGGAAACACGGCATTTCAGGAGACCAAGGTTCGACAACGGACTGTAGCACCATACAAGAAGAAGAAGGAAAGTTTGCTAAGTTAAAAAATATTGTAAAACTGGTAGTAAACACTACTTACCATCTAAATTGTTATTGCAGTGAAAAAGTATTTTTTTTTAAATTATTTTGAACCAAACTAAAAAATTAAATACCAATTCATATCTTGGTTTTTTTTTTTTTTTTAATTGAAAATATTTAATATTAAGGTGTAAAATAGGGTGATATCTTTGATACCGTCTTTAGATATGTTTTAAAAGAATAAAAAAAAAATAATAAAGTCTAATCTATAAGAAATACGTACGTATTGAATATTGATAAGAAATCTATAGGTAGGTATATATAAGAAACATTATAAAGTAAAAATTGGTTAAAACAGATTAGTCTTACAAACAAAGTGTACGAAAAATTTTTTTTTTTTTTTTATTAATTTTAAGAATAAAATTTTTAAATATTTAAAATTAATGAAAAATTTTGAAAAATTAATTTAAATTAAAATAAAATAAAAATACTAATGATTAAAATTTTGGTGCTTGTTTAGATAAGTAGAGTAGTGGGCTCATCACTATTTAATGTAATTTAGTGAGATTCTTCTATTCTACTTGTTACTGCATCAGTAATCAACAATGTATAAAAATAAATAAGAGTGAATTTTTTATATAAATATTATAATTTAAATTGTAATTTTAAATTTATTTTTAACTAATGTTTAAATTTTTAATGTAAAATAAGTTTAAAATGTAGTTTCTTTCTTATACACTCAACATAAAAGGTACTAAAACTCATAAAGGATTTTCTACACAGCAAAGTGATTTGGAAAAATAAAGCACATTTTTAAAAACTAACTTAGAGTATGTGATTTCGTTTTTTTGAGAGTAAAGTTTAAAATCTTTCATGAAAATGATTGAAATTAAAATCTAAATAAAGTTTTGAAATTGAAATTAATAAAAATATTAAAAAAATACTCGATTTCATTAATTCCCATTTAAAGTTTTGTAATTCAGAACAAAAGCTTTAGCGGAAACGGAAATATAGATTTTTTGTAATGAAAAAAAAAAATTGTAATATTTAACTGGAAAAATAATTAAATAAACATAAAATAATAGGCTAGCTTCTGAAATAAAAATTTAAAAATTTAACATTTACATTGGAATAAAAAATATTTTTCTTTTAAAATAATTTCATTCATAACCCTTTAGAGTTAGTAAATATTTAATATCAAAGTTTAATATTTCCTAAACGCACATAGAGATTTTTGCATAATTATTGCATAATTTATTAATTATTACTAATGTAATAAAAAATTAACCAAATTAAAAAAAGGACGCATGATATGCCAATACTGAAAAATATAGGTAAAATACAATCGTAAAGGTGTTTAAGGTGTTATACGCATTTTGAAGCAATTGAACAACTGATGAAAAAAATTCATTTTAATTTTTTATATATTTATAAGGAGTACACAAGAAATGTTTCATAAATTTTAATTTTTCATACACTTTTTAAGTATAAGCGGACTAATAACAACAAAGAAGTGAAGTGATGAACTTAAATATCATAGAAATTGCGCAAAATTGCGTTTTGGAACTTTTGTCCGAACACCGATGATTAAGGTTTATTAACCTTAGATATATCGCAGTCAAATCGCATTTTTAATGAAAGTGCACTCGTTGCATTTCGATTGCATCTTATTGAATAGTGTTATTAAAAGTTGCTGAATCACAAACTTACACGTTTCTTTAAAACTTAAGATAATCTAATCTCTAGAATCATGTGTAAGTTGTTGAAATACTCTCAAAGTCGAATTTAATTATAAGTCGAATTCTTAAAAATATTTATTGATTTTTTTTTTCTTGAAATATAATTAATATAATATTTAACAAATATAAGCAGAAACTTGGTAAATAAATATAGTGTAAAATAAAATTATGATTGAACAATTATCTTTCTATGAATATGTTATAAAACAAACAAACATAGATAATAAATACTTTTTATTGTAGAATTGAGTTTTTTATTTATTACTATTCAACTGTTAGGCTAACTTGAATTACAAGGTATTTCTTTATCTGTGAGTTTTATTATTCAATTAAAAGACAAGAAATAAAAAAGGAATAGTTTTCATTAAATTTCACTAAAATTATTTATTCTATATAAAAATATAGAATTTTCAAAATAAGAAATTGAAGGTAAACATTAACAAAAATAAATAAAAACGAGGAAGAGTGTAGTAGAGTAGACTGTGTCAACTCTGGGATACCCGTATGACCGGTATATAAACATTATATCATTATTATTATAAACATTAATTACTTTTGGCAAAATTTCAAACATACCAGCTTTATTAGGTGAAATATAATGCTCATATAAAAGGAGGAGTTGTATGGCAGCTAGTCGAACCCTCTGCAGTAGACCAACCAAATTTTGCAGTAACTATGGCCATTACACTAAACTATTTTTGGCAAAATTTCAGACACCCAGCTTCATTTGGTGTAGTGTAATCCTCATATAAAAGAAGGAGTTGTATGGCAGCTACTCGAACCCTCAGCAGTAGACCAACTAAATTTTGCAGTAATTTTGGCCATTACACCAAACTATTTTTTGCAAAATTTCAGACACCCAGCTTCATTAGGTGTAGTGTAAAGCTCATATAAAAGAAGGAGTTGTATGGCAGCTACTCGAACCCTCTGCAGTAGACCAACCAAATTTTGCAGAAAGTTTGGCCATAAAGTTAAACTACTTTTGGCAAAATTTCAGACACGCAGCTGCAATAGGTACAGAGAAATACTCATATATAAAAAGAAGTTGTATGGCAGCTACCCGAACCCATGGACCAAACTGGCTGGATTTAAATAGCGCTTCCGGTTTTTGCATAAAAACGAATTTGTGAAAATTTCATAATCCTAGGTCCTTTACTTTTTGAGTTATCGTGCGGACGGACGGACGGACGGACATACATAGCTAAATCGATTTTTTTTTCGATTCTGATCCGATCCATACACTTGAGTCTACATCTACCCCCACTCCTTCTCTGCGTCAGAAACGTAATGGCAAATTTATTATACCCTTTGACTATATAGTCATACGAGTATAATAACCAGCTATATGTAGTTTAAATTTGTTTTATAAATTTAAATAAATGAGAATTCAATTTTCTTCATCTCGATTCAAAATGTTTTTATATAAATTTTTGTAAATTTCGATACTTTCTGTGAAATATAATAATTTTCTTGGTTTTGAATATGTTTGAAGATCTGAATATTGGAAATGGTTATTTGATGATTTTCGGCTACTTTGAACGAAAATTATATGTACTAAAATCTATATTGTTTTTAGCAGCCTTGGTTGTTTCTTTTTAATGTTCTTTGAAACGTCTTTCTAAAGATCCTTTTGTTTTATTGCAACATGAACAAGAAATTTTATAAATACCGCATTTGTTCAATTTATTTATAGAATCATTTACACAACCAATCTTGCTTGCAATTGAATGATTAAATCTACTACTACTTACGAAACCAAAATTGTATTTTCTTAATCTAGATTTCAAAATGTTATAAAGATTTTCGTCATAAGTTAGTGCTGTACGATGAAGAGGGGTACCTACTGCTGTAAAAGTTGTCAAGGAGTTGAATCATAATTTTTTTTATATTTTTTCCTTATTAGAGCCTTCCTTATTATAGTTTTCTTGCTATATTCATTTAAATCTGCTACTTCCATAATATAATTTTTCTCCTATTTAATTCCGTCCTTGCTTAAAGGTATAGTAACCATCCTGTGTATAATTTTTTCCTTTTTTTTTACGAGAGAATGGAAAACTCGAAAGCCACCCATTTAAAGTGTGCAGTATTTCTTTGAGTAGTGTGCGACTTTAACACACCCTTTTTGAACCAAACTTTAGGAAGAAACCTGTGATACAAAAATACAAATACAGTTTGGTTACGGGATTGGGGATATGGAAAGATTTGGGATTATTGTGTCGGTTATTTAGGATTTTCTGATTCTGGGGAATTGTTAAATTTCTTTTTAAATTTGGCTAAATCGTAAATATATACTTTATCAACTTTGGGGAACAAATATGACGAATTTTTACAAGCTGTGTTACGCCTTTTGGAATAATTTATAAGACTAATAGCTCTATTTTGCACTTTATCAAGTTATCCCAGCGCCGTTATGTGGGCGCCAAATGCATCACAGTTAATTTTCAGTCTAATATAAGTTTTATATATGTTAATGAGATTAGAGGAGGAAAAGTAAGTTTTGCAGCGAAACAAGAAACCCAAACACTTAGCAGCGCTCTTAGCTACTTCAAAATATGATTTGACACATTCAATTTTTAGTTTAGCTCAATCCTAAAAATGTTCAAGTCTGCCGTATACTGCAAAGCTTCTCCTTAAAATGAAAGTTTCGGAATAGTAGTCGCTATTGTTCGCGAGATTAGACCACATTGAGTTTTTTTGGTGTTAATTTCATCCCACTTTTGGATTTACCCAAATCTTTGTTAAGCTCACTTACAGTGAAATTTTTTGCTTTTGTATTAATGTGATGAATAATGTTACAGCAGCTATGAAATTCATAGGAAGCAACAAGAGTACTGTGGTCTGCGAAACTATGGATTGGATTGTAGCCAGCCAACTTATAACTTGTAATAAATGGGCTTTTTTGACCGTTTGGCAAACAAATTTGCTTTTTCTTTGGAATCTGATAGCATGTGGTTATTTATATCAACAAGTGGAGGAAAACAAGATCCGCTATTGTCTTTTAAATTTTTTTCAAAAGCCCAAAAGGATTTGCTTTTCTTGAACATATGTATTAACTTTCGTTTCAACCTTTGGTTGAACAAGAATTTTAGATTGTTGATAACTCCCTTGCATCTGTTTCGAACCACTATATATTTGGCCCTGTAAGCCTCCAAACCAATTTCTCGGTATTTTTTGAAGGCTTCTTCCTTTTTATGAATGGCTTCTTTGCAAATACGGTGAAACCAAGCTCTAGGTTTACGATTTATGGACCTCATGGAATGAGGTGTAAATAATCTCATTCATAGTTTCGCATTTGCAGCTAAATCGATAGAACTACCTCGTAAGCACAGTGACCAATCAAAAGTTTTGTAAAAATTATTTAGATCTTCCTAGTTAGCATGGTTTTAGCACCATATCAACTTTTCAGGAAGGGGCCTTTGACTGAAAACTGAGCCTGTCTGGAAGGTTGTATTGGCCAAACAGTGATCGGGCCCCCAGAGGATAACCAACTAATACTTTTCAGGATGTTTAGCGAGAAACAGTTCCAAGAAGTGACCTTCTCGATCAGCACGGTCGGGGATCCTAGTGAGATTTTTAACGAATTGAGAAAGGTGAAAAAGAGTAGAAAATAATTCAACTTATTTCCCAATCGAATTTTATCTCGGAGAAGAGTTGCTGGAAAAGTGAAAACAGTCTTTGTTATGAACATTGAAATCCCTCGTTAGAACAATTTCAATTTCAGGATAAAAATTGAGAAATTCATTGATCTAATTGGAAAGTTTTTCAATTTTCATAACAGTTTCCTGTTCAATGGAATTGGATGATCTGTGCAAAAAAAATAAATGTATGACATGCTTTCTAATATGAATTTTGACAAGAGTGTTGAAACATTGTGACCACTAACTCACATAGAGCAAGGATTGCCGGTTTTCTTGAATTTATTGCCCGTTTACTTCAACGGCATGGAAGCTTGTTTGTAAACCGCGAATATTACAAAAATTAACGTTAAAGTTGATAATTTTGTTAAAATTTGTTGGTTATTAAAAAAAAAGAAATATGATTATGTTATTTAATGCAATGGGAAAAGCATAAAATAAAATAAAAAAATTTAACAGTTAAATTGAATTATATAAAATTGTATAATTGAAAATAAAAAGTAAAAACAAAAATTACACTTAGGAAGAGTGATAATGTAACATACTCTACACGAGCAATATTACATTTTTGAGATACAGATAAATAAATAAATAAAATATCAGAGTAAGTTCTTCAAAAATTTTCATTCTTTTATTAATGTAGTGGGGAGAAAGCCTGGCGTACGACAGGTGTAAGTGCAAAAAAATTTTTTTTTAATTCTGTATTAAATATTAAGATTATGAATTAAATACACTATTATGTATTAAATAAATAAGAATTTCATATATTGCAATTGAACTGTTTGACAGAAAATTCAAAATATTTGTTTTTTTATATTTAATTAAAAAAAAATTAATAAAAGATGAATTTAAAAAAAAAAAAAATTTTGCCCCAGCCTGGTTTCGAACCCAAACGTTTTGACTACTAGTCGTATGTCCTAACCAGCACACCATGAACCGATTAATAATTTTCCTACACAACGAGTTTTTATTTATATTAATGTTTTTTTTTGAAAAATTAATTGTAGTTGCTATGGTATCAATTATTTGTTTTTAATAACTGTTTTCAATTTTTTAATAAAAATACTAAAAAAAATTAATAATTTTTAATATAAATGAGAGTTTTCTGTCAAATTTTCTGTAAAATAAAATTTTTCATACATAAAATAAATACATAAATATTATTAAAAAAAAATAGATAACAAAAAATTAATTTAAAAAAAAAAATTTTGCCGCAGTCTGGTTTCAAACCGAGACGTTTTGACTACAAGTCGCATGTCCTAACCACTGCACCATGAAGCGATTAATAATTTGATTACATTTTGTCTGTTTTTATATTTAGTTTCTATTTAGTTTTTAATTTTGAAAATATTCATATAATTTCAAAAAATTTGTATGGCAGCTACCCGAAGCCCTTGTCCGATTTTAACCAAAAACAATAGGGAACCTACAAATTGTCTAAAAATTACTTTGTGAAAGTTTCGGAACTCTAGCTCTTATAGTTTTTGAGTTATCGTGCTGACGAACGGGCGGATGAACGGACACACATAGCTAGATCGATTCACTTTTCAATGCTGATTCGATATGTACCCTTGACACTATATCTAGCTTGTCTATTTCGATGCGTTACAAACGGAGGAGTAATTTTAATATACCCGATGTTCATATATGTATGCACGGGTATAATAAACAATACAGAAATGGGCGAATAATGTTTTTAATAATAATGAAGTAGCCAGTCTGGTACTGCAGCGTAGAAGTAAACTTTTACAATAACAAAAGCTGAATTCTTTTTACACAAAAATAATTTTTTTCCACAATATCAAAAAAAAATTAAGAAATACTTGAAGACGAGAGATCCCAATCTGAAGCGGGTATTCTTTTATAGTGAAAGCTACTTTTTGACCATTCGAGCAACAGTGGCAACACTGGGTATGGGTACATATTCTTATTTTTGAACTTTTTTTTTTAAAGTGAGCTTCTTATTCTTGTTTTTTTTCTTATTTTTATTTTGATAAATCGTAGTATTGTAGTATTTCTGAAAAGACAAGTGATTTTTACAATTTCAGAAATATATGATACATATATAAATGATTTATAATTTGAAAAATATTCAGAAAAAAGAATATGCAAGTAAAAAAATATAAAAGAAAAAAAATAAACATCAAATCATTTCCTATTCCAGTCTAGAATTTTTTTTTTGCTTTTATAAGCAAATCCATGCACACAACTCCTATACAGGACACAGGCGATTTATATATGTACAAAAGAAAACCAAACAAAACATATATATACTTTTTTTTGTAAAAAGTTTATTTCATCAAAATTGTGTTATTGCATACAGAAATAACTACATTGATGAATTTACAAACAACTAAAAAAACAGAAATAAAATAAAATAACGAGTCACTATATATTTACTTTACGCTAAAATACGATCAACCATTATCAACTAAATTTTACAATATTAAAGAAAATTTCGAAAATGTTTGTTCTGATTAAATACTCTTTGTGTATAGTTACTTTATGATATTAATTTATTTTCAAGTTAAGTTAAGGCACTTTACTATAGTAAGGATAAAATACTCTTCAAGATAAAATATACTCTTCAAGACAAAATATACAGGAAAATCTTGAACTTTTATATTAAAACCTTTTATTAGTTCATTTTTATTACAATTTTATGTATATAAATATTTTTGACAATTCCTTTATTAGTTGTTAATTATATTATAAAATAATACAAGAGTCTAACGCCTAGAGTTAAAAGAAAAACACCTTAAGAAGCAATTTTTTTTATAATGTAATAGACATCCACCACTGTGTTTAAATTTTTTTAACTTTTAATTGGTTCAACTGAAGATCAAACATTTATAATTTGAAATATATTAATTAATAATAAAAATTAAAGCAAAGGTAATAACTATTTTAGAATTCTTTCCATATAATAAAATTTCAGAAGATTAACTCTTAATTATTAAAATTAGGAAATAATCAAATTAATTTTTACAAAAAGGAACTTACCCAAAATAATAAATTGATTTTTCATATTTTTTTCCATTTCATTTTCAATAAATTTTTATTGCATTTTAAATTTTAAATTTTCCTTAGTGAAAAAACCAAATTAGCAAAATTTTACTTTTTCTTTTTTTTTAAATGTAGCTGAAAATGAAAAACAGATAGAATTATTAAAGTGGTATACAATAAATTAGACGTATGCAATTAATGTGGGACATATTTTGGGAGAGATTTTGTTACTTTGTAAAAGACGGAATAACTAAGAAAGTGATTTATATATTGGTTTAAAATTTATATTTTATGTCCAGACGCTTAATTAGATGTTTTAATACTTTTAATACATAATAGAAAATATATATATAATAGAAAATATATATATAATATAAAAGTATATAAATATTATTAATATATACCTTATAATAACTTATATAGTTTTAAATTTAAACATAAACGTAATAAATTTTATAATATTATAATTAAATTGAGACACGCTAATTTTTAACAGTAATAAAATATTTTTTTTTTTAAAAAGTTCTGTTGAAAAGTTAAATTTTTGTTAATTCACACATTTCAAAAACAAAGGCCAAACACAAAGAGTTCCTATTAAAATTAAAGTAAGCTTCCTGTACCACAGATATCTGCAATCATTGCAATTAACTTAACATCAATTAATAAAAAAAAATTAATAACGTAGAACATCAAAGAACATATCAAATAACTTTAATTCCATATTATTCTAATTTTTATTAATTTTTATCCATGTTAAAACAAAAAACTATCTTTTTTTAATAAGACTTGGTAATTTAAGGCAGATGATAGGGTAATTAATTTCAACTTGTATATTTTCAAAGTTAAGTTATGCTTAACTAAAGAATAAAAATATTTCAAGGTAAAAAAATAAATTTTTATATAAAGTAATGATTGAAGATTTTTAAAATTTATGGTAGAAATAATGAATGGACGGAACATAAATTGTAAACATTTATAATTAAATAAGCTTAAATTATAATTTAATGATAAATTGAAATTATAATTTAATGATTAATTTATATTATAATTTATTGATAATTTACTAAAAAACTCATTTTTTATGATAACATTCTTATTAATAATAATTTATTGTCAATGTAGACATAATATGTATGGACATACATAAAAATTAAACACATATATACATATACAAATATAAATATATATATATATATATATATATATATATATCTATATTTATATTTGTTTATATATACAAATAATGTATATATTATATATACATAAACATATATATATATATATATATATATATATATATATATATATATATATATATATATATATATGTGATATTGATTAAATTGCATACATATATTTAGATACAATTCAATCAATATACATATATTTAAATTGCACAAAAATAAACAAATGTATGTTTTACACAAGTAAAAATATATACATCCATATATATGTATGCATACACGTATGCATAGATTATGTAATTATATATATATTAATTTATTAGATTGATACAAGTATATATATATATATATATATACATATTTATATATATATATTTATATATCCAAAACAAATATATTTATATACAGTTTTAAATTTTTTACGCTATACATTTTTAAATGTTTTACCCTATAAATTTATGCAACATACATTATTACATTACGATTCATTACTATATTTATGAAGAATATATATATATATATATATATATATATATATATTAATACACCCTTATTCTAAATTCTCGAAAAAAGTTAACTACGTTTATTTAAATTCTAAAAATTTAGTAATTCTAAAATCCGTCGTAGCTATTAAAAAATCTGCACTGGGAACTCGATGTTTGAATTCATTGTAAAACTAAATTTGCAAACGTAAATTTTCTACTAACACTTTTTGAACATTATATTTTGAGAAAAAAGTTTTAAAAATGAATTTATATAAAATTAATTATAAATATAAAAAAATTGTGATATTTGAAATAATTTTATTCATATATCTTATTTTGACCAGCTAGTTGTTATTTTTCTCCTTCAAACATTTTTAAAAAATTTTTTTTTATTATTTAATTTAAAAATTAAATAAAAATAAATTTATTTTGTAATTTGTCATTTATATGTACATAGGTACTAACCACTAATGAATATTATGAAGTTTTTTTACGTTTAGTAAAATTGAGAATAGTTTTTTCATAAATTATCTCCAACTTAGATTCTGTAATAAAGGAATTTAGAATAGCGATGATATATAGAAATACATATATTTTAAATATATGTATATAGATATAAAATATGAAATATATATATACACTTTATAATATATATCTATATATATATATATTATATATATATATATATATATATATATAAAATATATATAATATATATATTTTCTACTATACAAATTTATAAAATCACAAAATATATTCTTTTTTTATTTTATTTTTATTTTTCATTTACCATTTATCATTCATAACCACATCGTGCTGAAAACACCAAACACTTTGATGTTTTATTTCTTTATTATTCAATTTTTGTTGGTATTATCTTTTATTAGTTTTACTTATATACTTTTTTGTAATAAAAATTAATTTACAATTTTATTTTGTTTATTTTACTATTTATGAAGAATATGAAATATTAACTCCAAGATTATAGGACTGTTTATTTCATACATTGTCGCCTGTTTATGAAGTATTGGAATTAACTCATTATCTAATGCATTCATGTATAGTGGTGCTAATTTAAAATTTTTACTACCAGCTTCGTAACAAACCTGTATTACATATTAAATATATTTTAATACTATTAAGTTATCATCAATAAAGGTTTTTATACATTATCTTGATGAAGGGTAACTCTCAAAGCAATTTTATAACATTCACTTGCTGCTAATAAATCTAATAAAGGTACTAGAGCTGTTGATGTACTTCTTGCAATTTGTTCGGATATTTTAGAAATATCAATTGCTACTTTTCCATGTAGTGATTCTCTTTTCGACTATGTTTTAAAAAATAATTTAAAATAGTTTTTATATTATTTATATTGAATTTGTTTAACACACCTGAATTAAAAATACTTCAGTCCACCGTATAATAAAATTAGAATTTGAATAATTTAAACCAGAATGAACTCGAATACTTGAAATGCCATCAAGTTTTTTATTATCAATTTGAGATTTAACACTAAATAAACATTTAATTATTTTTAGAAAATTTATTTTTGCAGATTTACCCTATATTAAATTCAGTATCATCATCTACCCATTGTATAGATACCATTTCCGTCTGTGATTCATCGACATCTATTGGACCGCATTTGATTTCTATATCTTTCATATTTTTCAAATTTTTTCGTATTAATTGCATTTTTTGCGACAGAATATGTACCATCAAGCCATCTTCAATTATGCTACATTTACCAGATAATCCAGTATTGGTTTTTAGAGCTCCATTAAGTACAATAAAACTAGCCCCAGTTACTACAACAAAAAACATATTATACAAATATACATATTGTAATGGTTTTTACCTCTTCGAGGTTGCCCTTGAATATTAATAGCCTGTGTTGAATAAGTATGTGTATCTGGACAATCAGATTCTAAATTTTGAATGCATACTAAATGGCCATCAGCACTTCTAGAAAAATTTCCACATAAAGCCAATATGTGGTCACTTGAGTTATTGAGTGCTTTAACAATTTGATCGTGTCGGTTTCTCGGAATTAAAACACTAGTTTTCCTATCTTCCATATGTATGATCATTCCTTTAATAATCGGAATAGTATAGGAATAATTCCGAAAATCCTTTAAAAAGTATACATTTTATTTTATATTTAAAAATAAATTTGTTTAATTAAATTAATTTTTCAGTAAATATATACATACAGCAAGGAAATTTATAATCGTTTGAGCGATTTCAGCATACACTGAACTTCTACCCCTTATCGAAAGATGCGGACTTGGATAATAACGATATTGTGCACCTAAACGTAGCATTAAACGTAAAGGAAAAACTTTAGCCCAAGGTATTTCCCAACGATGAATTAAAACTCCAATTAAAAATGGAGGATCAGGTAAATTAATTTCTTGCAAACATTGAAATGTTGCACGTATATATAAAAAACCCCCATTGGTTGTTATTTTTGATTCACCGGCCAAAAAATGTTGTTGTTTAGCTATTGAATAACCTAATTCAGTAATTGGATGACCTTTATCGGCATCACGATAAATTTCATTCAAATGAATGAATATATCTTTTGGTATTAAATTACTGTTATCATATTCTAAAAGTATTATCATTTCATCTTGTCCAACATGATGCATACCACTTGTTGTAAAATTTATTACGGTTTTATTAACACAACATGTTACTAGTTAAATAAAAAATTATTTTAATTAACGATCATCAAAACTATAAATTTTACTATATAAACAAACTGAAATTAAAAAATTAAGTTTTACTTACATTTTACTATTTTAACATAAACATAAAAATTTCGTTGAACTGCAAATTTCAAACATTCCTTCTGCAATCTCTCTATCAAATAACTATTATTTTGAATTTCTTTATAATTATATTCATTTGTTTTTAAAACTTTTTCATAAATAGGTGGCAAGGCATTAATTTCTTTAGGAATGTACGAATTATTTTCATCGCATATCGGCAATGATTTTCGTAATATACGAGGATTAACTATAAATATTAAAAAAATATAAAAATATTTTTATTTATTAATTATATAATTTTACCAGGGGGTATATATTCTTTATCGAAGTTACTCTTCCTAGATGAATTGAATTGTGAACTATTGCTAATTCCACTTTTGTCTAACCAGCTATTGTCTAAATCAGCTAAATCGCATCCGGGTCTAATTCCATCGCTAAAAATAACATTTTTATCTTTACGGTTCTTTGACAAAGCTCCCTCTCGTTTCAACACTCCAACAGGTACCATAACTGAAATCGGTTTACTACAACTTTGATTCTTTTTAACCTGTTCATGGGGCGGTATCGTTGAACAATATTCCATAGGATTATTGGGATTTGGAGATCTTGTAACAAAGTTATTGGAATTCATTCGAACACCAATAAAATTATTAGTCGTTGAATTATTTAAATGACTACTTGATATTACTCCACCAACTGCACCTTGTTCTGCATCATGCAATTGATTGTCAATATTATCAGTATTATTTTCCATACTATTAATTATTAAATGGCACTGCACACAAACTCTTACTTCATTGTCATTTCCCAAAAATTCAAGTTTTGCTTTTTGTGAACAGCATAGAGAGCATAAAACATGACCACATGCTCTACAGTGGTGACGACGTTTAATTAATGAAAATTTTACTTTACATTGCATACAAAATGAAGCTTCGCTGTCTGGTATCCAAAAAGGTGGAACTTTACCTAATTGATAATTTTGTTTTCCTATCTGTTGATTTGATGTTGATATTAAATCATTTTCTTCTATCTCATTATTCGCTATTTGAGGTTGAATTTCTTGAGAAGTTTCAATTGTATTCTGACTATTTTCTGTTTGCAGATTATTAATAAAAGGAGATACATCTTGAGATAAACTAGTTAAATTAGGATTTAAATTTGTCAAAGCAGAAGCTGGAGGCGTTTGTCCTGCAGTTCCAGCTAAGTTTAAGATATCAATGGTTCGTTCCGTATTTGATGCAAATATATTATTTGGTAAAACAGATGCTGTTGAATTTGTTACTGGAAGATTTAGTACTTTTGGTCTTCGTGATAAATTTTGTTCTCTAATGTTTTCAATATTTTCTGTTTCTACTGTTACATTAGTTTCAACGGATTCCAATTCAAGGTTTTTTTTCACACAAATTTTTTGCTGTTCCGATTTGTTTTCGTCATATGGTTGATCTTTCTTAAAACAAGTATCATTTCCATCAGAAGTTGAAGTTTTTACAATATTTAGTTTTTCGTTTTGAATTTCAGCTCCACTATAAACAATTTCATTCTCGTTTCCAAAAATTCTTAAGTCATTTTGAGATTGCAAGTCAGCAAATTCTATTGTTGATGCTTGTGAAAAACTATCAGCGTTTTGCATATTTAAATCTTCGTCAGTTGTTTTGACTTGTACTTTTGTATTTTCATTAATAACATAGTCCGGAGCAGATTGTGTTAACAAATCTTCTTTGTTTATTCCTGTTGGTCTTGGAACCATTTTAGATTTCCCTTTTATTTCTGTTTCAATTGTTTTGTTATTTTCAACATTTATTGGAATATTACTACCATAATTTTTGTTTTGATTGACAATATCTTCTGATTTATTGCTCATTTCCTCGTAATATTTAAAGTTTTCCGGTTTTTTAAATTCAAAGTTTTCATCATTTTCAAAAACCTTTTCTAAAATGTAAATTAAATTTGTAAAATTTTGCAATAATTATACTCAATAATAGATCTTAATATTAAATAGTTTGAATAAGTACAAAATATTTCGTTTTTGTAACATACCTTTATTAGTTCCATTATTTTGTAATTCATTGTCTATATCTTGCAACATACTATCCAATTCGGTATCTGAAATTTCATCCATAGTGGAACCAAAAGTAATAGGAAGTTTTGGACTTTCTTTCTGAGAATATTGATTAATTTTTTTTTCTTCTTTTTTACTCTCTAAATGCTTATCTTCTAATTTATCTTCCATTAAACATAATTGCACATCTTTCTTACTTCTCTCACAAATACTATCTTTAGGGGTCTCAGATATATCACAAACTTTAATTAAATCACTTCTTGTAGGGGTACTAATTTCATCATCAGTAGATATTTCGTCCTTTTTAAGTTTATTTTCGCAAACAGAAGAAATTCCATTTTGAGATTCATCAGTTATCTTCAAATTTGATAAAATTTTATATTTAGTATTCCTATGATGTTCGCCAGATAGTTCTAAGGGAATTGAAGATAATGAATTCTCAATATAAAGGCTAGAAGATATTGAAGATAAACCAACTAAATCAATACTATTTTGTCCATTACTATCTTCTAAATTTTCAACATCTTCCCCCATTTTAGAAATGCTAAGAGATTTTGTTTCGTTTTGAATAATTGAAGCTGAATTATTTTTCGATGTTGAATACTCCTTTTGCACAACTTTTTCATTATTTTCATGCATTATATTATTTGATTGAATTGACAAAGCGTCAGTTTCATATTCAGCTAATTCATTAAGATCATCAACCACACAATCTACCGATGGTGGTGAACGTGGGGAGGGACCAGAAGAAAAAGAAGATGGTGATGATGTTGTAATAGAACTTGTTGAAGTAAATCCATCAACACTGTCATCATCATCAATCATTTTAGTCAAATTTTCACCTGAAAATTTCATGAGTGGTGGAGAATCAGATTCAATTTTAACATTTGGTATGGTTTCAAGATTTGTTTCGTTATTTAATTCAAAATGTTGTTCTGATTTTTGACTTTGAAGTTGATACGTAATATTTTCTAAAGTTCCTGCAAAAATAAACTAGTTTATAGAAAACATACAAATAACATTGACATTTTGTTTCAATAACATTTATTTATGCAAGAAAACTGCTTTAAAAATATATGACTTAAAATTAAAATTTGTATCACTTAAACTTACCATTTTTAGCTTCTATGTTATTACATTTATTAACATTTTTGTTATCAACAGTTTTAGATTTTTCATCCATTTTATTTATTTCAACTCGTAAACTTTCAACATCTCTACAATATTCATCTAGACTATTAAATACTTGTGAAACAGCTACAGTGCGACTACTACCGCTATTATTTTTGTTGGAACGTTCATTAGAACTTGATGGATTGAAAGAATTCAAATTTTTACACATAGAAACATTTGTATTCCAAGAAAAATCACTATCAGCAAGAAAAGAATTTTTTGTATCACATAGTTTTTCAGTATTATATTCAGATGCACTAAAATTCATGTTATGATGTGGTGAATTAAGAGAATTATCTGTAGAGCAAATGCTAGTTTTTGTTTCATCTTTAAAATTTAATGTATCAAGACCTGCTATATGTGAAACACTTTCTGAATATTCCGAGTTTATCTTATTTTCTGGCTCTTTTGTTGTTGACTTTGATATAATTTTACTTTCGTCAAGTTCAAGATCGTCCAAAACTTTATCAATATCGACTAAATCCATTTTATTGCACTTAAGGAAATATTTAAGTAAAAGTTTAAATTCTTCATTAGTATAAAATAGATGTGTTTTTATTTTTTTTCTTTTTCTTTGTTAATCTAATAATAACAACACACACATAAAACTCAGATAATTGTTGAAACTATCATAATAAAAATTTAGTATATTTTTTTAAATCCCTTTATTTTGTAATGGGTAAAATGAATAATTTACGTATTATTCAATTGTAACATTTTAATATCAAGTACATTTTTCCAATTCAATTAGCAACTTTACATAAAATAAAACTTCATAAATTACTTCTTAAATTATAAATAAATAAAAAATATTGAAAATTTTTCAATTAATATCAATTAATGTTTTATAATATATGATTTTTCAGTTCACGGAAAAATTTTTTCATTTCATTAATTTTTATAAATTTGACAATTAATAAAAACAAATCAACGATGACAATCAATGACATGACATTATGACAATTAAAATACACCCTTCAAACTTCAAAACTTTTAGAGCAGTTCAAAATGTTGATGTTTTATAAAAAGAGAAATAAATAATAAGACTGTTATTGTGTAGAAGATTAAAATCGTAACGAATGCCATGCCAGTAAATTTAATTAAAATTGTACTTTTGATATACACTTTTTTTGTGTTGACAGCGTGGAACTACTAAATGGAAAAAAAAGTGTCAAGTCAAATATAGAATATAATGTAATACATATATATACATACATCAAATTAATTTTTTTTTTCTAAACTAGATATTTTTTAAAAATCAACCAAAACAATGTAAATTGTTTTTTTTCATTAATCATTATTTACTATTTCACTGACATGAATGGCAATTATATATTTGAGTGACAATTATATATATATATTTTTTAATGTTGTCATTGGTGGGAGTGCTGAACTCATTTATTTACCCCCTGAAAATGTTCAGATCAAGTTTTTTCAAAAAAATGTTGCCTGAAGCAAGTTTTGACCTAAAGTCTTTCACTAAAGAACATGAAAATTTTTTTCAGTTTTGCATTTTTTGTAAAAATAGAACGAAAAAATAGGGCAAACCCAAGTCAAAACTTTTCAGAAATAAAAACGACATAATTTTTTAAATTTAAGCCGATAAAGTTTCTTTTAACGAGAGCATTTAAATGAGAAACTGCGCAATGAAAGTTCAGTTGTTACTCAAAATGTGGCTTAAATATTTTTGTTATATTGCCTATCTAGTTATAAAAAGTGTGTTTGTAATTGAATTGTTTATTGTTGAGCTGTCTACCTAAATCAGCCTAGAACAGAAAAGTACAAGTTTTTGCGTTCATTTGTTTTAGAACAGGTACTTTTCTGTTCTAATTTTTGTCAGATATGTTTTGGACAACTTTTTTTGTTGTTGATTTTAGTTATTTTGACAATTGTTTATAAATTTTTATTCCTTGTTCAGGTAAAAGTACCGGGACAGTGTTTTGGAGGCTCATTGGGCCAAGTAGATGGTTCGAAACAGTTGGAAAAAGTTATTAAGAAGCAAAAATTCTTGTTCAACCAAAGGTTAAAACGAAAGCTAATCCACATGCCTAGGAATACAAGATCCTTTAGAACTTTTCAAAAACCTAAAAGAAAGCTCTAGCAGGCCTACTTTTCCTCCACTTCTTTATATATATAAATAACCATGTGATTTCAGATTCTAAAGAAATAGCGAATTTCTTTGGCAAATGGCTCGCTTCAAACTCGTCAATACCTCAGTCAACTCAAAGACCCCCATATATTCCAGAAGTTGGCTACTCTTTTGGTAGATTATAGTTTATGACGCGAGTAGTAATGAAATCTTGAAAAATCTTGATGTAAAAATATCAGCCGGCCGGGACGGTATTAGAACAACTTTTCTTAAAAATACATATACCTCCATTTCAAAACCTCTGCGCAATCTATTTCATCTTTCCTTTACCTCGGATATTCATCCTACCCAATGGAAGGTTGCACATGTTTGTCCAATTCTTATTATTTTGGGCCTTTCCAAAGTGATGGTAAAAGTTATAAACCAGATGTTGAAATACCTAGATTGCAAAAGTTTGCTTCATGTTCGACAATACGGGGTCAGAGCCCGTCGTTCTACTGGTAATAGTAATGACCTACCTTTGAGAGAAGTCTAATATCCGTATTCACCGTTCTGGCGAGTCTGATGTTGTAGCTTTTGATATTTCTAATGCTTTCGATTGAGTTTGGCATGATGCTTAATTTGCAAAATGCAGGACTTGAAATCTTGATAGAGTCCTTGTTAAATGGATTGGAGATTTGGTTTCGAATCGAATGATTCGTGTTCTTTTTGATCAATATTCATCTAAAGTGCTTAAAATAAATAGATCTGTTTTTTCTACCAGTTTCTTCCTAAAATTTATAAATGAGCTTCTTTCAATAACCTCCAATACAATCAATAGTTTCGCAGAAAACAATACCCTTGTTGCTCCTATGAATTCCATAGCCGCCGTAACATTAATCATCAGATTAATACAACAAAAATTTAGTTAAAATCCAAAAATGGGGTGAAAAATAGGTGAATCTCGTGAAAAATAGCGACTACTGTTCCCAACATTTTATTTCAAGGAGAAGCTTTCACCAAATAAATATCTCTATATAAATTCAGGACACCAAATAAATATCTCAAAATAGAAAAATTTCTATTTTCATAATATACATAATTCTGATATAATTCCAACCCAGTGATAGTTTATCTATGCCTTGACTTGAGACGTTTCTTAAACAGATTTAAGTTAGGCACGTGCGTCACGCAATCAGGTAGGTCATTAAAAGTTTAAGACACTTGTACATGAAATTATTTTGACCTCTGTTAGTTTTCGGGCCGACAATCTGAAAAGGTTGGCGCTCCACGTGTTATAACCTTGAACATGGACGTTAATATAATGCTTGTCTTCATCAGCTCATTAGAGATATTTCAAACAAGCTTTCAGTTTTGGGTAAGTGTACTGTTCATTTGTAAATACATGGCGGATGGGATAAAGTTGATTTATAGGTGTATCCCATGGTAACCGAAAAAGTGTTTTTATCGCACTGTTTGCAATTACTATTATAAATTTTATAGCAACAAATGATCCTTGGCTCCATATTGTGGTTAAGTAGTTTATAATGCTTTGGTAGTGAGTAAAAGAGATCATTTTAGCGATATCCTGTCCCTATGGTGGGCACCAGGCAAGTGCGCCGATTATTGGAAAAGTAATTTTCTCAGATCCCTAAAGTGATGTTTTCAGGATAAGGAATCGTCGAAAAAAAGGAACCAGTTATTTAGTAAAACGAGGCCACTATTTACTGATGCTTTTTACTGAGAAAATTTTATGCATCGTATTGTAAATCACAAAAGTTGGCCTTCTGGAATCTTAATTAAAGAATTTGAATTACAGAATAAAGATCTTTCCATAATCGAAAGGACTCGAGAACTTCTCCAAATTTTATCAAAACGTAGGAGGTCTCCGCACAAAAACGCACACAACGTTTCTAAAATCTCTTACTTTTCCTCATGACGTCATTGCTCTTTCTGAGACAACTTAATTCTAGTTTTCAAGGTGGGGAAATTTTTTCCTGATGGAACTCCACCCTGATGGAACTCCACCTTTTATCCTTAAAAATTGTGCCCTCTTTGCAAATTATTTAATTTGTCTATTCAAAGTGGCATATTTTCAGAACCTTGAAAATGCTCCTTTATTAATCCTTTTTTCAAAAAAGTAACCCGCAGTGAAATAATAAACTATAGGCCTATTGCAAAATTAACAACTATTCCTAAACTTTTTGAAGAAATTATTCATAAATATTTTGTTGACTATTGTCAACCATTCATCCCTTTACAACAACATGGGTTTCAAAAGGGAAGGTTGACGGTAACCAAAAAGAATCTGATATTATTAAAATAATGGAATCCAAGAAGCAGGTGGACGTTTTATTTAGCGATATCAGTAAAGCATTCGATCTAATTCCTTTTAAAATCATACTTAAAAAGTATAAGGCTCTAGGATTTTCAAAACATAGTTTGAACTGGCTATTGTCTTATCTCACATCCCGGTCGTATCAAGTGTTATTTAGGTCTACCACTTCTGCAGTTTATATTGCAAACTCAGGTGCCCACAATTCAGCCACTTGGATCCTTTATTTTTTATAGTTTCGACCTTTGATATTCCTTTATTCTTATCCTACTCTACTCTTCGTAGTTTTTCTGATGATACTAAAATCAGCGAAATTATTATTTCCATTCGAGATTGTAATTTGTTGCAACAAGACCTCAATTTTGGGACATGATGCAGAAATAATAAATTCCAACTTAAAGTAAAAAAATGCCAAATCATGAGCTTTTCAAGACAACGTTCAAACTCAACCTTTACATATGACTACATGCTCAATAATCAATCTATTGCTAGGGTTGTTGTAGGATTGTGTTTCGAATGTGGGTATGGTTGTGATAACAGGATGAACTTTAAAAGTCACTAAAATCACATTGTTAACAAAGCCAATTCAACCTTAGGCTTCATTATTCGTTGGGCAAAAGAGTTTTGCAACGCATATATCACGAAACATATTTTAAGTTAGACCAATCCTCCTTGAATATTCAATTCAAGTTTGGTCTCCGGATCGTGATATTGATATTTCTCGTATGGTATCAGTTCAAAAAAGATTTTTAAGGTTTGCTTTGCGCAATCTACCATAAATTGATTCAATCGGTCTTCCAGCTTATGAATAGACTCTCTCTGATTAATCTCACTTCTTTACAGCCACGCCTTTAAGTCGCGGAGATTTTGTTCGTTCTCCAAATTATGCGCAGCGAAATTATCTCACTCTGTATTATTGAACAAATGAGATTTCGAAATAATCCGCGCAATTAAAGAACTGTATAACTCTTTTATATTCCATACCTTCTACAGATTACGGGAAGTTTAAACGCGAATTCTAAGAGAGACCTACTCTCTGTGTGTGAGTTTTTTTTATATTTTTATTTTAATTAACATTTTTGTTTCTAATTTACTAACCCCCATAAATGATGACTTAGTTAGTGATAGTTCTAGTTGAAATTAACATACAACTGACGCTTGTATTAAGCTAAATGTCTGATACAATTATAGTTTTAGGTAGTCCTAAAGTGTTCCTAATTGTGTACTTTTCTGTCCTAATACTCCAAAAAATTACATTTAATACTCCAAAAAATTACAATTAAACGTCGATCATTTTGCAATTTGCAAACTATTTTTTGTTGCTTTATTTTTCAACAAATACTCTACTTTTAATACTGAACACTTTTAATAAATTTGATAGATTTTTTATATTTCAAAATATTTTTGTTTCTGAGTAGTGAAGCATTTCGGTAGTTACTGGCAAGGCAATTCAATAAAAAAAATAAGTTTTGCTTCATGAGTGTCAAATATAAATGTGACATTGTCATTTAGTTTAAATTTTAAATTGTATTTGTATCTATTTATATAACCGGCTCTAAATTAAATTGCTATTTTTTGTTAGATTAGTTTTTATTTTTGTTAATTTTGAAGAAACTAAATTGTTATTTTTTGTTAGATCTATTTTAATTTTATTTGATAAAATAAAACTGTTGTTTTTTTTATACATTGTATAAAAAATTTTGTTTTATTTAAAAAAAAATCTACTGTGCAAAACACCAATCTACTGCATTTTTATTAGAAATCTACTTCACATTGAAAGAAGAAAAGTGGCAGCTCTGTTATTGAGAGAGTAACCATAGTCCAATTGGCCTCGGTGGTGCAGTGGGAAAGCATTTTGGCTTATTAACCGAGGAGGTCCGGGTTCGATTCCCGGCCAGGTCATACAATACTTAATTAAAAAAAAATTATTGAAAAATAATTTTTCTTTACGAATCCCCATGGTGACCAAATATAATATAAAATATACAAATATATAATATAAAACAAAATAAATAATATAGTAGTTATAAATAAATAGAAAGTATTTAATGAGGGGTGCACAACGGGCCGCAAGGCCTAGGTGTAAGGGAGACTTGCTTGATAGTCCTTGGCAAAAAGATGTTCTTTATAATCTTTTTCCTATAGTGTTCTTACTGCATACAAAAAAAAGTGTATCCTACACAAAAATTTTTTCAATACAAATACATATTTTTATGGATGCATGACATTTGAATTTTGTAAACAAACAAGATAATGTAAACAAAAAAAAAATTTAAATTACGGTTTGGAAAACGAATTTTTATTTAAAATTATTTGCAATTGATTAAAATTTTATCATTTATTTTAAATTAATAAAATTTGAATAGAAAAATTCGCGAAATATAAATTTAAAAATAAAAAAATAAGGTTATGGACATACCTTTGTTGACTACGGAATGAGAGCGGATTCAGAACAACATGAGGGCGTTGTTGTAGATAGGCCATAAACATTTTTAAGTCAAAGGGTATAATAAATTTATATGAGCATTACTCTGCACCTGTTACAGCTGCGTGTCTGAAATTTTGCCAAAAATAGTTTAGTGTAATGGCCAAAATTACTGCAAAATTTAGTTGGTTTACTGCAGAGAGTTCTAGTAGCTGCCATACAACTCCTTCTTTTATATGAGCATTACACTACACCTAATAAAGCTGGTATGTTTGAAATTTTGCCAAAAGTAATTAATATTTAAAATAATAATGATATTATGTTTATATAACGGTCATACGGGTATCCCTGAGTTGACACAGTCTACTCTACCACACTCTTCCTCGTTTAAATGATGCAGTCTAAATACTCGGAAAATAGCAAAAATCCCCAATGAAACAATCGCGGAAAAAAAATCACGAAAAACAAAAACCCGAATGATTTAAAATCTTGGAAAATCAAAATCCCGAATGATGTAAAATATGAATGTAACGAAGTTACAAAAAAATCTTCCACTTAAATATACGTAGTACAAACATATTTAGTAAAACGCAAATATAAGCAGTCGGGAAGAAGCAGCATTTCTGATTTTGTATCCAACTCTGAAATCTTTCCTAACCTTTTTTTTATAAATAATTTAACAACAAAGCATTTTATATAACGGAAGCTGCCTCCTCAAACCTCCATTGTACAAGTTATTGGAACCTTTTTACCGACTCTAAAATCGTTTCTAACTTTTTTCATAAATAAGCTCAGGAACTTTTTTCTTAATTAAGTGAGCAACAAGGAATTTAATATAATTTGGACTGATTTTTCAGTATTTTGTTCTGGGGGTTTTGGATTATTTTTAAAGAATTAGAATTTTTTTCGGGATTTTTTCATTTGGGATTTTTTTTTCAGTTAAGTGTCATGCACTGTTAAAATTGTGTAGAAGTTATAGTAAAAACTAAAAATAATTATTTTTTATTAACATATTTTTAACGGCTTCCGATTCAGAACTTCAGAAAATGGTGAACTATCACAGAACATCTTTTGTTGAAAAAAATAATTTGGAAAAGGGTAAACCAAATGACGATAAAGTTTTTTTTGAATTCCTTTTTTGAACCATAACAATTTATCAAAATCATAAAATACATTCCAATGATGGACATCCAAAGATATTATAAATTTATACGTACATACATACCTATATGTAACAAAAGATGAAGCAACTCAAATTTGCAAAATATCGAAAAGGTAAAATGATTTGAAATCGCTAAAAAAAAAGAATAACTGCTAGCACATTATGTATGTATGTAGTTATTTTTGTACGTAATGATATCAGTAATTTTACTTATACAATATGGAACCAAAAAAATAAGTTTAGTTGGGAAGTATAATTTTGATAATACTACATAGTAAAAGTGAAGTGTGGATTTTTGTTTGGCTGTGAATTTTTTGGTTATATTACTTTTTTATTTGCTTTCATTTTTATATTTAATAAAGTGATTAAAAAAATATTTAAACTATTTCTAGATGCCTGAAGTAGTTATAATTTTTGGATTGAAGTTTGGATCTGGAACAAATATTTAGGGGACAAAAATTATTTTTTTTTTAATTTAAATGTACTTACATACGTTTTTTTTGCATGTTTTTGAATTTGGAACAGTTGAGTAGGAATTTTGAATTGAAATCGGGACGTCGGAACACTTGTTTCACTTAATTATCAAATAAGTATTTCTTTTCATATTTTTTTTTTTGTTAAATTAATATTATTTTAGATATGGGTTAATAATAAAAAATGTTTAAAACTACTATAATTTCTTTTATTCTTTCTAAAACAAAGTGCCTACAAAACAATGAAATATGCTTTACCTAAAAACTAGAAAATATTGACAATGACTTCCGCAAATAGTGTTTGCAGTCAAATGGATTTTAGCAATTAGCATACCGATTTCTTCGTATTCGGATAAATTTTTGGGGTTGTTCCGCTTTGGGCTTAAGCATAACTACGTAATATTAGAAATAATATTTCTTCTTACTTAACGTTTAATTTTGTTTTTATTTTCCATACTCTAGTCTCTACTTGATGCAATATCTGAAATAAAACCACTGTTGTATATTTTACTATTGGGTAGAAGTAAAAACCATTTACTATAGTGAAAATATTAAAACTTGTTCAAAAATTAAAATAATGTCTTCTATATTTGGATTAAGTTGATATATGTATGTAGCACATGTAAGGAGTTAATAAGTATACCAATGGTGAATATTTAGATAATTGTTCAATTAATAATTGTTTGTCTAATATAGATAATTGTTCAATTACTTTAAATATTTTTTTTACGATTTTCAAAATATCTTGTACTAGATCGTTTAAATTATATATTACTTACGTCCCATAAAAAATTCTTTTTTAAAGACTGCTGAGGGAGTCGGGTGAGACTTTTTACGCAGGGATTGAATTTTAATAAAAACAATTATTATGGATGTTTTTTTTAAGTTAATGTTTTTAAAATAACTAATTTGTAAGGTATTTAAATATATCACAATTTAACATCTTTTCATAGCATACTTTTATAAATTCAAGCAATTTTTTATGAGATTCCATAGAAAGCTAAATCGATGGACTTTTTCAATTAACAATTTTAAATAAATATGTAACAGATAAAACATTATGTTATATAAATTGCGTTATTTAATCTGTGATATTATTTTTTTAGAAATTTGTCTGTAAAAATAGAAAAAGATAAACAAAATACATATCAGTATTATGACATCCAAAAATTATAACTCTTACATTGTAACTGTGACCCGAGCTTTGCAAGTTTAATTATGTAACTACATAAATATATAACATAATATTTGAATTTTAAAATGCTTTTCACTCTTTTAAATTAAATTTAATATATATTTTTTTACATAAAATACGACTTCAATCAAATAAATTTTCAGGTAACAGCATAATTGCAAATCTTAATTATTAAACCTGAAGTTTAAGAAATATTTTAAATCATGCCGCTTTAACGGGAGTTCCTAGAGTTTTTGGTTTTTCTCCTCCTGGTTTAAGAGCTGACCCTTCGTTTTCGTCTAATTTGTGAACACGATATTTACCAACACAATTAGTAAAAGCTGTAACTTCTTCAGAACATTTAAGTGGTTCGCCACGATTAACACGGAAACATGTAATCAACTGAGTTTTTAAATCTTGTAACGAAGACAACTCATGACTAGGATATAATTGGGATGCTGCAAATCTCTTCTTAACATCTTCAACAGCAGCAGAGTATTCATCTTCCATAACCTTATTAGTTTTATTTAAATTTTGTTCTAATTGAGCTAGTCTATTTTTCCAATACACATCGAGTTTTTGGAGTTCTTGGGCTTTTTGTCGACGAATTTCCATTAATGATGGTGATTGATCAACATAAACAACAGGTGCTGAAACCTGGGATGATGCTTTTGGAACTGAATTAGGATTTTCAACCGTGCTCGTAGGTTCTGATACAGCACCTTCTGCAACTTGCTTTTTAGCCTCTTAAAGGAAAAATATATAAATATTATAGTCGGCAAGTTTACGTAAGAGTTAAATGTATCTTGAAAACCAAAAATTGGTTCTATCTATTTTACTTTACATTTTTTAGTTCATAGTTTATGAAAAATTATAACCATAACTATTTTCTTTAAGCACAAGAATGCATTCAAATATAAGTTAACAAACTTTATGTTATTTTAGTGTGTTCTTAACACAGCAATTAGAGCTTTAAAATTTTTATATGAATATTAAAAATTGTATATATGCCATCAATAAAATTTACCATTTACAACAATTTTAATTTACTAATGAACAGTAGAAATGGTCTATTATAAATTGTATAAATAAAATAAAAGTTGCATAATCAAATCAAAAATATTTTTCAAGTAATAAATTACCTTTACCTAAACCAAGTTTTAGACGTTTTACTACATCTTCAGAAACTTCTACAACTCCAATTGATGTTTGATTTTCCATGTTAACTGATCGTGGATGTCCAGAATGACTTACCCCCATATCAAACAGTTTTTAAGATTTATTTACATTTGTTCCACTGTTCCCAAAGTCGGAAAATTTTCTCACATTGTTTTGACTTTTGATGTTAAATGCAAAGATAACATGACACAACACAATATGTCAAAAAATATTTTCATACTAAAACTAACGCTGCCCATACACGGTCGATTTGGTGGGCAACTTGCTACAATTTAAATATATCAATTGAAATTCAAGTAGCAATATTTGTGGCAGTAATATATAACGGATAGTTTTGTGATCTTAAGCGTTAAAATTCTTCATTATAAATAATAAAATATAAACAATAAACAATTGTTTAAAAAACATAGTGGTTTGAATATAAATAAAAGAAAATAAAATGTATAATTGTCGTAAATCCTGTTGTGCAAAGGGATGTTTAAATTCATAATAAAAGAAAAACATCTCTTTTACAAGTTTTCAAACAACAAAGATTTAAAAAATAATAAGTTTTAATTTAAAATTTTTTTTTTTAACAAATTAATTTCTAATTTTTTCTAAATAATTATACACTAGAATTCATAAGACTATTAATTGAATTCTTGAATAAACTCATTATCATGTGTATCGGCTAATTTTTGCAGTTTTCTATTATTGCAGCTGGCATATTAAAAAGTAGTGAAACGTTCATACAAAATTCAAGTAGTTTCGTAAATTTAGCAATTTAATTAAAAATTCTTTAGGATCTTTACTAATGCATGGTAACCAATATGTAAAATGACGAGTACCAAACCGTTAATGTTAATTCCGCAAATGAGTCTAAAATTAATGGATAATGGGGGAATTAGATGTACTCTACAACAGAGTGTTGCGCAAACCTCTGTGCAGCACTGCATATGAAATACATATGCAGCATTTCTTGTCAAAAATTTGTTTGTTTTGTGAACAGTTTGAAATTCGGTTTATAAATAGAATATAATGCTGGCAATAGAGTTGTCGAGAAAATCCAAATGTTGACGTTTTATACAATGACAAATTATTATATGATATGTTTTTGTTGTATAATAAAAAAAAATCGTACCAAATGAGAGTAAAGTTAAGTAACACAGAACCCAAAAAAAATTTTCAATTTCAAACATCAAACAATCAAATATGCAGGAAATAAAACAGAGAAAATGACATTTATTATAATAAATTTTTTTATTAGTGAGTTATAGAGACTAACTAGAACAGAAAAGTACAGGTTTTGGCAGAAATTATACATATATAGATAAAGCAACTAGAACAAAAAATTTCAATAAAAATTCTCGTAATTTTTTCTTAAAACCATTACCCCATATGCTATCTCTTTCTCACTAATGCTTTCTTCCACTATTATAGAGTTTGCCGTTATAGTTTTTCTAAGTATCAAATAATATATGGAATTTGTATCAAATATTATAAATATTATCGATTATTGAACTTTAATGACAAAATACAAGCTTATATATAAAAATTTTAAAAAATAACCTCTGATTTCTTTTATTTTGTATTACTTTTTTCAAATAAAATTTATTTACTAGTTATAATTTCTTATACCTAATATAGAATTTTGAGTTTGCCGACTGTATCAAACCATTTAACCAGGTATCAAACTATTAATATCATAGAATTACTAGTACTAGAATGGCAATAGAGAAAAAATTTTCAGAGAAATTTCAAAATTTGGTACGTGTACCGTTTGTATGTACTTACTCGTTTCTCCGCGATTCACTTCATTTTGAAAGTGAAATATAAAAGAAACTTTTAAGTACGATTTAAGTAAAATTTCAAAGTTAAATGTAAATGAAAACAAATTAGAAAATATTATATTCAAAAAATTTGTGTGTTGTTGTGCCTTTTGAAGTTTTTTAAAAAACATTAAATTAAATAAAGGATTTAATTAAATAAAGATGGGAAGAAAGTGTTGCTTAAAGAATTTTTTTTTTATTTCTTGAGGTTTTACAATTTTATTTTATTCTTATTTACTCAAATTTAAGCAATGACAAATGAACTAGCCGTACCATTTGTATTCGCATACGAAATTGCATATGTATTTTTTTGTCTGAATACCTCAGGATAGGAAATCACATTAGAAGAAAAGACTCGGGAACATTCTTTTGCCATTCTAGTATTCTATGGTTTATGCTTATTTACATATGGATTTATATTTTAATATGATTTTATGTTAAAAAAAAAACAGTGAAAGATGGTGTAGGTAATTTTTTCATAGTATTATTTTCAATGGCTGGGATTTTATATTATATTTTTATATTTTTTTATATTTTATAATTTTAATTTTTTTAAGATTCCTAAATTTAGTCTATTCTTAAAATTTATTTGATAGCAAAAAACAAATTCGTTTGTCTGGTCTTCGCTATGATGTTATATTATTTTAATACCTAAAGAGGTAAAATGAATATTTTAAAAAAAATAATTTGATTGAATATTAGAAAGCAAAATATTTATACATACATACATATTGTATTGTATTATTTATATTTGATTAAGTTAAGCCCGTAGTTAAATATATAATTGCATTGGTATTTGGTTTTATCAGTATTATATTTAAACACACAAACTCATTAAAAAATAAAATGAATGTACCATCTCTATAACTTTTTTTTTAAGAAAATAATAGTAATATAAAACAATGTGTAGGATGAGAAAGGTATATGTTTTTACTAATGTATAATATCGTTTTTACTCTTTCGTGGGACATTGGATTTCACAAAATATAGTGAGATTTTTTGTTCTACTTGCTTTATCTATATACATATGTATAATTTTTGGTTTTGGCCTTCATTATTTTTAGAACAGTTAGTTTTCTGTTAGAAAGTGTTCTACTTTTTTTAAACTGTTCTAAGTTGCACTTTTCTGTTATATTGTTTTTTCAAATCTGTTTTGGATAACTTTGTTTTGTTGTTTCTTTTTATTTTGTCAATTATTGATAAAATGTTTAATGCTGTTCCAGGTAGAAGTTTTAAAACATAAAACATTTTTACAAAAATTAAAAAAAAAAAAAGAAAAAAGTTTAAACAAAAAAAATTAAAAGAAACCTAGAAATTTAATAAAATAGATGTGCTGTTTTGAAAACTAGTAGTTATGCCGGTTTGAGGGCATTAGTGTAGAAACATAAGCAAACATTTCCATTTTTATTAGAATAACATTTTTGAATGATGTATTTTATGTATAGTTTATAAAGATAATATGTATACTTGGAATTAATAGATGGCCAAGTATAACTAATTGAATGTTGGTATCGATGTAGGGTACGCTTTTCTATATGTCAAGATGACAGTTTTACTTTAAAATTAATAAATGTCGCTCAAGTCACACAACTTTTTGCCCACACCCCTTTCCCATTTCCAAATTTTGTTTTTAATTAAGAGAAGCTATTTATATTTCAAAATTCATTTATTTAAATCAATGTTCACAAAAATGCTTAACCTATATTGGGTGATCTTTAGTAAAATATTAGTTGTTTGAAATTCAGCAAGACAAATCATAAACCTTGGTCCTAAAATCTGCATAAAAGAAAAGAAATAATCTTTATATTTGACAATATGAACTTTGAAACTTACATCCAATAATTTTAAAGCAGGTATTTATTTGTATTTTGCTCTTCTGTAATCATTAATCTAAAAATGAATTCGCTAAATTAAAAAAACACAATAAACATTGCTGATTAAATTTAAAATTACAATGCTACCAAACGTTTTGAAAATTCTGCAATAATTAATGGTTTTATCATCTTTGTAACCAACTGCAACATGGATGGAATTGTTTAACAACATATTGACTACCAATTTCATTGTAAAAGAGCACATAAATGAGAAGCACAAACTACATATTCTTTGTATATTTTCTCATTTGTAGATACCTTTAACTCTGTGTTACCTAGGTATATGTACTAGATTTTATTTTCTAAAATTTTTGTGGATATCGTTTTGAAAATGGATATATAATATTTATTTTTTTATTTATTGTAACCCAAAGAAACACAACACCACTTTTTATTTACCATATTTATTATAAATAGGTATTTTTCTTCACTAAATTCTTTTTAATTATAAGTTTACTATTCGTTTTTTTATTAGTTTCAAATTTATATAATATTTATTAAGAATTTTTCACAAATAGAATTTTACAAATTTTAATTATAAAAACGCATTGTTTATATAGCCGGATTTTGTAAAACTAACATTTAATATGTGACAAATTAAAATTTGAAAAATTTTTTAATGGCGGATTAACAATGCCTTTGAAGTTTTACGTCAAATTTACGTCTAAACAGTAGTTTAAAAGTAAACAAACCGTGATAGTTTGAAGACAGCGTTTATAAAATATTTTAGTAATTATTTTAATCTACGAGGGATTTTTAATAAGAGTTGTAAGATCTTTACTGAATAGTTTGATATTGTTCAAGATTTTCATATTGGTGGCCAGTAAGTTTTAGAGCCTATTGGATTACGCTAATAATTTATTAATAATGAACAATGTCAGTTTTGTAGTGATTAAATTTAATTACATTTTTCTAGTAATCTACTCTTTCAATTTGTTTGTTTATAATTTACATATATGGGTTCACATTAGTTTAATTTTTATTTTAAAATACCATAAATTTAGTTTTCTTAATATTGATCGTCAGTTTATTGCCAATTAGGTAGTTATGTTTTATATTTAGGTATTTATTTTATTTTCTAAAACAATTATATTATCACCATAGCAGTAGAACATACATATATTCACAGCAAAAATAGTATAATCAGCTTTTAGGTTTACATGCTTCTTATTATTTTCAAAAAGCAAGTTTAGAGTAATGGCTATTTAACATCTATGAATACATTATAGGAATAGTTACCAGTATCAAGGGCATCATATACAAGGGCCGCATTACGTTAGCAGCAGCAGTATCAGTAGTAGTCTTCTTGAAAACCAAACTGATTTTGATCCAGTACCTTAAAACTTACAAATATTTTTTCAAAAATTCTAGCAAATACACTCTAGAGCTATAGGCCTATAGTTGTTGACATTGGGGACCAACACATTGGATTGAGGACTTTATGAACTAGAAAAATAATTGATTTTTTTAAAGCATCTGAAAAATATTTCTGGAGATATTAATTAAATTAACAAGAATCGTACTAAGCATGTGTTTTAACATTCCTTGATGAAATACCATCATAAGCCGTGGAAGACACTGATATATACCCGTATTCTACGTCCCATCGAAAATTTTGTTCGAATGGAAAATTCTTCGAAAAAAGCTATTTGCAGATGTCAAAGTCATATATTTCGTATTTTTTTTGTAATTTTGTTTGTAAAGTTTATAGAGATACAAAAATTTACAAAAGTAACGTACATTCAAATGTAAGCAAAAATTCGTAATTGCGATTTCGAATGGCAAATTGTGTCGTAAAAAAAATTCATTCATTTCCGTTTATTTTTTATTTTGCAAGGAACGTAGCATACACAAAAAAAAATTTCGAAAGAAATATGACATTTTGCAGTGATTGAAATGAATTGTGATGTGACTTTTAACATGCTGGATTTTTGTTCATCAAAACATTTCGATGGAACGTAGCATACGGGTATAAATGTCGTTGATAACATTATTAATTTCTACAACACTAACAGGATACAAGGGTTACGTATGTTTAGGCTGCTGTCATAATTAGTTTTTGCTTCAAGAGCAGGTCCAATATTGTTAAAGTAACAATTAAAGGTGTCCGCCATTAGCTTATTACAAGTTGCAGCAGTATTATTTTGTAAAATTGACTGTTTGTTATTAACATTACGTTAATTGAAACTACAGTTTTCAATTGTAGTGTTTAGTATCGACTTTAGTTTGCCGCTATCATTATTCATTACCTGTTTTATGTTTAGAAATTTGACAATCAAAAGACTTTTGTTTAGCAGCTCTTACTAAAGTAGTTACTTCATTTCTAGTTCTTTTGCAATAATATTTTAATTGCACATTATCAGGATGTTTTTTAGATTAAGCATATAGGCAATCGCGCTTTTTTCATGCAAAAATTGCTTATTTCATTAATTGTTTTTTTGTGCATTTAAAACTTGAAACATTAATATGTGCTATATTTTCGTAATATTTGAGATTTATGTAACTTAAAAGCCATCGAATCGTTGGATAACTTTTGAAAATCTTGGATGTTGATACTTGCTCTAAAATCCTGCTTCTCAAACCGAAAGCTGACCTTAAAAATATTACATTTAATTAAATAAAAAATTTTCAAATACTTTGTTCTTACAATATTCTTTTAAAAGTGTTTTAAAATTTGTGGTAATTCTTTTTATTTCTTTTCTAATTTTTGGTTTGGACCACATTGCCGCATTTTTAATGGCGGCATTTCTTAGATAAGTATCACTCTTATTTTAATTTCAATTTTAATTGTAACTTAGATAGTTAAGTTTTTAACTTGATAGTTAATTAATTTTTTTTTTTTTTTTAATAAAACTTTTTTAACACTAACTATTTTTATTTAACTTTTTATAAGTTTTGTGTTTTATTTTTCTTGAGAGAAATTTGGTAATTATTTGTAATTTTAAAAATTTTCTTAATTTTTTATAAATCTTTAATGTCACGCGGTGGTTAATTTTATTTACAATAAATTTAAATAATTTTTTTTGGAAATAATTTTTCCTTTAATCTTTTCCTAGTGGTAAACAAAACAATATATTTATCTCTCTCCTTTCCATAGATGTTGATGCCTTGAATAATTCTCACCACCATCAATATACTATCAAAGCAACAAAGTAATTTAATTACTCGTTTAAAGTCAAAACTCGTTTTGGAAGCAAGTTGAATTATTTTCCACTCATTTACATCGTTCTCATTTTGTTCTCATCCCACTAGAATCCCTGACCGTGCTGATCAAGAAGGTCACGTCACAAAAGCTTTGATTAGTCATTGTGTTTCTGTGGTAAGATGCACGACTTTGCTACAAATGCGATTAGGGAAACTATTCTACTTTGAATGAGATTATGCAAACCTCACTCCTTGAAATCTATTAACGGAAACCTAAAGCTTGGTTTAATCGTTTTTTCAAAGAAGCCCTTCCAAAAAAAAACGGAAGCCGTCAAAAAGTACCGCAACAGTAGTTTGAACACTCACACAGCCAACTATATTGTAGTTTGAAACAGATGCAAGAGAGTTATCAACAAGCAAAAATTCTTGTTCAACTAGAGGTTGAAATAAAAGCTAATCAAAATGCGCAAAAATAGCAAATCTTTTTGGACTTTTGCAAAAAGTTTAAAAAAAGGAAATAGCGAGTCTTGTTTTCCTCCACTTGTTGACAAAAACATTCACATCGTTTTAGATTCAAAAGAAAATGGAATTTTTTTGCCAAACAAATCGCTTCTCAAATCGGTTCGCTTTTAACTCGCCACTGCCTCAGTCACCTCATTTATTCCAGAAGTTTGCTGCTTTTTTGGTAGAATATAGTTTAGGACTCGAGCAGGAATAAAAATCTTGAAAAATCTTGACGCAAAAACATATACCTCTATTTCATAACCGCTGCTCAATCTTTTCCATCTTTCATTTACTGCGGGTACTCAACCTATGATCGATAATACCCGTCGTTTAATTGGTGATCTCGTGACCTCCCTGTGCAAAAAACTTAATAAAAGTGTTCAAAATTTTAGCGAGCCTGATGTTGTAGCTTTGGATATTTCTAAAGTTTTTGATCGAGTTTGGCATGATGCTTTTTTGGCGAAATGCAGGGCTTTAGGTTTAGTTAGGGTCTTTATTAAATGGATTAAAGAATTCCTTTCGAGTCGTACGACTCGTGTTCTTTTCGATGAATGTTCATACAAAAATTTTAAAATAAATGCTTGTGTCTCTAGGGATCTGTTTTATCTCCAGTCTTTTCCTAATATTTCTAAATGACCTATTTTCAATAACCTCCAATCCAGTCCATAACTTCGCATACGACAGTACCCTTGTTGTTTCCTACAAATTCCATAGCCGCTGTGTGTAGTTTTAAAATCCAAAAATGGGGTGTAAAAAGCAACAACTATTCCGAACCTTTCATTTCAAGAAGAAGCTTGACATAATACGCAATTTTCCTATTATCCTGTCTATTATCCTGTCCTCTCTCAAATTTTTCTTTTAGAGAGGACAGGATAATAGAAATTTTTTTTTTTTTTTGCCGGCACCTCTACGTGCTAACTGTTCACTGTGATAGGCTAAACAGCCTGACTATATATGTGCATGTCGGAACAGGGGAGATATATTCATATATTAGAACTGATCAAATGAATTCCACATACAATTTAAACATGAGATAGTACTACGCCTTATAACATGTAGAAAAGTCTTAGATTTTCAATAAATACAGTTCTATTTTGTTTATATGTATTGTTATAATTTTGTATTTTGAGTTATAAGGTATTCTATATCAGTAAGTTATATTATTTAATTGAATTATTTGTTTACATTTTGTATTTGGTTATATTGTTATATTTATGTATTTTTTATTAAAGATATATAATTATTAATTATTGATTAAGCCATTAATTTGAACCCAAGGCGAATGGTAGTTGTCGAGTTGAAAACCAGAAAAGTTTGTTTTACTTTCACTGGGATTTGAACCCGTGGCCTCTCGCATGAAAGGTCGGCACTCTAACCACTGTGCCACCCAGCCGTTAATAACATTTTATGAAGGAGGTACAATTTAGCGTCACTTGAGGAAAGAGCAAAATGTAGTATCCTACCAAAAGGAAAGAGGGGGGAAAAATATGCAATGGGTATTAACATTAATGCGTATTTATATGTATATGGCTGATTCGGTGACAAATAAATAATTTAATCCTAAAATTAACTTAAATTATTAAATTAATTTTTTTATAATTAGTACAAGGGCAATAGTAAATAAATAAAAAAAAGTGTTGGTTCTATAAAAACGATTTTCAAAAAAGAGAATACAATAAAATTCCAAATAAAAATATTTTAGAGAAATATACAACTACTAAGTGTTCATACTGCAGATACCGTGCATTTAAAGGACAATATATAATGATGCACCCCTTTCCATTGTACGCTTGTTTTCTGGCTACGCGGTTTACGTATGTCCTCTTAGGCATATATATAAAAAAAAAAATTATATTTTAATTTAAAAAAACGTTTTATTTGGTTCTCCAAGCTTAATTATTATTTAATTTTACACGTCATTTTACACATATAAAATGCAAAGATATTCAAATTATGAAATTACATTAATGTGGGAAACTTGAATTTTAAATGTTCACAAAATATTTTATTTAAATAATTTTACAAACAAAATGTTTACCACACAGTATTTTAGTTAGTGATTAAATACAATTTAGTTATGCAACATTAATTATTTAATATAATAATAATTGATTAATTTTTATTCTTTTATTTTTTTTTTATTTCTTTATATAATTTATAAAGAAACTTTAAATTATATTATATAATATTTACAATAAATAGACATGTCTTAAAACTCTCTAAATATAAAGATCCCTTCAGCTGAATAACTGGTACTGAGAATGTTGTCTTCTTTGATTTTGTTGTCATACTATGCTGAATAATGACAAAAATAAGAGTGTTGATGTTATTTGATTTTATTTCAATTATTGCAAATATACAGCTTTGCTTTTTTAATTTTGTTAGAGTCTGCAACATACGTATTTGGCTGGCCAGTTTGTTAAAAAGGCATATTGATGTACTAATTAGGCTTGCAAATATTTATGAGTTTTGCTACTTGGAGCATTAAGTGTATTAGCTGATCTTGTTGACCTGTTTGTGATAGCTCCCCTTTGCTTAATGTGCAGATTATTTTTCATTAGGTTGTTGTTGATTTTAAACATATGTATTACTTTTCCCCGCGCAATTAAATTTTCTAATCAGCTTAGGTTTAACTCTGTATACATTAATGTGGCGCTGTGTAGTTTTCATATCAAGAGGATTTTTACTTAAATTCCTTCTTCATGTTTATTTATACGACCGAGACATATCCGTTTTTATCATTTAATGATAATGTTATAATTTATCTGGCTTAAATATTGTGCTTTTCTTATTGTGCTTCCACTTTTACCTGTTATTATACTATACTATTTAACTAGATTTGCATTATTTTTTATTCTTGATTTATGTGTTTTGTAATATTTTCAAAACGTTTCACCATTTGGTGATTTATGAAAGACAATTTGCTTCTTCATTTTCTTGGTCTATCAATATTAGGTTGAGTTTTTCGTTAATTAGTTCGGCGTCCGTAGCGTCTTATTATTATATAGTCTTTCTTATTGTAAGAAGCCCATTTATCAGTCCTCTTTTCTTTCTAATATTTATTTTAAATTTGTAATTTTTGGTGAGCCTTGTTGTTCGTCATAATTTATTTAAACCAATGAATTCCTCTATTTTTCCTATTGCTTTTTCATATTTGTCCAATTTCACTATGTGTAGTACCAACCAACTATTGGGATTTTAGGTGTGAACTCAAGTATAAATATATATGTGATGAATGTGTGATATATATCACAAATATTGATCTTGTATTGCAAGAAATGGAAAGTTCAGTTAAAAAGAACAACAAATATTCAAACGAATAAAAAAAGGAATTTAAGCGTCTTATTAATAATAAGGAAAGAGAAATAATTGAATTGCTAAAGGCGATAGAGGAACGATATATGAAACGGTTACAACATAATAAAAATTAACAAAAATATGAAATTGAAAAAATGAATAAATTGCCAGAACATTTAAAACGGAAAGTGAAAAAATTAACAGCAGTATAAAAACATCTATACTTACGAACGATGACTGTTTACTGAATTCCAAACATTTAAAAATAAAAATTTAAAAAAACGTATCAAAATATATCGTTTATCAAAATATTAAAAAATTATGTTATTAGAATTATGAAAAAAGTAAAGAATCAGTAAGTCGTTGCAACTGACTTCGAAATACACGACACCTAATTCGTTCAAATTTAATTACAAGACCATAAGTTATTTTAAAATCATAAAAGCTTTTATTAGTTTCATCGTAAGACATAGCTAACAAAACTAACTTTAAAATACTATAAACATTTTCAAATTGTTTTATCTATTCAAAAATATTAAAAATTCTTATTAATTTATCTATTTAAAAATATTATAAATGCAATTAGAAAATTACAGATTTAAAACTTTTTATACAATTTCATAAAATTTTACATAGCTTCAATTACTTCTTTCCAGATTGAAATATTGGGATTGATTAGATTTAATTAATTCTCATCTTTTATATGTTATAAATAAGTATTACAATCATAATTCTCCGGTTATCTGTGATTTAATTTAGTAATTCTAATTTTTAAAAACTGAAAATAATAATAATTTAAATTCCTGGTATATGTACCTATTAGAAAAGCTTACAAATGCAAAATATGCAATAAATGTATTTCTAAAATGCAATTATGGTGCCAGAGTAGCCTTCTAGGAATAGACTTTCGTTTAGGCGATGAACCCATTTAAGAGCTGGATTTAACTTCAATTGGTTTCAAGTTTCAAGAACACTAAGGAAAAAGGAGGAGACAACCTTATACCAATTTTGAAGGTTCTATCTTCATTTGTTTCAAAAATATGCTCGTTTGGTCTTAATTCGATCAAAAGCTTCTAAGATCCGAACCCATGGTTTGATCTCGACTGAAAGCAATCCTCGCCTTACCTTCATTACTAGTAACCTGTGGTACAAATTTTATCAAAAGAACGTCATTAGTTGTTGAGTTATCGTGATTTTGGAAAGATGTTCATTAGTCAGGCTGTTCAAAAGGTCCAGAATCCAAACCCATGGGTCGATCTCGCTTATATGCAGTCCCCGCCGTAGTGGCATTACTAGTAACCTATGGTACAAATTTTATCAAGACAACGCCCTTAAAAAATAGAATTGTAGATTGTACCTATTGAAAATCTAAGACGTTTCTACATGTTTTAAGGCCTAGTCCTATCTTATGTTTAAATTGTATGTGGAATTCATTAAGATCAATTCTAATAACACAATATGACCCCCTGTTCCAACATGTACCAATGGTATAGACAGGCTTTTTAATCTAACTGTTGGACAGTTAACACTTAAAAAAAAAGAAAAGAATTATCTTATTTCAGGAGGCATATTGATAATAAATATAGAGAATATTTGCAGAAAACAAGAGAAACTTACCAAAATTATATGATTAGTAAAACTTGATGTACAAACAAAATACACTCTTTTATTAAAATATTATGAATGTCATTTAGCATTATGTTAGTATTTATGTAAGAATTAAAAATATATATAATCGAATTATTTTTATTAAGACTTTTATCTTTTTTGGTTTTAGCGTTGGCTTAATTTTCTGTCAATGCGTTATTTATCTCGACGTACATAATTCATTTACAAGAATTATGTTTACCGAATTAAGAATTGCTGTGTAATGGTAAGAAATTCACCACAAATATTGGAAATATATGGTGAAATTGGATTAGTTACACGTTTATCGCCAAAATAAAAAGCAATGATCATCCATTTATAGAAGTTGTGATTTTTTATAATTGCATTTTTGATTTTCCTAAATGCAATTTTAACTCAGATTTTTATCAAATATTAAAGAAATAAAAATTTGCCGGAACATGAAATAATAAAAAATATAATTTTTGTGCACATTCATTTGAAAAAATTAAGAGTTTTGAAATATAAATAGCTTTTTTTAATTCAAAACGTGGGGTAAAAACAATTTTGCTGCGTGAGTACAGCAACATTTATTGATCTTAAACTGAAACTATCACATTAAAATGTAAAGTTGCTACGTGAAAATTTTTTAATTTAGTAATTCTAATTTTTAAAAACTGAAAATAATAATAATTTAAATTCCTGGTATATGTACCTATTAGAAAAGCTTACAAATGCAAAATATGCAATAAATGTATTTCTAAAATGCAATGAAAAATTTAGAACTTTTCATTCATGCAGCATGTACCTTTGAGCACAATTTAAGTATCGTACGCAATTTCTTAGTAGTTAAGTGGTTTATTAAAAGAATATTTTAGTTTTTATTCTATAAAATATAATACACAATATGTTTTATATTAAAGTATTACATTCTATGCCTTTTAAAACTATAAAAGTGTTCAATAAGAAATCAAATAGGAAAGAATACTCGTGTTCCAAATTTCACGTTTCTATCGTTATTAATTTCGAAGATATGCTTGCTAAATCTTCGTAAGAGTGTGGGAGACACCTGAACCATGTTAGGAACGTAATGGAAACAAAACAGAGCACTAGTGTATCAAATTTAAAGTTTCTATCTTTATAAATTTTGAATATATGCTTGTTAGATCTTGGAAGTTTTGAGGGAGGTTCCCGGACCACCAATCCAGTTGATCCTACATTTCGGGAATATGAGGGAAAAAAAAATTTATACCAAATTTGATGGTTTTGCCGTTATTTTAAGTTACTATCTTTATTATTTTTGAAGATCAGCTCTTTAAGGTTGAGATTTTTTAGAAGGTACCTGAACCACCACTCCAATTAAGTCTAAATTTGGAGACACGGGGAAATAGGCAAGAACACCATTATACCAAATTTTAAGCTTCTATATTTATTTCAAGTTACTATCTTTATTAATTTCGAATATATACTTTAAGGTCTTGGGAGTAGGAGAAGTGCTATCCGAACCACTACTGCAGTTGGTCTTAAATTTCAAGAACACAAAGAAAACAAGAAGAAACACCTGTACCCCAAATTTTAAAGTGATATCTTCATTGGTTTCAAAAATATATTCCATCACAAGCTTCTAAAATCCGAACCCATTGTCCAATTTTCACCACAATAAATCCCCACAGTACTTTTATTACTTGTAACCTAGAATTTAAATTTCATCAAAATAGAGTTATTAGTTTTTGAGTTATATTGTTTTTTGGATCGTTAGTCCTTGAATCGATTAAAAGTTCCCAGAACCCGCACCAATGGTTCGATTCCGCCCGTATGCAGTCTCGGCCTTACTTTCATTACTAGTTAAGCCATGTACCAAATTGGAAGGTTCTATATATATTTTCATTTAAAATTTTTATTAATTTCGATGATATGCTTAAGGTGATATGTTTTTTTTTTGCACGCTAACTAAATGCTAGGAACGGATTCCTGTATAAATAACATGTGCGTTTAGTTGGAAAGGGAAGGAAAATTGGATATTAGAGGGGAATTAGGAGTTAGGTTAGAAATGAATTTGAAAAGATTCGTTTTGAATTTTTGCAATTTGTAGTATGGGACATTATTAAAAAAGGGGAACACATTAGATGGAAACATGTTCCACATCTAAGCAGTCGTCACGACAAATGAGTTTTCATAACCAGTTTTAAACCATCTTGGAATTTCCACAGTGTAGAAACGAGCAACCTCTGGTGTTACGATGAAATTGTTTAAGAGGAGGCATAATTGACTTTAGTTCAATAGTGCAAGTGTCATTAACTACAAGATATCTATAAAACAGAGAAATCGTTCCAATATTTCGATGAGAATTAAGAGGATTAATTGTCACTTGCTCGACGTGGTCAGCTATTAGGCGTAAGGCATGATTTTGAATTTTGTAGAGGTAATGTATAACAAGTTATACTCCATTCTTAGGCCGAATATAGGCTTTATAGATATTAGACAGACCCTTAGGAGGGAAATATATTTTGCAACGTGACAGAAAGACAAAACGTTTGGCAGCGTTCTTGGCTATATCAAAAATATGCTCATTCCACAGCTTTTTTTGACTTAGCTGCAAACCTAAAATGCTTAGATTTTCTGATCGTTTTATTTTTTCACATTGGAATCGCAGAATTGGGTTAAACTGATTTCTCATGCAGGAAATCAGGCAGTTTTGAATTTTTGAAGTATTAAGCTTTATTACTTTAACTCCAATCTGTAATTTTGCCTAAATCATGGTTAACTGAACTAACCATGATATTTCTTTTTGAACTGATTGCAGAAGGTGTCACATTAGACTTCTTAACGAAATCGTAGGATACCTCTAGAGTGTTCTTGTCGGCGATGCTATGGATTGGATTGAAGGTAGAGGAGAGTAAGTCGTTGACAAAAATCAAAAAAAGAGTTGGTGATAAGGATAAAATGTGACGGAGCCTTGTGGGACGCCAGCATTTATTTCAAAAGTGTCAGACATAAAACTGTAAACTGTAAATCAAACGAATCTTTTCAATTCGACGATTCGAAAGAAATCCTCAACCCATTTACAAAAAAGAATACCAAAACCAATAGCTCGGCATTTGTTCAAAAGAGCAGAATGTAATACTCAATCAAAGGCCTTTGAGATATTCAAAGCAACAACCTCAGATTCACCGGAACAGTGAATACTGGTGTTGAGCTTTTCGCTGAAATATGACAAAAGATCGCCTGTAGATCTTTGGCTTCTTCATATTGCCTATCATGCAAAATACCTCTACGTCAAGGTATCTCATCAGCCGTTTGTTAAGAAGAATTTCCATAACTTTGGAAATTACCGATATAATAGCTATTGGCCGGTAATTGGAGGGGTCTCTTTTGTCACCTTTTTTGGGAATCGGAGACATATGAGCAATTTTCCATTGACTGAGATATCAACCAGTCGAAAATGATAATGAAAAAAGATTGCGCAGAAGTTTCGAAGTGGGAGAGGCAATATGTTTAAGAACAATTGTGGGATTCCTACATCAAGTGGACTTTCTAATATTCAGATTTTCGCAAAAGTTATTCTTTACCCTCTTCCCAAAAGTTCAAAAAGGACGATTACAGTTATTAGATTGATTATTTTACATTTTAATCTTTTGTTATAAGGAAACTTTTGCTGATTGATAATTCTCTTGCAATTGTTCCTGGCAACTTTATAACTCGCAAATGAGGACTCAGGCACATCTTCCTTGTACATTTGGAAATGCTCTTCCTTGGATTTAATTTCTTTTCTGCAGATGTCATTGAACCAAGATCTGGAATCGACTTGTATGAGCTAGGAATAAAACGTTTCATTCCTAGCATAATTGTTTTATTAATGCCATCAGAAGCAAAATCAACGTTCCCATGATGGAAACACATTGATAAATCGAAACCTCCCAAAAAGCTATTCAAACCTACCCATTCATTCCGGTTATGGTGCCAGAGTAGCCTTCTAGGAATAGAGTTTCGTTTAGGCGATGAACCCATTTAAGAGCTGGATTTAACTTCAATTGGTTTCAAGTTTCAAGAACACTAAGGAAAAAGGAGGAGACAACCTTATACCAATTTTGAAGGTTCTATCTTCATTTGTTTCAAAAATATGCTCGTTTGGTCTTAATTCGATCAAAAGCTTCTAAGATCCGAACCCATGGTTTGATCTCGACTGAAAGCAATCCTCGCCTTACCTTCATTACTAGTAACCTGTGGTACAAATTTTATCAAAAGAACGTCATTAGTTGTTGAGTTATCGTGATTTTGGAAAGATGTTCATTAGTCAGGCTGTTCAAAAGGTCCAGAATCCAAACCCATGGGTCGATCTCGCTTATATGCAGTCCCCGCCGTAGTGGCATTACTAGTAACCTATGGTACAAATTTTATCAAGACAACGCCCTTAAAAAATAGAATTGTAGATTGTACCTATTGAAAATCTAAGACGTTTCTACATGTTTTAAGGCCTAGTCCTATCTTATGTTTAAATTGTATGTGGAATTCATTAAGATCAATTCTAATAACACAATATGACCCCCTGTTCCAACATGTACCAATGGTATAGACAGGCTTTTTAATCTAACTGTTGGACAGTTAACACTTAAAAAAAAAGAAAAGAATTATCTTATTTCAGGAGGCATATTGATAATAAATATAGAGAATATTTGCAGAAAACAAGAGAAACTTACCAAAATTATATGATTAGTAAAACTTGATGTACAAACAAAATACACTCTTTTATTAAAATATTATGAATGTCATTTAGCATTATTTTAGTATTTATGTAAGAATTAAAAATATATATAATCGAATTATTTTTATTAAGACTTTTATCTTTTTTGGTTTTAGCGTTGGCTTAATTTTCTGTCAATGCGTTATTTATCTCAACGTACATAATTCATTTACAGGAATTATGTTTACCGAATTAAGAATTGCTGTGTAATAGTAAGAAATTCGCCACAAATATTGGAAATATATGGTGAAATTGGAATAGTTACACGTTTATCGCCAAAATAAAAAGCAATGATCATCAATTTATAGAAGTTGTGATTTTTTATAATTGCATTTTTGATTTTCCTAAATGCAATTTTAACTCAGATTTTTATCAAATATTAAAGAAATAAAAATTTTCCGGAACATGAAATAATAAAAAATATAATTTTTGTGCACATTCATTTGAATAAATTAAGAGTTTTGAAATATAAATAGCTTTTTTTAATTCAAAACGTGGGGTAAAAACAATTTTGCTGCGTGATTACAGCAACATTTATTGATCTTAAACTAAAACTATCACATTAAAATGTAAAGTTGCTACGTGAAAATTTTTATTACTTGGCCATTATCAATGCTGATTCACTACTTTTTCAGTACTGAATAATCTGGATTTAAAACTACATAATTAAAACAATATTTTTATTCTATAAAAGTGTAAAAATTCGTTTGAATGTGGTTGTAACTGCTGAACACAGCAGCTTATCACTTATCATATCAGAGTTTTTAAAATAATAATATTCACGTTAAATTATTTTATATATTTATGTAGTGTATAACATATATATATTTATGTAGTGTATTATATTTGCAAATTGCAGTTGATTTAATACATGATATATGTAGGTACCTATAAAGAAATAAACAAAAAAAAATTTTTGAATTAAAAATTGAAAATAAAACATCACACAATCAATCACACAAATGGCCACTAATAAAACAATTAATATCTTATTTTACTGGAACTATGGGTAGTTGGTATGTTTACTACACAGAACATTTAATTTTTTTTATTTATTAATATTGGCTAATAAAAACAACAACACATCGACTACATAAATCAATATGTAGGTACAAGGAGGTATTGTTTTCCTATATTTCAAAAGTTTATTTATTATTTTTTTTACGAATAGGTACTCTGTAACATGATAATTTTATTTATAAAAGTTTTTACACGAGCAAAAAGAAATTTTTATTCGACTAACTTTAAGCTTTAATTTAATAACTTACATATATTTTCCTAAGTCCAAAAACAAAAATACAAATTATTATCAGCAGCATAGACTACATAAATAAAATATGTAATCTATGGTCAGCAGTTAACATTCATCAATCAATTCATATTGCCATATATTTCTTTAGTTGTCTTTTTATATACATATCTGTTGTTTTGTCGCTTGGCTAATTGAATGAAAAATTATTGGCATTTGTTTTTTTTTTGTGTTTTTTGATACTTTTTATACCCTACACCTAATAAAATAGGTAAAGGGGTATCTTAACTTTGGAATGGTATTTGTAATCAGCGAAAGAAGGTAATCTAGATATGGAAAAGCAATATTTTTCATCAACGTCACCTCCTGAATCGATTTCGTGATGTCCGTCCGTCCGTCCGTCCGTCCATAGATCAAGAAGTAATTAAATATACATCTTAATGAAATTTATACTGTTATTGAAATTACGGTAGGAATTGTATATGGGCGAAATTGTGCCATGGGTTCGGATGCTGGAAGCCTTTGATCGGTTCAAGAGCAAACGAGCATTGTATCTAAAAACACGATAAATAGCTTTTAAAATTTATATCGCAGGTTACCATTGACGAAAGAACGACGAGTATAGAAAATGTTCGAGATCGGACCGTGGGTTCGGATTCTGGTAGCTTTTGCTCAAATTGAGGCTAAACGAGCATAATTCGGAAACCAATAAAGATAAAACATTCAAATTCCGTACAAGAGTGTTTCTTCATATTTCCTAAGTGTCCTTGATATTTTGGACCAATTGAAATAGTAGTTTGTATCCACATAGCTCTCAAGATCTTAAAGCATATTTTCGAAATTGATAAAGACAGTAACTTGAAATAAATATAGAAGCTTCAAATTTTGTATAAGAGTGTTAGAGTGGTGGTTCATTTATCTCTCACACATATCTCCCAAAACTTAAAAGCTTCGCTTCGAAATTTAAATAGATAGTAACTTAAAATAAAGAACCTTCATATTTGGTGCAACGGTTTTTTCCCATTTTCCTCGTGTTCCTGAAACTGGGCATCAATAGGAGTGGTAATTCGGGAATCTCTCATGTAACTCCCAAAATCTAACAATTAATAGATATAGAATCTTTACATTTGGTACAATAGTTTGGTACACTATAGAATATTAAGAGATCCGACCAGGCTTTGAACCGGAGCCATTTCGATTGAATGGCCTATGTCCCATCCCAACCACTACGGAACCGATCGGGTATTTTAGAATATTTTATTTAAAATTTTGAAAACAATAGTGACACAAACAATTTAAAACTGTAAAGAATATAAGAAAGCATAAGAAATTAAAATCAGATTTTTTCGAACCCTTAACATTTTATTTCGTAGGTATATTAAATTTAATAATATTTTTATTAAATTTTTAATTCTAACTCTATTATATTCATAGTTTGGAAAAGAAAAGGTTTGTTACATTTATTATAGCATTCATAATTAAAATCATTTTTTAAGCGATCATTATATTCTAAATCTTTTTCTATTCATTAAAGTTTTTAATAAATTATTTTTCTAAATCATACATAAAATTTTTAGAAGGTCTCCTGACAAAAATAAAATATTCTCTTCGGTTTCCTTATATCACTGATTACCATCCTACCACATTGAGATTGTTAAAAAAAAAAAAATTAATTTAATTTCACAAAATTTGCTACTACTTAAAGGAAAAAACACACAGTCGCGCCTTAATAATAGCATGGCGATTCAATTTTAAATATTGTATGTATATTATACCAAGTCATAGATAAAGACACAAAGTCTCGATTTTGAAAAAGCATTTTAAAAATACTACCTACCTGCCTGCCTGAATGAAATACAAATTGTAATTTTTAAATCAGTCAATGTTCAGTTTTTCCCTTGCAAAAATTTCAAAAACAGATTGATTTTGAAACGAAGTAACATAACTACATACATATATATTTTACCTATTTTTCTAATGGATTTTTTTTTTGGCTAGGTAGTTAAAAAATGCATTAAAATGTGTAAATAAAAGTGTCCCATCTTTAACAAAAGATAATCTTATTAAATTAAAATAGCCCTATCATATAACCCCGAACCACTTTTAATAAAAGCTAATATATATGTATACAGATATGTACATACATATGTATATGGATCATTGAATAAAAAATACTCGAAATTTTTGTACGCAAAAAAAATAAAATAGAAAATATTCCAGAAATCTCAAAATAAAAATTCACTTATACTATTTTTAATTTCTCAAAATTGGCTTTGACAGTACACAAATGTACTGTATGTATGTATACATTTGAATATATTATTTTATTTACAATATTGTATTTGGTTGGGGTGCAATTGGTCTAAATAAATTATAATTTAATACACAATATAAATGTTTATAGATGTGTATATATCCAGAAATATATGTATGTGCTTACAATAAGGAAGTTTTGCTCAAAACTTGTAGAAACAAAAGAAAATAAAAAAAAAAATCAAAGCATCTGCCTAACTAAATAAGCGCCTTTTTTTTCCTATTTAGTTTTGTATACATCCATATGCATTTTATATTTGAAAGTGTTGGTTTAATTTATTTGAAAATTATATATATTGTTTTTACTTGTATATAATGTTTATAAAATATATATACATATATTTTATTATTATATTATCTGAAAGTAGTAGTGTCAGAAAAACAAACAACAAAAGGAATTGTACAATTTTAACAAAAAAAAAAAAATAAATAAATTCACCTCAGGAATGTCGTATTCAACTTTATGTCGCTAAATCCCTACTATTATATGTAGGTAATAATAAATGATAATAGATTTAAAAAATAGAGGGAATAGGGATAATGTATTAAATTGAAATTAAAAACTTAAATTAAAAAAAAACAAAATTAATCGCAATTCGTAAATCGTAATTTGTTGGAGCCGTGTAGATTAGATATCATCATTCATTTATTCTATGGAACAAATATGTACGTTTTTAGATTTTAGCGTGTCTTATATACATACATACATACATATGTATGAATTTATAAAAATTAGTATGTACAGTAGTTTATTATTGAAAAATATTGAATTATTTTGCAAAATTTTTCCTTTTTTGTTTACAATAAATATATAAACCTAATTATACATGCATACATATAGTATATACTGTTATAGTTATCTTACATTTATGTACCAACTTATATATAAAACATAAGTTCAAAATAATAGGTATGACAAAAACAAAAAAAATTATTTTGTAATTTAACATTTGAATATGTATGTATGTATATCCAAAGGGATATAAAAAAAAATTAACAAAGTATTCATTCGAACAAAATTTTATATGAATAAATGAAGATGATGATATACCTATAATATAATAAGTAATATAATATGTATATACATACTTAATAGGTCCATGTCCATTGTTCATATATGCATACATATATATATATTTCATATGGATGCAGATTTACATAGATATATTTATTTATGAAACTAAATAATATGAGAGAAGGGAACTTTTATTTAAAAGTTAAAACTAAAAGCAAAAAACAACCAAGAAATCAAACTATCTATTTACTACATAAAATATAATTTTATAAGTATATAATACAAAATAATAGTTTGTTTTATATACATATTTATATTTAAAACTAAAAATTAAATAAATGTATATACATAATATATGTACTACTTCACTTTTTGTGATATATGTATTCGTAAAAAAAATTTAAAGTTAAAAAAGAATTTATAGGTTATACATACATCTAATTATGAACGTATATATTATATAATAAAAAATCTTTGAATGTGTTTTCTTTTTTTATAAAACAAACACATTCAAAACTAATTCATATATTTATATAGTGTATGGCAAAAATGTGGTAAAAAACACAGTTATAATATCCATATAATATAATATATCAGTTATGTATTAGTTTTTTCTTTTTAGGTTCAATTCAAATCTAAAAATTTTTGCTGCATTCGACAAGAAGGATATGTACATAAAACTTAAAAATTTTTTACTTAGTTAAGTCCTTTTTGAGTTACTGTTAACACGTGCGGTATTTACGGAAATATTTTTAAGAATTCGAAATTTTTTTTTTAATTTATCTAAATATTTTTTATTTATAATTTAATTTTTATAAAATAACGAGATATACATTTATAAATATAGATATATATATAATTATAAAAAAAAGCAATTTATAGTTATAAAAAAAAATACATCAAATTAAAATAAACAGTATTAAAAAACGGATATGATATTTGTATATTAAATGGACATATAAATACTTTTGCATTTAAAAAAAAATACATTAAATAGGTATGTGTTTTATTTAATATATAAAAATAAAAGGAAAATAAACATATGTGCATCCAAACGTACCTTTTATAAAAAAAAAACTAAAAAAAAATATCGGATCGGAGGTTTATTGTTTTTTTTTTTTTTGTTTTCGTTTTCTTTTTTTTTTTTTTACAGAATTCTTTTTTAATGTCAGAAATTGTCAATAAAAAAAAAAAAAGAGATTTTCATAAAAATAAAAACTTAGCACATTCAACTTTTTTACTTTTAAATATTGAGTGTGTACAATACTTTTAAATTCTTAAAAAAAAAAAAACATTAGCTTCAAAATATTTTGTAAATTACAATTATGTATTTTATTAATATTATTTATTATATGTATAAACATTTAATTATACATAAATAAATTAAATATAAATTAAAAAAAAAAATAAATTAAATTATTAAGTACAGACGATATTAATTATTATACCTACCTAAATACGTTATAGGTATAATATTATTTATAAAATTAATAAAAATAAATTTTAAATTTTATAAACAAAAAAAAAAGTTATATATAAAAATTAATACCTAATAAAATGTACTTAAGGAAAAGTAAACAAGATTAAAATATCGTATCTCTCAGAGTATATATATATATATATATATATATATTTATGCATACGAATTGACTGCATAAAATTTTAATATTGTTAAAAAGAGCCTATATACAAATGAAGATAATATTAATAAACATACAATACATATTAACATATAGCTATGCAGACTTTTAAACATAAACATATTTAATTTTTAGTGTAATTGCAAGAAAAAAAATATAAATACAATATAATATTAACTTTATTTTTATTTTTTAAACCTACCATTAAATTGTAATTAATTATGTAAACATTTACATATTGTATAGATAAAAATTCAATAAATAAAATATAATTTGAAACTTTTTTTGTATTAAGGATAATGAAAATTCCTTCTTTAATTAATTTATAATTTTTTTATTTTATTAAATTATATTTTTATATTGTTACAGGGCATTTTAGTTTATATACATATATATATATATTACAAGATCTACATTTAAAAATAAAAATAAAAAAAAACTCATTGTGTCTCATCTCATATTCAGTAATGCAAAAAAAAATTAAAAAGTTTACATCTACTTATGTATATAAAAAAAAAATTATTTTAGTTTGAAAATATAAAATTGAATTTGAAAGTGGTGTAATATTGAATTTTAAAAGGTGAAAAAAAAAAAAAACAAAATATATTTGTTTTTTATTAAGTCTTTTCTCTCGGTAAATTTTTAAGATAATGGCTTCATTGTTTTCTGAATTAGAAAGATCTGTTGCTAATTCATATTCCAATGTAAGTAATAGTAATGTTAATTCTTCGAATTCTAATACAGGAAATACTATAAATAATACAACAACACCGGTAACTAATAACAATAATTCAAAATTAACAAGTGCTATTACTGTAGCAGTAGTAGTTGCCGCAGCTGGCTCTCATCAACAACTATCATCAGGATCGACATCACCACAAACAATATTATCAACATCTTCTACTAATATACCACCGTCATCAATAACATCATCATCCGCGTCTTCAATGTCTGTTAGTAATATTAATAATTGTTCACCAACTCCATTAACATCACCATCATCTACTGGTTTATCATCTTCGCTTTTGGTAAATAATAGTGTTGCAGCAGCTAATTTATTAAATTCAATTCATTGCCATAATAATAATACAAATAACACCAATAAAAAATCTACTAATAATATTAATGTTAATAATTTAAATAATAAGAGTAATACTAGCAGCAACAACAACAACAATAGTAATAATAATAATAACAGCAATACCAATTGTAATAACAGTAAAAATATAAATATTAGTAATAAAAATAATACAAATATTAATAAAAATAATAATACCAATAATAATAACAATAATACTAATAATAATTCGAATAGTAATTTGAATTGCAATAATCATATAAGTGGGAATAATAATTGCAAAAATAATAATAATACTACAAAAATTAATTCCAATAATAATTTCAATATAAACGGTAATAGCAGTCATATTACTAAAAATAATACGAGTACAGGAATTGTAGAAGATCAAAGAACATTGCAGTTAGCCTTAGAACTATCTATGGTTGGTTTATCTGAAAATAATAATGGCCTAATATCAAATAATAACAGCAATCATCATCATCTCCAACAACAACAACAACAACCATATCATCAACAAAATTTACAATCACAACATCAATTACATAACAGTTTAACTAATTGTCTTAATGTAACAAATACTAATAATTTATTTGCTGAATTAAATGGGTTAACTAATGGTCTTAATTCGGCGGCTGTTGCTGCATTAGCTGCTTCAAATAACATGCAAAATTCTGGATTAAATAATGTAAATTCAGCAAATAATGTAAACTCATTTGCTGCTTTATTACCAAGTATTGAAGATCGTTCAAAAAAATCACAAAATATGACAGAATGTGTTCCTGTTCCAAGTTCTGAGCATGTTGCCGAAATAGTTGGAAGACAAGGTTTGTTTTAAATGCTTTTAATATAAATATCTAATTATTATATAAAAAAAATAAAATGACTATTTAAAATTAACATATGATGAAGCTTAGTGATCATTTAAGTAAATTATTAGGCAATGCGACATCATATGACAAAACTTTTTACCATATTGTAGAGATTGTTTCTAATTATTTGATATTTTCTTTAGTTTTATGTTTAATAGACGGTTAATGAAAGTTGATAGAAAAAATAAACAAATATTTTATTTTATATTTTGATTAAATTAAAAATTAATTAACTTAGTTCTTCTTCGATCTAAGGGTAAAATACATATTTTTAAAATTACATATCGATAAAGCTGTGAGACTTAGTTTGATAAAAAAAAACCATCCTGCATAACAATAATTTTTTTTTGGTATACATAATTTAAAGGATCGCATTTTTAATTAAATTAAATTTATATATGTATATTAAAAAGAAAATGCACAACCTAAAATATTGATATTGGCTAACTAAACACTTTTAAAATATCGGGTATAAAAATTTTACTATTTTAAAGGTGTAGGTACACATGTACATAACATGGTACATAATATAAAAAATAAAACCTTTTCCTAGACAAAATGTTTTTTTTTTTGTTTTGTTTTTTGTCGTGTATACATATTATGTCTACATAAATATGTATTAAATTGTATGTAGTAATATCTATATAAATATTTATATTTCTCTAATGTATGGTTATAAAATTAAGGGCGGAAAGTCATGGGGTATAATAGATATAGACGTATAGTCATGGAGTATAAATTAAAATTTTCGGGAGGGGATCTTACTAATATAAAAGAATTTAGGTAAATACAATTTTTTTCTAGAAGACAACAAAATGAAAATTTATGAAGTAAAATTATTATTTATGAGTTTTTCTGTGCCATTTACACAAAATATTATTAATTTATACTCTTATTAATTATTATAGGTATATAAATATTTCGTTAAATTTTATGACCAAACAGTTGAGCTTGACAAATCTATAATATCGTAATTAAAAATTGATTAAAAGCAATTAAAACCGAAAATTGGTACGTACTATAGAATTTTGGTGAAATCTTCTGGTTTACAATCTGACGAATAATGAAATGTTTAAATTGGTGGTCATTCATCCAAAAACTCATTGGTTTCAGCTAAAATGATCTTAATTATATTTTATATTAAATATATTTTAATACAAAATATATAAAATAATTTTTTCATAAAAGTATATAAAAAGTGTATATATACAGATCATACAAAAATATATAAAGGTACATATTTGTGTTTCAGATTTAATCTTCTAGGTTTAGTGTCTAGAACTGAGTAATCAAAACTAAAAACAAAAAAACCAATTAAACTTAACATTACTCTAACAAGCAAAAACTAGGCGAATTGGTAGATCAAGTTTTCATTTCAAAACTAATTTTTTAGATTAATCTTTTCATTTAGTATTAAACGCGTGTATTTGCAAAACTTGTTTGCCATGGGCAACATACATTAGGCATATTTGTGACTTATTATAAATAAATAAAAAATTGTAAATGCAATCTAGTTTAGCATATTGGTATGTATAAAGTTGTCTGATTATTAAGAAAAGAAGTCAGCGACGCCGTCTCGGCACCATATCATGCTTTTTACTACCGATCAGTTTTATAGTAGATATCTATCTATATAACAATATTCAGAAGAAACACAATTTTTAATTGATTATAAATTAATTAAAAAAACAATCACAACTTTTTGGGAAACATGACTTTAATATAATAAAGATAAGATGTCGTCGTGTCCGTAATTTAAATAATAATTTGATTTACAAATGTGTTATTTATTATTTGCGCGCAATATGGACTAAGTATGTATATAAAAATAAAAATTGCGATGCCGGTTTAGTGGTTCAACCATAAATTTATTTTTTGATATCTTTTTAAATAACTTGATTAAAAAGAAAAAAAAAGTGTTACTGAATATTTTCCTTTTATTTTTATTTCATCTTTTTGACTGTTTTTGAAAATACTCATTTTATAAACAAAACATAACAAAAAAAATCAATTGTATCAAAAATTCTCAAAAAAATTTGTCTGAAGTTCTATAGGTACATAAATAAACCAAAGCATAGATTGTGTATTTAGCATAAATGGATCTTTCTCATATACTTTTCTCATTCCCCATCTTCCCCAATTATTTTTTAGTAATTAAGTCAATACCTAATTTTCCTTTTAATGTTCTGAAATCTGAACAAATAATATTTAATAATAAGAAGTTCTACTCTTAAGCCACATCTCTAAAATTTTTGCTAACTCACTACATATATACATTTTACTCATAAAATTGTTAGTGATAGATAATAGTTATATAAGAATTCAATGTGTAAAAAAGAGATCTCAAATTAAAAACAATGAGTATTGGAAAAATAGTAATCTTACATTTTGCTGAAATTAATTTAAAAAAATCTGTATCTGGTATACCTATACATAATTTGAAAATAATTTTTAAATTTATAATCAATTCTAAATTTACTCTAAACGTAGGTACTTTTTTTTTAATTGCAATACTAATATTTCATAATAAGCGTACTATAAAATTTCAATTTTTCTAATACAAAGAAAGAATTTAATTTATACATTTTAAAGGTCCTTTTACATTTTACCTATAATACTATTATTTTATAACAAACGTATTATTAAATAAAAGAAAAAAATTTAATTTATCTATTCATTCAAAAAGTAATTTTTACTTTCTACTACTCTGTATGAAGTATGCGCAAACTGGCTATCATCTCTTTTATACAATGCATACATTAAACGTGTTAACGCATTAGTTAATAACTAAGTGAATAGCATTTTTCATTTTATAGTTTTCCAATTACTAGATTTTACTATAAATTGTTTAAATGTTTTTTTTAAATAGTTAATATATATATTATTATTATTATTATTAATACATATTTTTAAATTCAACTTTAAAAAATAAAAAATTTCATTATCATATCGATTTATGTATCATCAATCATTATTATGTTCCGATAGTAGCATATAAAGTCTGGTACCTACTCGTTTGTTTTATAAAGAAATAATTTAATCATATTCTTTTGAATTTTATTTATGTTGTCATGATTTTTTATTTATAATATGCTTATTTTTCAACAGTAAAGATAACAAGAAATAAACCAACCAGTATGTATGATTAATAATATGTATGCTTAAACAAAAGAGAAGGTTATAAAGGGAACCTTTTCATTTTTAAAAAACTACGTTAAAATAATTATAAATCTGTCATAAAAAAACTTTTTCCTCGCAAAGTTATGGGCGATCATGTCTGCCACCTTTGAGATCTTGCTAACTGAATTATTCAATTCATGATTTTGTAGCTTGAATTTTATTATAATCAAAGTGCAATATGTGCAGTAGATTTGTGTACCCTAGTGAAACACAATCAATGCTGTCACTTCGTAGCCGCAAATGTAATAGATTTTTCTTTCATGGATTAAATAAATTTTAGGGATAATAAAGAAACAATATGACAAAATAAACACAAATTAATAAAAACTTTAACAAAATTTCAACATTTTAATTATTAATTATCATAAAAAAATTATTATCGTAATATACCTACTTTCCACCAATATTTTTGAGCAAATTTTGATTTTTCAACTTTTTGTAAATAGTAGTAGATGTTTTAAATGTCTAAAAAGTAGTAGATGGCCTACATATGTAGGAAAATGTCAGTCCTGTTCACAATTGTAAATTTAAGGAATACCAGCATTTTTAGATTAAACTAGGTACTTTAGGAATGAAAAAACTAAAAATATAATTTTATTTTTATTTTTTAAAGAACAGGCAAATGAGTTAAAATGGGAAAATAATTTATTACGTAAAAATAAAAGTTTAAGGGTCTTACCTAATCAAAAGCGTACGACGTATGACGTATAATACGCCGTACGTCGATACGTCGCCGTATCCCGAAATCGATACGCGCGTACGTAATATAAAAACGTTTTATTTATTCAATGTCAACAAATAATCACCATAACAACATAACAAAATTTAATACGCTTTGTCAATTTTTAAATTTTAAAAACCCGACGCATAGTACGTCGCGTATTTCGGGAGCTCTCATTTAATTATATGTATTTAAAATTATTTTAACAGAATTATCGTGATTTAGGTAAGGGCTTAAAAGTAAAATAAAATAAATAAATAATTAAAAAGTAAAGTTTATAAGTTTATATAGGTATTTTTAATAAATAGTCGAATTTTTCTTTTGACACATTCATAGCTTTTAATTGCCCTCATCGATCAAGTTTTCATATTCTAAACTTACATTTCCATTCTCGTCGAAAATTAAGCTTTTGTAATATTTTTTAATTTAACATAATTTATTTATTTTATATCAAATTCAATTGCGCAAATTTTTATCCGTAACCAAAGTTTTACCTTTACTAAATTTAAAATTCATGTAAATATTTTTATATCCAGGATTAATTTTTAATTTTATTAAATTGGTTTTTGGTAAAGAATTCGTTTATAAATTATTTAATTTATTAAATTAAAGGAAATCTTTTTAGTTTTTGTTACCGTACATACCGTGAAGTTCTATTCCAATTTTATTATAATAAATTAAGCAGTATTAAATAAGTGTTTATATAATATATCTGAGAAGTAAATTACATGTTTTCGGTTAAAAAAAAATTTCTAAGTCGATGTTAAAGAAAAACTATCTACTTGTGTGTGGTGGCCACTTTCATTTAAAAAAACAAAACACCAAATATATTTAAATGTACAATGGATTAAAGTTATTTCATGAATTACAAATAATTTAAAAATTGAAAAAAATTTTTTGATCGTTAAAAAGAACTTAAATAAGTAGGTATATATTAAAGATATAATTAATTGAAAAATAAATGTTAAATGTTAGTTAATAAATCATGGGATTAAAGTAATATAATGAATTGTGTATAATAGTAAGAAATTACTAAATAAATAAATAAAAATTCTATTTTTCTAATGTTTGTAAAATGTAAAAACTTTTAACAATCTCGATTAAATATCATTGTTTTAAAAAAAATGGTTAAAATTCAATGTTTTATTTATGTATCAAATTTTTTTTTTGTAATCTAGCTAGAATGAAACGATGATGCACCGATTAAATCAATTATTACGATTATGTGTCCAGCCATTGATTACTTTTTTCTTGCTAAAAAAATTTTTGCCAAAATTATTTGGGGAAAAGAACTAGAATAAAATTCAATTTTATCAATTAGCAATAACATTAAGCTTTTAAATTTGATCTTTCTGAAAAGAAAACAATTATATAGGTACACATATTTGTAAAAAAAAAAAAAACACTATTACCATGCATTGATTTGCCCATACGCATGGTTTATACCTATGTATATTTCATATAATATAAAATTGTTTGTATAAAACGTTCATTGCTCCCAAAAAAATTAGTTATTTCCTTTTAAGGTTTAAATAGTTTTACATATATATATATATAATATATATTACTGCATAATACAAAATATTGTTATATGTAGTCAGATTTTATGCTTTTTATATTTTTATATATATAATGAAATACATTCAAGTAGATAAAATTGTACTACTACACTCTCAATTTTTTGGGGAAGTTTTTTTTTTCTTGTTACAATTTTATAATCGGAGTAATATATATAATATATATTAAGTATATATTTAAATATATTAATTTATATTTTTATTTATATAAATACATATATGTATGTTTTTATATTTTTATATTTATATTTGTGCAATACATACATATATATGAATATGTGTGTGTATTTCATACATAGATCTAATTTATCAAGGATGCGCATTGATTTAAAAAGGAAAAGAAAATAATGGAAATTATTATACTTTATATTACGTATATGTATAATATGCATGTAATACATATTATATGTATTTATATAGAAATTTAAAAATTTATTTTAAGATTGATATATAGGAACTGTAGCACATAATTTCAAATGTTTATATTGCTAAAATTATTCCAAGCTCAATAATTTAAGTTTTTATAATACATACATATGTACATACCTTTCAATATAGGCACTTAAAATTTTATACTATGTATATACCTTAGTTTCCTCCATATGCTTAAATTTATATTTCCAGATTTTTCGATAACTCCTTTGAACTGAAACATAAGAATTTGATGTAGTTATTCACTACAATTAAAAAAAATTTATAGGTACATACCTATATATTTCAACAATGTATCAAATATATATGCTATTTACAAATATTTCTATTTATAAAATAAATCTTACTATTAATCCTTTTCATAAATACATCTTCAATCATGGTTGTTTATATATTAATATATATATACTAATGTACATATATGTTATTAATACTTATTTTATATATGTAAAAAAGTTTTATATGTTTAAAAACAATATTTAATAATTATCTTTTGGTGTTAAGCGCATGTTTGTATATAAAAAAGTCAATGCCCTTTTAAAAATCACGATTTCGTTTATATACTATATATATACCTAGGTACTTTTACTAAATTATATAAGCATAATTTACATTATTATGTATTATATAAGGAACAGACTTGTTTATTTTTTTTTTAATTTTAAACATGTATATATATACATAAACATTTATGTATAATTAATTCATTATTAAATTATTAAATATTCCTTAATAAATTTTTTATTATTTTTAGATATAAAATGAAATATATTTATGCCAAGGTACCTACATATATAAAATATATGTTTATTTCCTAAATTACTTAATAAAACAAAATTACAGGAATTTAACAATAGTTTTTAAGACATTTCAATTTTCATACAAAATTTAATCATATAACTATCTACCTACTTAGCTTCATATTTTTAAATTTCAATAAGTAAATAATGAAATTAATTTAATATTTTAAACAAAAAATAATATTAATATAAAAAAGTTAACTATGTACAATTTTTAGCTGATGAAGCGCATGCGAATTAATTTACAAATTTGCGGGTTAGTACTTTTCAATATGTAATTTTTGAATTTTAAAAACATAATTTATATGATTCGATTGAAAAATCAGAACATTTATTTTTAGGCAAATTAAAGTTTGAAATATAATACCAACTAAAAATTTCTTTAAATAACGAGACATCTAAATTAAGTTAATTAATAATTACATTATGTACTAGTAGAATAACTTTGTTTTATAGTTATACAAACTAATGACGGAACTATTACTTTAAATGCAGATTTTCCTATTTATGAAGGTGCTCTATTAATGATTTTAAATTGTGATTTTTTGTAATCTAACACGTTTCTAATGTTATAAGACTTAGTATTATCTCATGTTTAAATTGAATCTGGAATTCATTACAATCAATTCTTATAATATACCTATGGTATAGACAGGCTTATTAGCCCAACAGTTCGCACTAAAAAAAAAATTAAAAAATTAAAATAAAACTCCAATTTTACGCGAACAATGATACTTAAACAATGATTTAAGCAAAAACTAATTACCAATTATCATAGTATAAAATTACCTCACATTTAATTAGCATTACATTAAATGCTTTTTATTACGATAAAAATATAAAAATTGTGTTCCTTTAGTAAAAATATATAATGCGAATGATCCTTTTTTCACAAATTCGAAATTACAAGAACTATTTAAATCCAGTTATAATTATAAATTAAAAAAAAGGTAGGCAGGTTACAAAAATTTTTAAAAATTCTTGCAAACAGTTGCTAAACAATGCCACTATTTTAAACGAAATTAATCAATAAAGAAAACAAGAGTTTTATGAATTCAGAAATTAAATGCTTATCAGTTATCATACCTATATATATGTATTTTCAATTTGATAAATATTCCTTTACCTTTGCCAAATAATTTAACTATACTGATTTAAATTTCGCAATGTTTATTAACAGGTACAGTAGAAACCGGTTATAATAATACAAAACCAACTTCAAAAGAATTTCTGAAGAAAAATAAAGTACCATGAACAGATTAAGTAGAATTTAAAAAAAAAAAATCCAAAAAGCTATGAAATAAGGAAATTCGGATATAAAGAGTAATTATAACCGGTATCTGCATTTGTCTTGTTATTTAAAAATTATCCCATTCATCTAGCTTAGCTACGTTTACGACTACATTGTCAATATTAGCCTTCGGTTGTATAAAATATTTGCGGTTTGATGATTTTTTACTTGATATTTGGATTGTGTCTATTTTAAACTTCAAATATTTTTAGTATTGTAAATTCTGATTAAATATATTTATGTAATTTAATTGAATTAATACTTATACCTTTACTCTAATTATAAAAATTGTAGTAACAATAAGTTAATACGAATCTCTCCTTACTTAGCACTATATCAAAAAAACTTCTATGTCTAAATATAAATTTGTTTTTCTATAGTAATGAATGTTATTGATTTCGACGATATACTTTAAGAACTTGGGAGAAGTGTATAAGGTATTCGAGCCACCACTCCAAGTAATCCCCAATGCTAGGAACATGATATAAACAGAACATAATGCTCTTGTACCCAATTATATAAAGTTTTAATTTTTTTTGTTTTTGTTTTTAAGCGCTAACTGTTCAACTTTAGGCTAAGTCTATCTATACCATTGGTACATGTTGGAACATGGGGTCATATTATATTTGTGTTATTAGAGTTGATCTTAATGAATTCCACATACAGTTTAAACATGAGATAGTACTAGGCCTTATAATGTAGAAACGTCTTAGATTTTCAATAGATACAATTCTATTTTTATTTATATTTTAATATTTCGTAATTGAGTTATATGGTATTCTATATCTGTGAGTTGTATTATTCAATTAAATTATTTGTTTATATGCAAAATTGAAAATATGGAAATGCAAAATTGTTTTTATTAATATATTAATGTATTTTTTATTAAAGATACGTAATTATTAATTATTGATTAAGCCATTAATATGAACTCAATGGCGAATGGTAGCTGAGTCGAGTCGAAAACCAGAAAAGTTTTTTTTTTCACTTTCACTGGGATTCGAACCGGGTCTTTCGCATGAAAGGTCGAAATTCTAACCATTGTGCCATCGAAGATAAGCTGTTAAATGTTGGGAGTTATGTAGGTGGTACCCGAACCACTACTCCTCCAGTATGTATCCAATTTCAAGGGCACAAATGATCCTTGTACCAAATTTGAATCTTCATTGGTTTCGGAATTATGCTGGTTTGGGCTAAACTCGATCAAAAACTGCTACAATACGAAGCCATAGTCCGATATCTTTCCTTTTTCATCCACGTCATTCTTTCGTCAAAGATAACCTGTGGAGTAAATTTTACCGAGATATCATGATTTTATTTTTGAGTTATGAATAGCTGCAAAATTATGTATGTATGAAACTTCTGATTTGAAAAATTTATACTTTTCACGATTTAATTTCAAATTATATTTTTGACATATTGCACATAAATAAAAACAGGCAAGTAACATTATTCTAGAAAAAGAATTTAGTGAGACGTTAAGGCCAAATGCAAGAACTTTCAATCTATAACTCACCTTTGAGTCAATGTATCAATATATCAACCCCCCCGTTACAAACGCTTTTACACATTTAGAATAGCCTGTGAAACGTTTATACGGGTATAAAAAACAGTGGAGAATCAATTAAATAAGAAGAATTTTCTTTTCATTTAAATAGTTTAGTTTTTTTAGTTGTTTTTAAATTAATTATAATGCTTGGAATAAATTTTTTACTTTACTGTTTATAACTGACATAGTTATAACAAAAAAAAAAAAAATGTCTTGTAAAAATGTCACATACGTTACATTCGCAAAATATGGTATAAACACAATGATTTCGATCTTCCCTGGCGAAATATCAAAATTCCACATGTATTTTAATTTAACTGCCCACAATGATATCGCAAAAGTTTTACAATTTATTTTTATCGATGATAACTTTTTTGTCTAACATGATGACATTTAGATTTAATCAAGGAAACATCTTAACTTTTTAATTTGTTATTGAATTCAAATTAAGAAATAAATTTAGTTAACAATAAATTTTTTAATATTCAAATTTAAAATGGAAGAAAAGTTAACAGCAGATGTGAAATTGTTTGAACAGATTTATTATTTAAAACACTCACAATATAAAAATAATTTAAAGAAAGATGCAATATGGGCTGATATCGCAAAAAAATTAGGAAGTACTCGTTAATTTGAAAAAATGTTCATCTTTTTGTTTCATTTGTAAAAAGCTTTTGTAAAAAAAATCCATGTTCACAATTTTCATTAATTTGTCTTTCCCAACAACGTTGTTTAACTTTTGTTTTGCATTTCATTAACAATTGCAATAGCTGAAACTATTTTTATAATTTTTAAAATTACTTACATTTTTTGATTTATCTCGATGTTTAAGAGTTTTATAATAAAAGTCTTTTCTGTTCAGCTGTTTTTGACATCATTCTGTTTAAGAAACGGATTTCAGTTGCCGGCATGATTTTGTTTATATAGGTATATGATATAATTTTATAGATATATAATTTTTTTTAATTAAGTCAAACAATCAGAAATTTTCTTAATCAAGGTGAAAAGAATATAATTTTTTTTAAGATTAATACATTATGTAAATATATGTAGTGTGCTAAATTTGACCTAACCTTTAATATAAGACGATAAGTTATTTATTAAATAATTTCCTCATAGTTATTAAATTTTGAATCCCCAATATTGAGTACTGTCTAGTGTTATTTATTTGGATAAATAGGTACATATGTACATATCTATTTATTTTTAATGTTTATTTTTGCTTTTCTGTATCAGTTTATTTGAACTGAAAAAACAAAAGTTAGTTTTTAAATTTCTTGCAAATTTCTACTCGTACCTATATGTATTATGTATTTATTTACTTACTTTTACTTTTTTCTTCTTACTTTCCATATAACTTATCATATTCATTCATACCTACATAAATAAAATGAACTCATTCATGTTGTTTGTATATGTACAGATTATACACATATGTATATTGCAAAATGAGTTTTATATAACATGAAAAATTTTATAAAAAAATATATAATAAATATAAATATATAAAGGTCTTCTCACAGAGGTAACTTATTAAGACCTCTTGATATATTTATATTTGAAAATCATCATCTAAGTTCTAAATACCATTTTACCCAAATTTGAGTTATGAATTAGGCTTTAATAAAAAACACAAAGCTTATCGAATTTGCCATATATGTGATGCCAAAATTGTTGTTTAAGTTATATGATAAAAGGCAAAATGGAATATTTACTAATATTTTTTTTTTTATATATTGATAATAAATAAATTTTATCTTGGTTAATTTTGTAGGAAATTTCCTCCAATCCCGTACTTAGATAACGAAATATCTGCTTTTTGTTGCTTGTTGGACAATGATCGCAAAGAAAAATAAATAAATAATTTAGGTATAACAACTATTTAATTTCTTAATATTAATGAAAATTAATAATAAACGCCTTTGTTCCATACCCGTCAATGGTTTAGATTATTGTTTTTGCGACGACATCTGTGCTGAGGGAGAAGATGTTCCATCAAAATTTTACTAACAATATTCTAATACAAGAAAAAAGAAATAAATTAAAAAAAAAACAAACCAAAAGAAAAATCCTTTACAGCTTACCAATTTTGAACCAATTACTTCCATTGATGAAACTGGAAAAAAAAAACTGCGAATATTCCAATACCACTTCAATTCCACTGCTGGGTGGCACAATGATTAAATTTTCAACTTTTCACGCGGGAGGCTCAGGTTCGAATCCCAGTGAAAGTGCAAAAACTTTTATCTGTTGTTCGACTCAACTATCATTTGCCATTTGTTTCAAAATAATAACAATAAGCAATAATTATTATATATCTTTAATAAAAAATATATAACAATGTAACATATAAGTAAATAATTTAATTGAAAAATATAACTCAAGAGAAACAAAGTACCATATATCTTAAATACAAAAATTATTACCATATAAACTAATAGAATTGTTACTACTGAAAATCTAAGACTTCTTCGCCTTATAACAGCCTAATACTATCTCATGTTTAAATTCTTTATTAAAATCAATTCTAATAAGAAGAATATAATATGACCCCACTGTTCCAACATATAATTATGGTATGGACAGAATTATTAGCCTAAAAGTTGAACAGTAAACACATTAAAAAAAAACTCCCATTGAAGAAATTGCAAAAACTCTATTTGAAGAAACTTTAAATACTCCCATTGGAGAAACTGTTAGTACTGAATTACTAGTTTTTAGAACACGTACATAATAATATTATATGATTTTGAATAAACTTATCTTTTTTAACAAAAAATTAAGCTTTTCCTTATAATTCTTTTCCAACATTTATGACATTTTTATGTACATTTTATAAATTAAGGAATAAAATATTTAATGCTTATTTGTCGTATACGCACCATATTTTGCGACCCATATTATTAACGACCATTGCGCATCTTCGCACATAGAGCAAACTTAAAACTGAATATATTAAGTTTGTATCTATATAAGAAAATAAATTTAATTAAAAGAATGATATACACCATATATAACTTCTTTGAAAAGATGGAGTTAATATATTCATAAACGTAGCTAAAATATTAAAATCGAATATTTAAACTTAAAACAAAATTTGCGAAAAATATAATACTGAAGAAAAAAGGTGACGACATGTGCCTTTTTTTATTTTATATATCCACAATCCACATATCCATACAAGAATAAATCTTTGATTGTTTGTTTGATAAGGTACCCTAATAACCCAGAAGTAGTGTTCTCACTTCTACCAAAATTGAAAATTTTTCAAAATATTTAGGTTCTGGTAAGTTTGTAATATTTTTTGTTAATTTCGTAATATTTTGATAAATCTTAAGAATGTAAAAAATTAAAATCAACTTAAAGTTTTTGTTTCAAAAATGAATATAAAGTTACAAATCAACCGTGTAAACATACCTAATTCTAAATTAAATTGTTTTGGCTTTATTCTTAAAATTTCTAAATTGGTGTCTATATATGCAATGTTTAATGGCAATCCTAACTAAAAGCAGTGCAAAAGTACTTCTTTTCTACTGAATGAAATTTGAGTTGTGGAAAAAATTTTTAACTTTTACTTCCTTTAAGCACTTTTTGAGAACTTCTTTCAGTGGTAAAAGTAAGTAGTTTTTAGCACTTTTTCAATTCTTTTTTTATATATCGAAGTAGTTTTTCAGCCCTTTTTAAGTGGTGAATGGAAGTAGTTCTTTTTAACACCTTTTCAATTCTTTTTTTGTAGTGAATATCCATACACATATATAGTTTTCTCAGTTCCCAGGGTGGTTTCCTGATAACCAAAAAGTAGTACAGAAGTACTGAATGAAAGTTCTTCTTTTCTAAAAACTTCATCAGTTTTGCACTAACACATTGAAAGTTTTTCTAATTCCTTTCAGCACTTTTTCAGTACTTTTTGATTGGTGAATGAAAGTAGTTTTCTAACACTTTCAGTGGTGAATAGAATTAGTTTTTCAGGAATATTTCAGTGATGAATCGAGGTAGTTCTATAAATAGGCAACTACCTATTTCGTATTTTTTATTCAAAAGTTTTTAACGCATAAATTTAATAATAGCAACTTCCGCCATTTAGATTACTTTAACTAAATTTATTTGCTAATGATGGAATAAAGTAAACCTCTATAAAATATAAAATGAAAGTGATATAGAGAGTAACTGTAGGTATTATATTATTGTTTCATTCAATTCGCGGAACTTTAGTTATTCATTACTTCTTCAGTACTGAATAATACTCATTTAAAATTACCTATACAAAGGCAATATTTTATTCTAAAAAAGTGTAAAAATTCATTTGTATGCGGTCGTAACTACTGAACACAGGTTATCAGGATTATAAATAATTTCACTAATACAAACCATTTAAATAAATGTATTCGTTTTTTAAATAACTTTCAAACCAAAATTTCTATTGTATAGATATATTTATTTTTCAGTTGTGTGTTCCTCTTTTGCTTGTGCTATTATTCTTTAACATTTTAAAAAAAAATACATCCATTTAAATATTTTGTACATACATTCCATTCAGCAAAAAAGTTGCAGACATATTTTTAGATGTTATTGAACTCAAAATTTACATACCTATAATATATTTTTGTATACTTTGTTCTTTTACTATTTTTCTTTTAATAGATAATGCATGTATGTATATGTTTAATGTGTATTCAATGTAAAATACATAGAATAACAATAATACAGTTTAAAAACATCAACCCTTGTTCCTGTTTACTTGGATACATATGTACATATTTTTTATCTTTTATATCCTTATTTACTAACTTATAAAACGCTTAATTTTACGTGTTCATATTTCAATTACATGCGTTCTTTTGCAAAAAGAGTAGTTACAGTAGTTTGTAAATGGAACCCTAATTTGGGTTCAGGAGTAGAACATATGTTATTAGTTTTAAATGCCATGCATATGTACATTTTAAAACTTTTTGTTATATGAGAAATAATTTAAGTTAAAGCCATCTGCCGAAATTCTTTTCATCTACTATCATTTACTCATTCTCAAATGATGTAGATGTAGTTGAGATTTGGAAAAGAGTAGTTTAAGCCTGATAAAGGAACGTAAGCAATATATTTCATATATGCATAAATAATGAATGTAATTTTGTTGTATATATACTAAATTTTTACAAGCATATAGGTACATACTATGTATGTATAAATTTAAAAAAAAAAAGAAAATTCAATACGTAAATTATTTCGTTGCTATTTACATTTAAAAAACGCTTGCTTCTAAATATAAAAATAAATACTTATATACATGCATATACATATGTATATAGATACTCATAAGAAAATTAGATTAAAATTCATAGTGTTAGAAAGATATTGATAGCAGCCTATTATAATTAACTACTTTTTTTATACGACTTACAAACTTCTGGTTCACACTGAGGACTCAAGTAAATATCTGGTTTAGTAGGATTAAATTAAAAAACAAAGTAAAGTTGTCGCATAGGTATTCTTTTTCATTTTCTTTCCTCAAAATCATAAGAAAAGCCAAAGAAAAACGAGGAAGAGTGTAGTAGAGTAGACTGTGTCAACTCTGGGATACCCGTATGACCGTATCATATACATTATATCATCCGGTTAAGTACTTTTATTACTTTTATCAAAATTTCAAACATACAGCTTTATTAAGTGTAGTGGAATACTCATATAAAAGGAGGATTTGTATGGCAGCTACTCGAGCCCCCTGCAGTAGACCAACCAAATTTTCCTGTAACTTTGGCCATTACACAAAACTATTTTTGGAAACAATTTCAGACACCAGCTTCATTAGGTGTAGTGTAATGCTCATATAAAATAAGGAGTTGTATAGCAGCTACTCGAACCCTCTACAGTAGACTAACCAAATTTTGCAGAAACTTTGGCCATAAAACTAAACTACTTTTGGCAAAATTTCAAACGCGCAGCTGTAATAGGTACAGAGTAATACTCATATAAAAAAAGGAGTTGTATGGCAGCTACCCGAACCCATGGACCAAAATGGCTGGATTTAAATAGCGATGACGGCTATTGGAAAAAAACGAATTTGCAAAAATTTCAAGATCCTAGCTCCTTTAGTTTTTGAGTTATCGTGCGGACGGATGGACGGACATACATAGCTAAATCGATTTATTTTTCGATTCTGACCCGATCCATACACTTGAGTCTATATCTACCCTTCCTCTATAAATATTCAGAAAATTTTAAATAACTGCCTATAAATTCTGTTCAGATTTTTTCTTCAACAAATTTTGAAAAAACATAAGAAAACGAGGAAGAGTGTAATAGAGTAGACTGTGTCAACTCTGGGATACCCGTATGACCGTTATATAAACATTATATCATTATTATTATAAACATTAATTTCTTTTGGCAAAATTTCAAACATACCAGCTTTATTAGGTGTAGTGTAATGCTCATATAAAAGAAGGAGTTGTATGGCAGCTACTCGAACCCTCTGCAGTAGACCAACCAAATTTGGCAGTAGCTTTGGCCATTACACTAAACTATTTTTGGCAAAATTTCAGACACCTAACTTTAATAGGTATAGAGTAATGCTCATATAAAATAAGAAGTTGTATGGCAGCTACTCGAACCCTTTGCAGTAGACCAACCAAATTTTGCAGTAACTTTGGCCATTACACTAAACTATTGGAAAAAACTATTTGGAAAAATTTCAGACACCCAGCTTTAATAGGTATAGAGTAATGCTCATATAAAACAGGAAGTTGTATGGCAGCTACTCGAACCCACTGCAACAGACCAACCAAATTTTGCAGTAACTTTGGCCATAAAACTAAACTACTTTTGTTAAAATTTCAGACACGTAGTTGTAATAGGTACAGGGAAATACTCATATAAAAAATGAAGTTGTATGGCAGCCACCCAAACCCATGGACCAAAATGGCTGGATTTAAATAGCGATGACGGCTGTTGCAAAAAAAACGAATTTGCGAAAATTTCAAGATTCTGGCTGCTTTAGCTTTTGAGTTATCGTGCGGACGGATGGACGGACATACATAGCTAAATCGATTTTTTTTTTCAATTCTGATCCGATCCATACACTTCAGTCTATACCTACCCCCCCTCCTTCTTTGCGTTACAAACGTAATGGCAAATTTATTATACCCTTTGACTATATAGTCATACGGGTATACTAATAAAAGGATTACACTAAAGTTCATCGAAAATATTGTTCGAATGAAAAACTTTGTTGGGCATTCGGAAAAATTGGTATATCGAAGTTCATTTGGCTGCATTTACTATTTGCGGATGCAGATGTAAAAGTTATGTTTCGTAAAATATTTTTTGTATTGATAGGAGGTAGGTACATTTAATTTTTTTTAAAGAAAAACATATCTACTTTAATTTTGGAGATTTATTTTGTGCAAAGAATAACTAGTAACAAGAAATTAAACTCGCTCCGTTTAAAATTTTCGCTAACCCCATTAATGTAAAAAATTGTTAAAGATAGATGGTGATAAGAATCGTATGTAAAAGAGAGAGATGAAAAATAGTTGAAAAGAGTGCGAAAGTAGTTTTAATTTAATAAACATTTTCTGAAAATAATTATCTGGAAAATTGGAAGAAGTTATATTAAAAGCAACAAAGGTATGCTAATTAAAAATAATTTATTATTTAACATATACATTACACTAAACTATTTGTTTTTTTATATCAATTAATTTAAAAAAAAAAAAAAAATTATAAATATACATCATTATTTAGGGAATTAGTCCGAAGGGAAATATTCCCGAAAAAAAATTTCCGATCCGAATCTGAAACAATTGGTATGCTAAATCCATTCGGCGGCAAACATTATTTGCGGATGTCGCAGTCATATGTTTCGTAAAATATTTTTGTATCTAGTAAAGTTGATAGAAGTAATGTACAAATGCATTTTGTTTTGTTTTTTTTCTTTGTTTTATGTTTTTTTAATAAAATATTTTCTTGTATTTAGTAAAATTGTTGTAAATACATATTTTTACAATCCAGACGATGCCGCAGAAAAGCATGCGATTCTGGATCAGCATGATAACCACCACAATTCGGTAAAGATGCCTAAACAACGATCAAGATTTGAATTAAGTTAGTAAAGCCGTATATGAGATTGTGAAAGATAAACACCTTAACCTGTTATTCGTAAAACCTCGATCTAGTCGTCATTCACTACGGAAAAATCAGTGAGTCTTACCAAATTTACACGGATGTTCACTATAACAATAGCTATTCAGAATCGTTCTAAATAATATAATGTCCGAAGTCTTTTCTGAAAGCAGAAAAGATTTATTTCATGGGACTTTGCTCGTCACCAATTAGAATGACTGGCATTTAACGTAGACCTTGAAATTAACTTCAGCAAAACTAAGTAGATGAAAATCAAAAGCACCAACAACCAACTTACTTTATGAAAAAGCAACAAGTTGAATACGTCAACCAGTTCAACTATCTCGATATTATAATGACTACTGATGGTGTTGCGGAGGCTCAACAAAGCAAGGGCATCATTCCGACGTGTGTACCCAGTATGGAGGAACACTCAAATCTCCAGGAAACAAAATTAAGAATCAATCTTCAATGCTTTCTGCAAGTACTAATGTACGGTAGGAAAACAAGGATGATATCCAACACCATCATTTAGAAGCTACAGGTTTCGTTAACCGCGTGCGCATAATCTGCAGAATATTCTGCCCTACCAGAATAAGTAACGAAGACGTTTGGAGATTTACAGGAGAAGAACCCATACTTAGGCAACTAAGAAAGAAAAATTGGAGACGGAAACACAAATGGAAACAAAATTATCCGTATGGCTTTGGATTGGATATCACCCAAAGAAAGCAGGAGATGCGGGATCCCAAGTAACACCTGGAGGCGCACCATAATAAGGTCAGCCAACGCAAGCTCTCATGGGAGAATACAAAAATAAACATTTATATATTCTTGATATGTCAAAAATTCTGCATATGAAAATACATACTTTGAATGGGTTTAAAATATATAAAGAATATATAAATACGTTTATATAAATAGTATATATTTTAAATAAGTATATCGATAATATATTTTTTTTATATATCAGAAATGGTACCTAAAATATGTATAGAATATTAAAAGAATACATATTTTTTTTAAAAAGGCAATTTACTTAAAATTGGAAAATAAAACAAATAAATTATTTATTTTCAATTATTTATAACTTTTTATTTATGTATAAACGTCCCTTACCAGATACAATGTGATATGGAAGTGAAACGTATGGTTTCCTTTTAGATTTGGAAGATATTCTACTATTTATTAATTTTAAAAGTAATATTATTTATTATGTTTGAATCATAAGAGTTGTTAGGTTAATTAGTTTTTGTATTCTGCCTTAACGTTTATACTATGTTGTCAGTTGCTATTGCAACTTTATATGTGTGCGTTAATATTGTCACTTCAATTTTTTCTCTTCAATTGTTAATTTTGGTTAACATAATTTTGGTTTAGATATATGCTGTGTTGTGTTCTCTTTCTTTTTAATTTGTATCTTATGTATCCCATACAAGGATGGACCAAGTTTTCAATTTGATACGCGGACATGTTTTCAAACCTTACCATACATTATCCAACCTACCATCAAACCATAGTTTTTGTTTTAAAAAATTTGTTGAATGTCAAAAAAATCTGATAATTTTAAATTTGAATTTTTAACAGTTTTTCTATTTCATTTTTTTATATGAAATAGAAAAACGAAAAAAATCTTAATTTTATAATTATTTCAAATTATTTACTTAATTATTTGTTATTTTTTACATTATAGTTTTCTTATTTTTTCAAATCGTGTTTTCGTGTGAAAAAATGAAAAAATGAAAGAAAACAAAACAAAACGACATTTAAGTTGTTCGACTTGCCCATACACGATACAACTAAAATGCAAACCAAAGACTCCGGCCTCAAAAAATCAAAATTTTTTGATTTTCTTCCAACCAACTTTTCAACCTTCAAAATGGTCTTTCTTAAGTACGCGTACCAAGTTGAAAATCCGGTCCATCGTGTATGGGAAGCATTATACAGATAACTAAGCAGTTACCGCATGCAAATAAATTTTAAACGCTTTTATAGCATAAACAAATTGTATTTGTTTAGATAATTTTAAATCATGTATTGAAATGAAATGAAAACAATATAGTACGCTCTTTTCTATATCGCGCTATTGTTATACCTAATGGGTGTTACTTTTACTTTATTTCACCATTAGTAATTAAATTTAGTTGAAGTTAATACTTAAATGGCGAAGGTTTTATGCGTGAAATAATTTTAAATTTGAATTTGGAAATAGAATTTCGAAAAAAACGAGGAAGAGTGTAGTAGAGTAGACTGTGTCAACTCTGGGATACCCGTATGACCGTACCATATTTATATCATCCGGTTAGTTACTTTTGGCAAAATTTCAAACATTCAGCTTTATTAGGTGTAGAGTAATGCTCATATAAAAGAAAGAGTTGTATGGCAGCTACTCGAACCCTCTGCAATAGACCAACCAAATTTTGCAGTAACTTTGGCCATTACACTAAACTATTTTTGGCAAAATTTCAGACACCCAACTTCAATAAGTATAGATTAATGCTCATATAAAATAAGAAGTTGTATGGCAGCTACTCGAACCCTCCGCAGTAGACCAACCAAATTTTGCAGAAACTTTGGCCATAAAACTAAACTACTTTTGCCAAAATTTCAGACACGTAGCTGTAATAGGTACAGAGAAATACTCATATAAAAAAAGAAGTTGTATGGCAGCCACCCGAACCCATGGACCAAAATGGCTGGATTTAAATAGCGATGACGGCTATTGCAAAAAAACGAATTTGCAAAAATTTCAAGATCCTAGCTCCTTTAGTTTTTGAGTTATCGTGCGGACGGACGGACGGACATAGCTAAATCGATTTTTTTTTCGATTCTGATCCGATCCATACACTTGAGTCTATATCTACCCCCCCTCCTTCTCTGCGTCACAAACGTAATGGCAAATCTATATATATAAAAATGAAAGTTTGTTTGTTTGTTTGTTTGTTTGTTTGTTTGTTTGTTTGTTTGTTTGTTTGTAGCGAATAGACTCCTAAACTGCCCAGCCGATTTTCATGAAAATTTGTATATAGAGGTTTTTGGGTTCGGAAGGAAATCGTGGCCCAAAAATTTTGCTCTAACGGACCGCCAAGTTGGGGCTGTGGTGCAAGTATTTAAACTTCTTTGTTCTAAAATGAAAACGGTTTGACCGATTGACTTCAAATTTTGTATACGTGATGCTCTTTGAGAATTGAGTAGACACTATTAGGAATTTTGGAATTTGTTAACCCATGTCGGGCCGACGGGTGGTCTAAAAAAATTTTGGGTTCAAATTTTGTCCGATCTTACGAAATTCTGCTTTGGCTTAAAAGAAAGCCCCAAAAAAAATTTTGTTGAGTTCCATTAACCCATTGCGGCCCAACAGCTTTTTATAGGTTTTTTCAATACTTTACTCTAAATTCGAAACTGTTTGACCAATTGACTTCAAATTTTGCATACGTGATGCTCCTTGAGAATTGAGTTGACACTATTAAAATTTTTGGAATTTGTTAACCCATGTCGGGCCGACGGGTGGTCAAAAAAAATTTTGGTCCAAATTTTGTCCGATTTTACGAAATTCTGCTTTGGCTTAAAAGAAAGCCCCAAAAAAAATTTTGGTAAGTTCCATTAACCCATTGCGGCCCAACAGCTTTTTATAGGTTTTTTCAATGCTTTACTCTAAGTTCGAAACTGTTTGGCCAATTGACTTCAAGTTTTGTATACGTGATGCTCCTTAAGAATTGAGTTGACATTATTAACAGTTTTGGAATTTGTTAACCCATGTCGGGCCAACGGTTGGTCAAAAAAAAATTTTGGGTCCAAATTTTGTCCGACTTTACGAAATTCTGCTTTGGCTTTCAAGAAAGCCCCAAAATAAATTTTGTTAAGTTCCATTAACCCATTGCGGCCCAACAGCTTTTTATAAAGTTTTTGGTTATTTTACTCTAAATTAGAAACGATTTGACCGGTTGACCTCAAATTTTATATGTGTGAAGCAACTTGAAAATGGAGTTAAGCCTGTTAACAGTCGGTCCTACGATTAGTCAAAAAAATTTTTTTGGAAGTAAATTACGTTAAATTTTGGAAAGTAGTTTGTACTGCTTTGAATTACAGAAAGTTTCAAAAATTACTAGAATAATCCTAGAAAAATCTTTTTAAAAAGATTGCTTTCATACATATTAAAATTTACATGTGTAAACCGTGTGTAATTTTTGTGTTAACTTTTTGCTGTATTATCAACTTCAATTTAACCATTAAGAGGCGCAGCAACGCGCACCGGGTATTAGCTAGTTTATTATACCCTTTGACTATATAGTCATACGGGTATAAAAACTAAGTAGGTACCTTAATTGATTAACTTTTAAAATAGTAAAATTAATATTAGATTAGAAAAGATATTGAAACAGAACTGAGAAAACCACATATATTTTCTACTGAACAAGGATTGAAAAAATTGCTGAAAAGAAATAATTGTATTCACTACTGTAAAAGTGTTGAAAACAACTTCCATTCAACACTGAAAAAGTGCTAAAAAATTACTTTCTTTCACCATTAGGGTTGCCAGAAATTTATTAACAAAATATTGTAGTTCAATCTCAAAATTATTGTGCATACTGATATGGAAAGGAACGTAGAATTTTGTTTTCACTGAACGTAGTTTAGTTAGGGTGGCATCGTAAATGTCGTAAAAAAACTTCAACCTGATACAATGTGAAAATAACACAATGTAAAAAATTTTGAACACATTGTGTCGAAAAAAGAATGTATTTTGTTTACAATTCTGATTGCGTCAAAATAAAATATCAAAAAATTCAAATTTTTTCTACAGAAACTTTCTTTAAAAAGTATAAATTAATATTTAGACAAAATGGATATTAATTTCGTTAAAAAATTTTTCTTCAATTATTTATTGGACTGTGGTGAAGAAATAAGAGTTTCCACCACCACAAAAATAAAACTCAACTGACAAAAATTCAAATTAAAATTTCAAAATTCAAATACATTTAAATTTTTTTTTGTTTATCCAAAAAATTTTCGATACTCAATTTAACAACACGCGTCGTGAAAATGGGTCGCGCAATGTAAAATGAATTTACGATCATGAGACAATGTGAAATTTTTAAGTTTACATTTACGATCATGCGACAATGTATTTACGATGTCGCAAAGACATTTACGATGTCAGGGTTTAATAAAATAAAAAATTAAATTAAAAAAAAAGAAAATAAATATAAATAAAATATAATAAATATATAAAATAAATTATAAGAAATATAAAATAACAAAATTTTAAGAATTTCATAGTCTCAGGTAAAACAATTAATATTGCTTTGCAACAACAACTTCGTATTACAGGTTTCAGGTTTGTCATATAAATTTTTTTTTATTGCTTTTCTTTTGATATATGTCTATTAGTATGTTTGACAGAGCATAATTTTTAATATATTTCGTAGTTTAGTTTTTATTATGTTTGCTTTGCTAAAAATTCTTTAGAATGTGGCAAAGGCAGAGTATTATATTTACACAAATTGAGATAAGTTTCCAAAAAGTATACTATGAAATACGAAATAAATCAGGGATGGAACATTAGGATGTACACCTCGATTCTTGAAGGCGTAGCATACGACGAGTATTACAAAAGTGATGAAAGGTTATTCTTGAAGGCTCAAAAGTGATATTGACATCATGTTGTTAATTTGATGTGATGTCAGTTGGCAAAAATTTGAACAAATTTGAATTTCTAGAAGGCGTAGCATACGAAATGATAGCAATTCGGTATCACTTCTAAATTTGTCTACTTCCTGTTCGTAAAGTAGTACTTGCCTACTACTTCTTTGCGTCTAATGTTTTCTTTAAAATTTTGAATGTCAATAAAAAAATAATACTTCGTTAAAAATATAGAAGTATTTCAAAAGTGATTCTGCTCTACTGAATAGAGAAAACATTACTTTACTAAAATTAATAGGAATGATGGGGAAAAATTCACCGCTTTTGCACTAATTTATTGAAAGTTTTTCTACTTCCTTTTATCATTTTTAATTGCTAAGTAAATTTTCAGCACTTTTTTTGTGGTGAATGGGATGGAAGTAGTTTTTTCCAGCATTTAAAATCTGTAGCGGGTGCAGACCCTTTTTTTTCCATATCGCCCTCGCAATCGCCCCAGAATTGACAAAAAACGTATGCTTTGAATCGTTACTTTGCGTAGGTGGCATGTTTTTTGGCCTTATTCCCGAAAAATTAATTCGGGGAATTTTAATACAAAACATTCTATTTTTGTATGAAATAAATGGCGACTGAGGTTTTTGACGTTTAATACATCTTTATTCAATAGTATTGCCGTGGTAATGTTTTGTTCAAAATGGAAAATGAGATAAATTTATAGAGAAGGGGAGTATTAAAAAATTACTTTAAGTAGCAAAAGACGAAATAATCCAGGAATAAATTAAATTTTAAAATGAACAAAAGCAAAACTTATTAGATGATTAATTATTTATTAAAAAATCATCTAAAATTTAATTGAATATTATAAAATTATAAACTTCTGTAAATTGTTTTAAAATTTTATAAGAAAATTTAGAAATTTATTTAATTTTACGAAATATAAATGCGAAATTCATATGATATTTAGGATTTTTTTTTTCTATGCTAAAATAGATATGTCAAACTCATATTAAAATTTTTTTTTTTATTTTGGTCTACTATCACAGAACTTTGGACTAATTTAATATTTTTCTTTTGCATATGTGTAGAAAAATTTTTTTTAATTTTAGTTTTGGGTGGAAAATCCGAAACTAATTTAAAAAAAAATTTTATGAATTTCACATTCCTTCGCTTTTGGATTTATCAAACGAACCAAAAATCAAAAAAATTCTTTATGAATTCCACATACCTATTTTACAGGAAAAATTTTAATGTTTTATGTGAATTCCGCTTTGCTATTTGGTTGTCATCAAAATATAAAATGGAATGTACGAAACAGATAAGTCAACTTTTCCATACAAAAATGAAAAAAGAATTTTTGAATATTCATATAAAATTTTATAAAAACTTTGTGTTGAATTTTTTGTATCAGGGACTGGCGCCCCGAACCCCTCCTAACTTAATTATTGAAGCTAGATTTTGTATCCAAATTTGAAATAAAAAAATTGTGTGTCAATTCGACATAAAATATTTTTAATACTTCCTTTAAAATACTTTGATACCTATTTACAAAAACTTGCACTACGGCAACACATATCATTTTGTATTAAAAAATTTGTGCTACGGCAGTTCAGAAACGTTCAAAAATTGTACTACGGTAATACTGATACACAATTGCATTAGTGTTCGTAACATCAAGCAGCCATTTATTTAAGTTTTATTAAGGGTCTGTCTTCACGTAAAAGTTCATCGAAGGAAAATAAAATCCAAAAATGCTCCATTACGTGAACGCCCTAGTGCAAAATATACATTGCAAAGTAAAAAAATGCAGATGATAAAAATGTTTATTGGTATCTTTCCATGAATGTTGATTGTTATATTAAAAAAAAAATATTAATTGGTTCCTATTTGTCATTTTCTATTTATTATTTAAATACAACAAATTTTGATTTGAAAAAACAGAATTCAATATTGATTTGAAAAAAATAAAATAAAAAAAAATCGAATTTAAAATGCCATATATGTCATACGAAATGTCAAATTAAAAAAAAAACATAAAAAAATATGCACGACTAAATATACACTACCTAGGGTTGAGGTCGAGGATATTTTAGCCTAGGGAAAAATATCGATGCATATTTTTTATACATGAAGCAACAACAATTTCTGTCAAAAACTTGCACCGATGCTCCGATGATTCGATGCAAGACTAGTTTGCACTGTTACGTGAAGACCCTTATTAAGTTTTATATGGAAATGTGAAAATTTTAAAATTAAAATTTCTCGTAAAATAAAATGAATTAAAAAAAAAGGGCATTCCCCCATGCCGGAGATCAGAAAAGAATCAACCAAGATTAAAAAAATTAAAGTTGTAGGCTCGCTCACGAGTTATCAAAGCCCTGCACACCCGTTAGATCATCCAAAACTTTTGCAGTAGTGAATATAAGTTGTCTTCTTAGTTCTGTTTCAGTATTTTTTCTATTTGTTAAAAACTATCATTATTAAATTTATATAATAATTTCAGTCATTTAAATTTTAAGTTCAAATTAAATTGTAAACTAATGATGGAAAAGAGTAACACCATAAAAATACTATACTACAATGGTAATAGGGAAAATATGAACAAAATAGACAAATTTGAAAAATATGTACCTGTATTGTTTGTATGTATTGACTAGCTTCTTCGTGAATCATAGATTTTAAAAGCGAAATATAAAAGAAACTTTTAAGTATCTGAATGAAAACAAAATGTTGTGTTCAAAAAAATTTCTGGGTTTTGTGTATTTTAATAATATTTAAAATTACAGATATTAAATTAAATATAGGCTATAGAGTTGATAAATTTTTATTAATATAAAATTTTTTTTATGGTTTTTATGTGACCCTTCTGCATTATAGTTTAAATGAAATCACATCACTCAAAGCTTTAATATGCAATCAGAAGGATTCAAACAAGCTAAAATTGTACGTTTGTGAGGACCATTTTGCAAAGAATCTTTTAAATATTGACGAAAGACTATGTTTTGTTCTTGATTTGCTTATGGTTTACAGTTCCACGAATAATAAATACCAAAAGATGATGATCACAATATATAAGTTTAAACTAAACATAAAAAAAATAAAAATAATTTGATTGGAATTTTTTTTATTCTTGCGATTCTATGTAATATTAATTAAATGGGTATGATACTATCAATCATAAGTGTCATTCGGCGCATGATAAATTTTTTGAAGATGATTCACAGGTGTTACTATAAATGCCGTTCTTCCTATTTTCGTTTTCATTTAATTTTCGTTATTTTTTTTACAATATTACAATAACTAACATTTAAGAGATACAATATTCTCGAAATTAACTTATTAAACAACTAATAATTAGTATATTATTAAAAACAAAATTTTTTTGGTTTAAAAATTCTATATAAAATCTTTTAAATTTATACGAACGGTTGTCCTCACTGTGTATTACAATTATTAGACCACCTATAAATATTCATAAGAAAAAAAATCAGCTTGCAACAATTATTAGACCCTGTTACGCAAAACATGAAAAATGTATTTCTGAACATTTTGCAGTTTAAATATTTTAGAAAATTTTAATATTAATTTCGAAGATATGCTTTTAGGTCTTGGGAAATGTGTTTAAAGTACCCGAAGTACAACTCCAATTTATTTCAATATTAAGTACCTTAAGGGAAAGAGGAATTTTTTGGAAATTTGGAAGTTTCCAAAGCTAATTTGAAGGTTCTCTTATTGATTTCTGAGATATGTTCGTCTCTGTGCTTAACTCGTGGAATCTTTTAGAATTCAAACCGATTCGCAATCCCCGTCTTTTTCATTATTAACCTTAGATATAAATTTCATCAAGATAGCATCATTATTTTTTTTTGGTATCGTGTTTGCTAATTAATGATATATATACATTTCTATATCTAGCTGGCTTCCTTTTTGTGGTTACAAACCCCGTACCAAGGTTAATTTACCCGTATTCTATTTAGAGTTATTTTAGGTGCGATATAATAAGATTTTATTTTACTATTGTAATTAAAAACTGACTTTAATTAATTTTAAAGAAGCCAAACTTACAAATATTGATCAAACTTGTAAAATGTAAAAAAAAAACATGTTGTTACAAATACAAATTTTGTTTTTTATATATCACTAACTTTTATACTCTATACATTTTTAGTTTTTTTTTATTTAAAATTTAATTCAATTAAAATGCCTGAAAATACCTTTTAATTGTTAAATACGGTCTAGAAGTGATGGTTATCGTTCAAAAATTTTAAAGCGATAGAAAAAGGACGCTTTCTAGAAAAATTGTAATAGAATAAAAAACTAATGCTTATGTGATGTTTTCATATCATACGACTAAGAGAATGTATGAATAAGTTTTTTTTTCCCATTTATATTAAGTTGTTTTGAGTTTTTTATGAGTTACTTAGTTGAAAATAATTTTGTGTAATTAAACCTATTTATCTTGGTATCAATCTCTACTTGTATTAGTCATATTATAATTATTGTTTAAATAAACGTATATTATTTTTAAGCTAAAAAACATTCAAAATAATTTAACTTTTAATTTAATTTTAGGTTGTAAAATAAAAGCATTAAGAGCTAAAACTAATACATATATTAAAACTCCAGTTCGTGGCGAAGAGCCTGTATTTGTAGTAACTGGTAGAAAAGAAGACGTTGGCAAAGCTAAAAGAGAAATATTATCTGCAGCAGAACATTTCAGTTTAATAAGGGCATCCCGAAAACCATCGCTAGCAAGCTTAAGTGCATCAGGAGGTCCAATTGTTAGTGGAGGTGGAAATTGTTTACAAACTAATGGTTTGAATAGTAACAATTGTATAAATAGTAATGGAAAAAATAATTTAGGCCCACCAATAAATATACCTGGACAAATAACAATACAAGTTCGTGTTCCATATCGTGTTGTTGGTTTAGTTGTTGGTCCAAAAGGTGCTACCATAAAACACATACAACAACAAACTCATACATATATTGTTACACCATCACGTGATAAGGAACCAGTATTTGAGGTATCCGGATTACCAGATAATGTTCAATTGGCCCGCCGTCAAATTGAAGCTCATATTGCTTTGAGAACTGGTAATATTAACGATTTACAAATGCCCTCAAATGGTAATGTAGCAAATCAAAATGAAAGTTCTTCATTAAATATAAATGAAAATATTGATTTAAATTTGGCAGCTAATGGATTTTCAACATTAAGTGATAGCACTAATAATATTAATAATACAGGATGTATTTCATCTTTACTTGATGAACATGTTGGGCCTGAATTTTTAGCATCCTTATATAAAAATGGTTTTAACTGTTTATTGGGTTATTTAGATCAACCAAATAATAATAGCAGTAATAATATGGTAAATAATTTAGTTAATATGAATGATATAAATGATTTGAATACTGTCTCATTAACTCAAACATCAAATTTAAATAATAATTTTACAAATAATGTTAAAAATAATGCTGATGGTATTTTTGATGTTACAAATAATTTATTAACACCAAATCAAAATACTCAATCAAATGGTTCTGATAATATATTAGATTATACATTTCCTGTATTAACAAATAATCCAAATATTACAAATGTTATAAGATCAACCGATGTTAGTGTTAATAATGGTAATAATGGTGTTATTAGTAATAGATCATGTTCATCATCTTCTAGTTCAACATCATCAAAATCAGCATCAAATAATTCTGGTCCAGAATTAATTAATATATGGAAAAACTGTCATCAAGATTCATCTGGCTCAATTGAAATTGATGAAGGTTTAGGAGAATCACCAAACATATGGACTTTACCACCGGTATCAGCACTAGGATCACGTTGTTCTCCCACTTCTAATTCGGTTAGTCCAACTGATTCATTACTTGGTGGTTCTTCTTCAACAGGTTCAAACGGTATTCATACAACGACAGCAAATTTATTAACAAATTCAAATGTTTCATCATCTTCTACAACAATAGCCGCTGTGGCAAATTCTATAACACCATTTTTAAGACGTGAATGCTTACTTTGTGGTGATAAAGAAGTAACAGCAGCTTTAGTTCCATGTGGCCATAATATGTTTTGTTTAGAATGTGCTGGTCGTGTTTGTGGTACCGGTGAAGGAATATGCCCTGTGTGCAGTCAACCTGTAATTCAAGCTATTCGCATTATACATTGAAAAATTTTAAAATAAATTTAAAGTAAAACACAAAATACAAAAAACTCGGAAATAAATTTAATAATTCAATATATATTTCTAAAAACTATTTACGTAATAATTTTATCAATCATAAACCGCCAACATAATAACAAACGACGATAACACAAAAACTAAACAAGGAACGATAAATAAAAAAAAGGAATAAATAAAAAAATCAAATTACTTGGACTTCAATTTAACAATTTCTATTTAAGATAATTTTAAATTAATTTAAATCGTACTTATATAATGGATTTACATATGCATGTTTGCATACAAAAATACTTTAATTAGGTACATAATTTAAGTTAAATAGTTAAATGCACTTAAATGCAATTTAATAATATATAAAATAGGTAATATATTTATTATTACATTTTACATTCAATAAATAATTCAATAAATGAAATCTTTAAGTAATAACAAAAAAAAAAAAAAAACAAAAAAAAAAAAAAAACAATTAAAATTTTAAAAATATTAAATTAATAAATTAAATTTCATAATATATTATTATAGTATATAATCGAGATAGTAGATTCGCTAAAAAAGACTAAATATTATTAATTTAAATTAAGAATTTGTTATAAATAATATACATAAAATATTACTCTTTGTTTATATACATATATATATATATATATATATATGTAAAGAAAAAGAGATAAACAAAATATTTAAAATATTAAATAAGACGTAGTATTTTTCATTTTTATTAATATATATAAATATAAAATTTATTAACCTATTTTTGTTTAAATAAAACTTTTACGCTTGTAAAAGGTATTTTAATTATAAAATCATACATCCACAAATAACTCATATAAATCCATATTAGTAAATAAAACAACATTTTTAAAAGATACTAATTTTTCCAATCAATGAATATGTAACTTGTATATGTCGAACATAAAATGAAAATAAATCTTAAAAAAAAAAAAAAAACACAACACAACTAAAACAAACGAAAAGTATCATTAAAAAGATTAAATAAAGTACTCGTAGTTCTTTAACATTAAAATTAGTTTATATTATATTTATTATAAACTCTTTATTTTATTTTTTTTTATTTCAAATTTTTTTTATAAAAATATTAAAAGTCTAAATTATATTATTGCGCTGTTAAACAATTTTTTGATATTAATGAATTAAGTCAGTAAAAAACGGTATTTTATTTGTTTTTTCTAAGTTATTGGTGCACTATAAATAAGAAAATTATTATTTTATTATATTATTTTTAAAATTTTTTTTTTTATAAATTTGTATATAGTGTTATCCATTTAGTTTACAATTTATTTTCATAATTTCTCCATGTTATGAGAACTTGAATTTTTTTTTTAATTTGCACTTAAAATTAACTCTTGCTTTAAAGTATTTTTAATTGTTATTTTTAAAAGCAAATTTGTTGGTAAATATTATAACTGCAAAAAAATAAACATAATTGAGCATTTTTTTACAACATTTAAATTTATATTAAGTTTAAACCAAATAAATATAATGAGATGAAAAAGACATATTCCACTATTCTGTATGTAAGGAAACCCAAGAAAGGAAATTAAACAAAGAAGATGGAATGTAAATTTTGATATCGGATAAAATGTGTTTATAAGAATGAAAATAAATGTGCACTATATATCTTTGAAATTCAATTGTCACAATTGTCAAATTGAATCATAAATTATTTTTTATCCAGATATTAAATCCATAAATTTAAAATAAGTATAAAAAAAATAAACTTAAGAAGTAAAATGACTCTTGTTCATTTTTTAACCCAGTATTTCATAAAAATTTTAAATTTTATTTTGAAAACAGATAATTATTATTTTTCTTACTTATATTTTGTCAAAATTCCTCATATGCAATTTTGTAATATTTTATTTTTTCACTACATCTCGTTACGGTTATTTTGGTTACACCATAAGAAAGTAGTGTGACTAAATCTTAATTTGAAATCTTATGGCTCCTTTTATATTAAGATGAATTAGACTTTTAGAGATTTAAATATGTAATTTATAATAAATAAAAAAAATAAGTTAAAGAAACTCTTTTTGTTCCGAATTAAAGAAAAAAATTAAAAAGAATATATATATTTTTTTATTTTAAACGACAAGGAACTGAAGGAATATTTATTTTAACTACAAAAAATATTAATAAATTGATATGAAAAGTAAATTTTTCAATACACTTTAGGAAAGAAGTCTAGACTTACAAAAAACTTTAAATTTATCTTTCAATCACCTCTTGGTTTTCGTATTTCATTTATCGGAATATTCATAAGGTAAAAAATTACATCAATAGTAAGAAAGTAATATAATAAAAATTTAAATAGGAGCCTATAACATAAATTCTTTTATACTATTACCATTTTTTTAATTAAAATTAGACTCAAGCCATATTAAAAAAAAAAAAAAATCAATTTAACAAAGATAAATATATTCTGTTTAACTATAATTTTTGAAAACCCAAAAAAAAAAGTTTAATAATTTTGATTAGCTTTTTTTCCAGAAAATAATATAATTTAAAATTAAGAAATAAAATAAAAATTAAAAAATAATCGCAATTATATAATTAAAAAATTGATTAGATATAATTAAATAAAATATTTTTGTTTACAAATAACTTCTTAATTTTAACTTTTTCAACTATTATGATTATTATTATATAAATATAAAAATAATTTTATCAAATTCTTTGTTTTTATTGTGCGTATATTTTTAATGTAGTAAATATAGTATAATTACTCCTCGAACTTATAGTACGAAATACATAAGATAAATCGAAATATCCGAAACTCGATTAAATAATAAAAATATTTTTTTTTCATTTTTCTTTTATCGAAATAATAAGAAAAAGTTAAATAAATAAATAAATAGAAACTATAAGCAATGCAAAATAAAGCACAATTTTATGACAAAACAAAAAATAAAAACAACAAAATCAAATTATACAATTAAAAAATAACAATGAAATCTAAATCAACCAAATAATACAATATTTTTTAAATAAACTTGGTTAAAAAAAATATAATTATAAAAAAAATTAAATTAAAAAAGTTTAAGAAAGTTTCAACATATATATTTATAAAAATTGTATACAAAAAAAAAAAATTTATTTTCAATCTTTTTTAATATATAAAAGTACAGTGTAGTAACGATAATATAAATATTATTATTATTAGAATATAACTTATTTTATTACTTTTCCTTTGTAATAATTTATTTTTTGTTTTTGAAACTTTTAACAAAAACTCATTATCTTGAGATCTGAATAAGCAACATTTGGTTTTTAATTTAGTAATTTTTAAGTTTTTTTTACTAATATGATTTTGATAAAATTCAATTCAAAATTTTGTTCAGAACAACAATTAAATTAATAAGTAAACAAATGTAATAAATTTTTATTTGTTGTTATAAATTAATATAAAATTATTATTTTTATAATTATATAATTCTATTAATTGTAATTTTTATTATAAAATTATTAATTTGCAATATTAAAAAAATACAGATTTTTACTTTTAGTTCCAAAATAAATTTTTATATAATATTTTTTAAATATAATTGTAATTATTTAAAAAAAAAAATAAAATAAATTTTATAATACTACATAATTAAAAAAAATAAATTTTACATTTAATTAATACATAAATAAGAATAATTCGTTCAATAATAGTAAAAGAAAATATATAGAAAGAAATATATATAAATCAAAACCTAATAATTAAGATATATAAAAAATATAAATATATGTTTCAAAACAAAAAGAAATAGATAAAGTTAAATTAATAATAAAAAAAAATATAAATAACACTTACATATTATATAATACTTCATTATAAATTGAATTTTTAATTAATAATTTAAAATAAATTAAAATTTTTAAATTTTGATATAATATTAATTAATTTTGTTTTAATTATGATATTAATATTATATTATTAAATAAAATAGAGAACTATTATTTTAATATAATAATTTATAAACAAAGGTTATAGATTCTTATTTTTCTTTTTTTACTAATACGCACTTTAATTGAATAGGTTTCAGTACATAAGCTGGAGAAGAAAAGATGTATATATACTTTTTTTTTTCTTTGGTCATAAACAATTTATTCTATAAATATTAAAATAATAATAGTATTGAAATTTTATTAAAGCTTTCCTTGAAATCTATATTTTAAAAAAGGAAAAAAATTAAAGAGACTGGTTTTATTAATTTATTTTTAATTTATGGTTATTTTGTAGTTAATAATAATGATTTTTTCAAATTATAAATCTATTTATTATATTGTGAAAAAAGGTAATGATTGTATGTAATGTTGTATTTTTTATTTTTTTAAATTGTTATATTAAAAAAAATTAAGAAAAGGAAATATTTAAAAGTAAATTTTATGTTTTGCTATTATTTAAAATTATGAATATAAATAAAATTTTAGATTAATATATGACAGTTTTTTTTTTTATAAATAAGTTAATCACAGATATTAAATAATATTTTGCTTTCTTTATATATATTTCTAAGCATTGTTTTATTTTTTTTATTCTAAGAAAATTAAAATTTATTTATATTTATTATTATAACATAATTATTGGCATTTTGCAAATTGTATATGTATACGCTAAGTTAGTACATATATAATTTATCTGAACATTAATATATCAATGAAATAGTAGTGTAAAATAAATTAATTAATAAATAAATAGTCTTATATAAAAATTTTAAATTAATTAAAAAAAAAATTGGCTAGTGTTATATTTTTGTTTTATTAAAATAATAAAAAATAATTTTTTTTGTTTACATTTATCATAAAATACAATTTATAGCTTCATTATATAATGAATATTTATATTATATAAAATATTTTTATATGTAAAATGTATGAATATATATCCATAACCAGATACACAAATATATATTTGAAATTAAAAGAACCAATTGAAAAAAAAAATTTATATGATTAAAGTAATTTTTAACTGGTTTTAACTTTGAATACATTAATAGAATTTTTTTTAATTCAGTTTTTGGATTTTATTATGAAGTTTTATTATTTTAAAACAGCTTTTTTGTAATTTTATAAACAAAAAAAGGTAAACCTAGAAATATGTTTTTTTTTTCAAATCTTATCTATTCAATGCAAACTTAATAAATGAAGAGTCTCTATAAATAGTGTAACTTATTATTATTAAAAATGTACAATAAAAAATTAAAGTTAAATAAGTAAGCATCCCAGAAATTTAGGTAGAACTAATTTAATTTTTGATTGTAATTTGATAGTTGTAGTAACCACTATTCGATAAAATTTATATGACCAAGCCGTATTCAGAATCAAAAATCATTTCCTAAATCTTGTGATCAAATCATTTCTATAATTATTAAAATATAAATGTATACACTTTACGGTAATTATTAGTTTTGATTTGATCTCTTCTACTCCTGTATCAACCAGCTTATCTAATCTCACAAGCCAATAAATTCTACCTAAATAAATAAAATAAAATAATTAAATATTGTTTTCTGTGGGATTGTTAATTAAATTATAAAATTATATATTTAAAAAAAAATCAATTATAATACGTGTGAATATGAATTGCTTATGGTAAATGTAATATAAATTCAAAATACTTTCATATTTTTTACATAGAAAATTAAAATCATGACGAAAAATTATTAGTTTTCCTACATCATGTTCATAAAAAAAAAAATATTATGTAGAAATTTTTTACCATAAGTTTTCGAATATGTAACATAATATATATTTAATAACAAAAACTGTAATAAAATGTAGGACAGTTTTAATTTAATGGTGTTTTATATTAATATATATGTATAATTGCACTAAGGTTGTGATTTTAAAAAAAAAAATATCGTATGGTCAGTTTTTACCAAAATTTGCCAAGATATTAACAAAATGATATTTTAATCATTTATTTTTTTTTTATTTTTATACATTTGCGTATTTATGATTTATTTGTTTTGTAGATAGATACTGACTTCTAAGATGCAATTTAATTATAAGATTTTATATGAAAAATTTAATCTTGCAAAATTTGAATTAAATGTAAAGAATACAAAAAAATTGAGGTAGTTATGCTCTAGTCCGTCGAAAATGCAGATTTATTCGCGGTCTGCAAATAGCATTTTTTTTTTGGGAATTTTAAATTTAAGTATGAATGCTACATCGTCCAAACGGAGAAATTATTGAAAATGAACGAAATCCTAAATTAATGTTTTTTTAGGTTTAGGTTAATAATAAAAAATGTTTACATTATTTACATTATAATTATTTTATCTATGATTTCTTTATAAAAAAACAAACACAAAAAATAACCAAATACATATACCTACCTATTAAACAATAATGGATGTGCTATTCTTTAAAAAGAAATAAAAAAATTTCAATGTTCACATCAGTTTTACTAAATACAAAAAAATATTAATATTGAACAAACATTAAAAAAAGTAAAAAAACAATAAACATTTGAATGCACCTATTAAATCTATGAAATTTACTAGATAAATAACTATTTTACGAAACATATTCATCCCGATTCTTGAAGATGTAGCATACGCTGAGTATCACAAAAGTGTTAATTGGTTATTTATTCCTGAAGGCTCAAAAGTGATATTGACGCCATGTTGTTAATTTGCCGAAATTTCAGTTAAAAAATCATCGCGTTTGGCAAGTTTTGAAGGCGTAGCATACGAAGTGATAGCAATTTGGTATCATTTCTTATACTTCTAAAATATTGTATTAATTTTTTTTCAATATTCAAAAGAATCATACAAATAAAAAAAACTCATTTATATTTATTTTTATAACTTTTGTCAATAACAAAAACAAAAAAATTGTAATGTCTACCAACCTTTACAAAAATTCACCTAAAAAAAAGTTTTCAAGAATAGCCAGACGTGACAATTTTTTTTTTGATGAAATGCGCTGAGAAGCGCATCATAAGAAGTGATAAGCCTTCAAGAATCGGGGTGGTTATTTTGACATCTGCATATATTGTTTGAAGCCGAATGGATTTTAGCTTACCGATTTTATTCCGCTTCGGACTTGAGCATAACTATAAAAATAAAACGAGGTATTAGCCAGCATATTTGGAATTAAGAATATTTAATTCCGGATTATACCTTAAAATAGATTAAATTTATTTCTTATTTATTTGACATCACTTTTCAGAACATTCTCCTTATAGGAATAGGCAGAGCATTTAAAATTACAAGGAAATCAGAAAAAAACAAAAAATAAATATTAAGTGAATAAAATTATATTTATTGCGATATGAAACATTTAAAGTATATATGGGAAATTATACATGCGTTTTTATTTTAAATTTAAATAAATTTCGTTACTAAAATTACACATATATTCTTACTTTATATATGTACATATATCAATAAAGACAAGTAAAATGAAATTAAAAATTATTTTAATATAAAAATAAAAAATAAAAAAAAGAACAATCATAATAATATAGTAAAATAAGTAAAAAAATGTTATCGTGGCCAGAGGCGGTTTAAAGTATTTAATTTATTTATTCAGAATTTTAGTTAATTTAATAACCGTTTGTAATAACAGTGTTAAAAAAATAAAATATAATATGTTTAAAACATAAAAAAGCACTGATATTTCAATGTATTGTAATGCATAAAATTAATATACATATACTCTTGTATATCTGAAAAATAAAAAAAGCTCGCATTAAAAAAAAAAATATAAAAATTACACCTTAATTTTATGTAATATTTTTGCTATAATTCTAAAATAATATACAAAAAACAAAATAAGTTTAAAAGCAACATGATCATTTAAATTTAGGTTGTAATATTCATTTGACTACAAAATTAAAACAATTGCTACAAATATGTAAAAAGTTTTAATTTATAAATATTCACTTTTTTTAATTAAAAATTTTTATAAAAAAAAAAAATTAAGCAATCCATAAAAATGTCATAACTTGTCATTTAATATCATAGAACATTTTAGAAGTCAGTTAATTATTATTTATTTTTTATTTTAATCAATATAAAAAGTCTTAGATTTTAAGAATTATTATTTTCCTCTTGACTTTATTAAAAAAAAAAACAAAAAATCAAATTAATTTAATTTGGAACTAAAAATTTTGTTTAAAAAAATTAATATTCGACATTATACTAATAAAATTTATTCTAGAAAATAGTATATGCTTAAGCGATTTTTAAATTAATAATAAAAAATGTAAAAAAAATATAACTTTTATTACATCTAAAATGAAGAAAAAATGACTTGGACCTATTAATATATATACATATATATAGATTTATAAAAAAAATATAAATTATATAACTATTAAGAAAGAAGTAAAGAAACAAAATATAAAAATATATATTAATATTATAAATAGATAGAAATTTATAATTTGAAAATAAATAAAAATTATAAAAATTTAAATTAATTTTTTTATATAATATTACATAAATAAACCACTTTATATTATTATATACTACATATATTTAAAAAAAGAAGAAATATATAAAACATATTTAATAAAAAAAAAAAAAAAAAAAAAAAAAAAAAAAAATACAGTCCTATTCTAAATTCCCTCGTACAATTTCTACGAAAAATTGGTACAATACGATCAAAAAGTTTGTTGCAATTTTTTCTTAGACAATTAACCATGCAATTGCAACTGAATTCATTTTTTTAAGTAAAACTAATGATTATTGTTTTTAACTTTGTAGTAATATTTTTTGAACATTACATTTGAGAAACAAAGTATTTTAAAATAAAAAATGGTGAGGTATTTCATATCATTTCGTTCATTTTGAGTTTGTCAACGATTAGTTGTTTCATTATTTTTCACTTAAAACATTTTTGAAAAATATTTAAAAATATTTTGAAAATAAATTTAAATAATGTAAATCTATTTGAAACTTTTTCTTTATACGTATAGAAGTGAACGTTAAGTCGGAATTGAGAATCGCTCTTTCGTAGATTTTCTCCGATGTAACTGTACGAAGGAATTTAGAATAGGGGTGATTATTATGTAGTGTTATTAAAAATTTTATTTTTTATTAAAAAAAAATTATTAATAAATTATTACCTCGAATTATGTTTATTATATCACACTGTTTTTATATTTTTATACTTTAAAAAAAACCAATAATTATTTAAAAATTATTCTGTTTTATAATACATTTAATGCTTTATTGCATTTGAAAATTTTATTTTACATTTAAAATATCAATAAATTTTTTTTATTAAATATATATACAAAAAATATTTATTTTGATTCAAAATACTCAAATAATTTTTAAGAATATTTACAAATATTTATGTCCAAAGTTTTTTTTTAATATATATTCCTAATTCGTGCTATAGATTTCAAATACAAAACAAAGTAGTGTTTGTTCATTGTTCTGTTAATGGTCAAATATAAATACAGTTAACATGTCTACTCAAAATTTATTTTTCAACAAAATATGTCTACTAACCCACATATTTATCTAAAAGAAAAGGCGTTAATATTAATTATTACTTTTATATTCTCTATTCATATAAAATAAATACATATATGATTTAAAAATATCAATTTATTATAGCACAACAGTTTTCGTGTAATTTTTTTTTTTAAATAATTTACCTAGAATTACAAATTCATATTTTACATCTGTAGATCATGTAAAACATTTTGTTTGTGAATGCTCTTATTAATTATTAATATAATTAATATATATATATATATATTTTTTAAAATTAATTATAATGTTTAAAAATATAAATTAAATATTACTATACTAAAAACGTATATGAGTCAATATAAAAATATAAAACCAACTTCTTTTGGTGTTGTACATCATTAATATACAAAAATATATAATATAATATTGAACTGATGTAAAAAAAAAAAATTAAAATTAAAAAAAAATTAAAAATAGTGCGAAATAAAAACCCAAAAAAAAAAAAAAAAAAATAAAACAAATAAGCGGAAATAATCGAAAACTTTATTATGTGTATGTAAAAAAAAAAAAAAACAAAATATAAAATATATAATTTTTTAAATAAATTTTTTTTACAAATAAATATAAATTCAATATAAATTATATATATAAAAAGACAAATTAATTACCATTAAAATTCAATAGCATTAGTGTAAAATTGATATACATAATTATACCTATTAATATAAAAATTTATAAAAAAAAAATTACGAAAAAATATTTCTACAATTATCGACGTATTAAATTAATTTAAGCAAAAAAAAAGGAGAATATAAATTAAAATAAAAAACAAATAAATATTATTAACAAAAAATTTATATATTTATATATGAACAAAATATTTATAAAGTTATATATATATATATATATATATAATGTATAATATATACATGTATTAAAACATATAAATATATATATATATATATATATAAATATATAAAAATACTCAAAAAATATTTTTATTTATAAATATTAAAAAAAAGGAAAAAAAAAAATATTTAAATTAAACTTTTATTACTTTATAAGAATGAAAAGACTTGAAATTAATAAAAATAAAAGAAATAAAACAAAAAGCAAATACAGAAAAAAATTTACTTTACATTTTTTACAGAAATTAAAAAAAAAAAAACATAATAAAGAATTAATAAAGCCTATAAAAACTATTAGGTATTACATAAAATATATAAAACAAAAATAAAAATATTTTCTTAATAAAAAATATATTATATAAACGGAAAATACATAATTATATCGTATTTTATGCCTTTAGATTTAAGTATGAAATCCTACTACTAAATATTGATGATGGAATATAAATTTGATTTTTTTTTATATGTATTTGTGTATACATAAATGAAAATAAAAGGGTAGTAAAGTTTACTGTTACTTTTGATATATTTTAAATTATGATTTTCTCTTTCAAACTTAAAAAAAGTCCAAATCATATTTTATTTTTTAAACGAGAAAGCATAAAAATAAGAAACTGATTTAACTGTTGAATATATTTTACATTATGATTTTATCTTTTAATATTCAAAAAATCCCGAATCATTTTTTTTTTAACGAAAGGAAGAATAGAAAAAGGTGATGTTAAATCAATCACATTAAACCAAATTTTATATAAAATTCCATATTCATATTTAAAAAAAATTTTTTAATATATTAAAATCAAAAAGATCTTAGTTTTTTATACCAAAATAAAATAAAAAAAAATGTTGATGTTGATATTTACTAATAATTATAAGAATATATTTTAAGTAAATTTCAAGTTTCTTACATAATTATATCTCCACTTTTCTAGCATACATTCTACCCTATTGGATCTACTTTCCTAATTTACTGTTGGAACACTTATTTTTAGTGAAGAATGTATTAATTGGAAGGTACTTTAGCTGAAGTCTTCCAGTAATTCGAGAGGCCCGGGCTCAAATCCTAAGTAAAAGTGAAAAATTTTTTTCTGATTTTTGAATTGATTCAGCTTCCATTTGTCATTGGATTCAAATTAATGTCATAACCAGTAATTGATAAATTATAATAAAAAATAAAATAATATAATAAAATAAAGTAATACAAAATTAAAACAAATATGTAATTTACTAATTCGTAAATACACAAATACCTTTAAATTTAAATATAAAATTATTACAATATATAATAAGAATTTGCTACCTGTTACAATAGGTAGTGTCATCTCCTGTATTATTTGTATGTGGAATTTATTAAGATTGATTCTAATAACTAGAAAATAATATATCCTCCTGTTTTAACATATACCTTTAGTAAAGACTTGCTTATAGTCTAACGGTTGGAGTTAGCATTTAAAAAAAATGCTTAACCTTTCATTAGTCCAAATTCATTTTCATTTTGTAAAAAGTAACTAAAATCTAATCTATTTGATTTATTAATCTAATAGTTAATTTTGTAGTTACTTTTTTTTAATACCCTTTAATTTTTTTAATACATGTATACAATATATATATATATATATATATATGTATATATAACATATAAATATATATATATATATATATATATACATATATGGATGTATTATAGTATAAATAAAATCATACAATATATATATATATATAAAAAAATTTTAGTCCCAATCTCTAATAATTCTTTAAACCCATATAAATTTTTAAATAAATATATATATATATATATATATATATATATTTATATATATACATATATATTTATATTTATAAATAGTTATCAGTGAAAAGATATATTGTAATAAAAGTTAAATAAAAAATCATATTTTATAAAAATAAAAAAAGAGAATAACAGATTTATGAAAACAAAAATATATAAATATATATAAATACACATAACTCCAGTTAGTTAATCTAATATTGCATGGAATGCAAAAAAAAAAAATACTTAATATTTATCTATGATAAACTAAATTAATTAAATTAAAAAATAAATTAATAAATAATGTACGTATGATATAACGTTTATGTAACATACATATAGATATATAAACTATATGCGCTGGTATATAGTATTGTACTTAAAAAAAATTTATTTAAATTGTTTTGTTAAATATAAATTTTTTTTTTTTCATTTTATAACTGAAATTAAAAATATTTAAATTCTTAAAATAAAAGAAAGAATAAAAAAATAACGAAATTACATATCGATTCAGTTCTGCACCGATCATAATAAATCATAAATTTAAAAAAATAATTTATATATATATATATATATATATATATATATATGTATATGAAAAATATATGTATGTACAAATAAAATCTTCTTTTGTGTATATACAATACGCTAATTAATTAATTATATCTATTTGTTTATAAAAGATTAAAAAATCCTTTTCAAATAAACTTGCAAATATCTATTCATAAAAAGTTTATATTTGACGATTATAATTTGATCATCATCGTTTGTAATTTGATCATCATCTTTTTATAACATTGTCATATTTTCATATTTTGTAATTTAATCGAGTTAAAAATTTTTTTTTAATTGAATGAACAATTATTAATATGGTATGCTGAGTTCCATCGATATGTTTCGATCATCCGCTGCTAAATGTAATATTAAATTCTAAATTTTTTTTGTGTAAAGTGCTGTTTTCCCTTCGAAATTCTTAACGACATATGTAATTTGCCATTCGAAAGCAATTAAGAAGTATCTAAGCAAAACTTCTTTAATATAAAATAAATAATTTTTTTTTTTTAAGAAAAAAAATTAAGATGGTATTTGTTTAAATAAGTATTTCCTTTAATAGTTTTTTTCTTAAATCTAGTTATTTTAGGTTTGGGTTAATAAATTGAATTATATTTTTTAAACTATTATATGATTTCTTTATATGTACATAACAAACATAAAAAAAAACTACATATACCTAATTATTTAACTAATATGCTAAGAATAACAATAGCATATAAAAAAAACAGTAAAAAGAAAATATCAATTGGCTTATTAATGTCTCGTAAAAAAAATACAATATTTATGAATCCAAATACATAGTGTCGAAATTACAACGTATTTTGTTAAATCGGTTAAAAACACTTAAAATTAAAAATCTTCAAATTTCAAAATTGAAATAATATACCTATTAGCATGAAAAAAAAAAAAAAAAATTTATAATGGAACTCAGGATTACATATTCATATTACCTAATCAAAATGTGTCACGTAGTTATATTCCCGTCAAGTCTAAATGTAAATAGTTTATCTAAAATAATTAAAAGAAGTTTAATTTTTGTTATTGTACTTGATATTGTTCTAAATAATTAATTGGTTTTTTTTTGTAGTTGAAAATTTCAAAATCCTCAAAATTCCAAATGTATGGAAAATTGTAGATAGCAAAATGGACGATTTTTGAATTATAAAAAAAAGTCCATTTTGCCGTACATTTTGACATTTTAGAACAGCGTCTAAATATTTAACCTCGTTAAGGTTTTGGTTAGGGTTACGAACATTTTGTGTTTCCATCAACAACATAGCAAATGCGGAAACATTTTTAAAAATAATAGTGTCTATTTAAAAATTTCCCATTTTTTATCCTTACGTGACGCGCATTTTATAAACTCATGATTTTAAGCACCTCTATCGAACTGTGGAAAACAGTATAATTTGTAAATACTGTTAAATATAATTTTATTATTAGACACACCCTGACTTCAAAATTCTAAATATATACTGTACAGTATTAAAACGTTACGAATTCCATAAGTTTGAATACACAAATATTTACAAAGTTTACAAATCAATATTGTTTGTCGACGAAGATGTGTATGAAATTTTTTTTTTACATATAAACAAATTCGTAGCAAATGATTTACATTAAAGTAGAGTGGTTTTATTTATACATTGAAGTTCAAAGTAGTCATATCGTAGTTATACCACATGACCTTAATATACACTTAATATCTGATGAATTACTTTTAGCAAAAATTGAAATACACAACTTATTAGGCTTTCAGGTACGAAAGGATATATAAGTTGAAAGACACCTCTTAAAACCTCTTCCAGTACACCGACTATATTTAATTCAGACGTTGGTCATTAACGTTGAGTAATGCTGATATAAAAAAAGAAGTTACAAGGCAGCTACTCGAATCCATGGAGCAAACTGACTGGTGAAAACCAATTTGTGAAAATTTCAGAATCCTATCTCTTTTATTTTTTGAGTTATCATGCGGATGGATATACGTACCTAGATCGATATACTTTTTGATTCTGATCCTTACCATTGAATCTATATTCCGACCTTGTCCTTCTTTGTGTCACAAGCGTAATGACAAATTTAGCATATCCTTTTGACCTATAGTCATACGGGTACAATAAATGTGAATTTAATTTAATAAATTTTTGAACTTTTATTTTTATTTACAAATATGATAATATGATAGTTATTAATATGATACTAATACAAAATGTTTTAATTTATCTGAAATGTGTTTTAATCGCGTTTTCTATAATACAAAAACAAATTTATTGATTCATTTTTGAATTACACGTATCATTTCTACAAAATTGAATATAAATATCCGAAATTAAACATCAATCTTGGACAGGATTTCTTTGTTCATAAAAATTCATAATACTTAAATGAATATAAATTATAATCTTAAAACTATGTTTATAGACTCATTTTAAACTAAATATTGATATGTTGATTGTGTTAAATCACAATCGTAATCAAACGATACTGGATTACAGTATCCAAAAAAAAAAAATACGTACTTAAACTGATTAGTTTTCAAAGTAAACATCAAAATAAGTAAGTTACAAACCATCAATTTATATTTTATTTGAATATTAATAAATTTCTATTATCCCTCGACAACATTTAATAAAATTAAATTTAAGATATTCATTTGTTTTTTTTTTTTTAAGAAAGTTATTTTATTATTCCGATGGAATATATCTATGATTATAGTCTCTACCTTCGAAGAGAAAAATTAACAAACATTTAAAAAAAAAACTAAGATTCAAAATATATAAAATATATTTATAAAATTAATTAATAACTTGATCTCAATAAAAATAATATTATATTCGATAATGTATAATAATATTAAAAAAGTTATTTTTAAAAGTTTATAAACTAACAAATAAGTTTCAAATTAACGTAATTTATAAAAATTTTTTCAATTATATTATTCGAATCACAGAAATGAAAAATAAATAAATATACAAATCAAAAGAAAAACAACTTTTTAAATTAATTGATACATTATATTTTTAAAATATTAATATATAATATATAAAAAGAAACAAAAAAAAAAAAATAAATTAAAAAAAAATTATTAATAAAAAGTCAGACTAAAAGAAATTTGTAGTTTACACATTTTATAATTTATTATGAGTAGGAATATATTATTTATTTTATTAAAACGTTGTTTATTAATAGTAAGTTTATTCAAAAATAAATTTTTAATATGAGAAAAATTAAAGAATACCACTCATTTTATTTTTTTGTTTTAACTCTAATGAAATTACATTATTAAATATGTAAATTTTTATTTTATTATTACCATTATTTTCTTTAATGTTGATTTCTTATTTAACATTTATATACAGGTTAATAGATAACTTTAGCAATTTAACTGAAAAGTTTTTAAAAATTGTTCTTTTTTAAATTATAAAAGATCTGCACAACGATACAGTATGCGTAGATATAAAAATAAAATAAAGATATAATAAATGATAAGTAAAAATTCAGATAGGTACTAATTAATATGGGTGAAAGTTTTTTCATTTTTTATATAATTTTTTGTACAATACATATATTTTTAATTATATTTTCAAATTTTCTACTCTTAAAATTTTATTTATCGATTCATTGCATTAACTAAAAAAAACCGATTATGCCTTTACCATGCACGTGAAATTATAATCTATTAAGAAATTTTGCTCATGCTTAAAGTGGTAATGATGGATTTTAAAGAATTATTTTAAAAACCCTCTTAATAATAGGGAGACCACTGACACTTTGAGGACAAAATTGTTGCAGGAAAATAAATATGAAAAACGTAGACCATAAAATAATATTTAATTATATTACTAAATTGTAGTTCAATATGAATACTTAATTGTTATTTGTTTAGATAATCATATAGTCAAAAGGACCCGTTTGTTTGCTAATACCTTAAACCTGTGTATAGAAACATACAGAGGAAAGTCAAAATAATGCGAGATCGAATCTCGTGCAACCCAAATTTTTTTTAATTTTAAGGTCAAAGAATATTTGAATGACCGAACTTTATACAAATGTTTTAAATTAACAAAAATATTGGAACACTCTTTTCCCTCATTTCAAAAAAAACTGCAACAATATTAAATATACCAAGCTTATTTTGTTTTGAAATATTTTGGATTATCATTATTTTATATTATATAAGATATGTTATATTTCTATATGTATTTAGATATCGATTTTATAGGTTTTTTTTCGAATTATTAGTTGGATCAATCTCCTATATCAAATAATTAGAAATTTTTAGAACAATGTATTCTCAATTTTCAACTTAATATGTACCTAATTGTATTTTTCTTATCGTTTGTCAAAGGTGAATGATTACCTGTATTGTATTTTTATCTAATTTTTGTTTTATTTTTAAATTTTTTACATATTTTTTTAATTTTATAAAATTATTTTTAAAAATCTGAATTAAATAAAATAATGAGAAATTGATTATTTTTGTGTAATGATTTTTTTTTGTTTATATTTTTATAAATTTTAATGACTAATAATTAAATTCAAAAACAAAAGTACTTAACATGTATGCTATGAATAAAAAATACAAATAATTTTATAATAAAAAACAAAGTTACGTTTAATTTTATTCACCTAAGTAAAAAACAAAATAAAACAAAATTTTTTTTTTTTTAATTAATTTCGATTAATGTCAAAGTTAAATGTTAAAAACAAAATTATATTAGAAAACAATATTAGTTTAAATTTATATATTTAAAATAATTAAAAAATAAATTGCTATAATTTATATATATATTTATGAAAATAATAATTTGTCTAGTTATTTTAATTTCCACAATATTTCGTTTTGAAAAGAAAGTAGATGTTTAATTTTATTTTCACAAATGATTTAATATATTATGTTATGTTATTTGCGCTTTATTCCTTAACAAATAAAATTATTTAATTTCGTCAAAAATCGAAAAATAAATTGTCTACTTCTAAATTAATTTATTCGCACTAAAGAATTTTTTTCGTATATTGTAAACGAATTGTTAGACTGAAATCGGAATTGTATGTTGCACATCGCGAATATAAGGCTGCGTGAATTTGGCAGTGTGTCTCATACACAATTTTCTCAACTTATTCCCATCGAAAATATTTAATAAAACTTATCTAAACTTGTCTATTATTCAATAAAAAAATTTTGAATTAGTATTTCACCGATATTTAAGTGTTCCAAACGTCGCAAACACATACGTCTATTCTGAAAGGCATAGCATACGATAAGTATTGTATTACTTATTTTTTTTCTTTATATTCAGAAGAACCATACCATAGAACTAGTATTTATTTTTAATACTTTTTACATCAACAAAAACTCAAAAGTAAAAACAAAAAATTTGTATTTTTTAAATACTTGTTTTGGCAGAAATGTCACGCTTTACAAAAATGACAACACTTTAAAATAAAAGTTCTTCAATATAGTCAGACGTGATACTTTTTTTTTTTTTTTATAGGAGACGTGATTTTTTTTTCGCGAATGCAATTTGGATGAGACTTTGTTCATACCAATTTTTGTAGGACAATACTACTTTAATGTATTAATGTTAAATTAAAAACTAATTAGATTAAATATTTTTTCAAGTCACTTAAATCAAATAGCCGCAAAAAAACAGTTGGCTAACTTAAAAAGGTGCGCAAATTTTAAATGACTACAACAACAGAAATTTGTTATAACTTATAACTAAAGGTTCTCATTTTTATTGTTTTGTTATATAATTCTGTTAGGGAATTAAAGCTCTAATTACTTGACAAATTCGAACTTTTAAACTTTTATTTAATTAATTTTCAATATTTACAATGAAATACTAAAGAAATTTAGTATATCGTAAATACAAAAATGTTAGAATAAAAAATAAAGTAAAGATATATTTAATTTTCTTTTTACTGTTCAAATTTCATTGTGGAAATTAAAAAAAATAAATTCTTTTATTTTAGAATTCTAATAAAATAATTTAAAAAAATTTAAAAATAACGAAATTTTTGTTTTTAAAATGTATAAAAAAATATTTTGGAAAATAAAAATGACTTACAGAAATTATAATAATCAATTTAAGTCAATCAACTTTAGTTATGTTATTTTATTATACTAAAACATTAAAATCTTTTATTTTAAATTAGAATATTAAAAAAAAAACAAAAGAAAAAAAAATTAAACTATAAAATATAAATAAATATTCAAAAGAAAAAAAAAATAAAGACTAAATCTATAATATTCGTACCTCGTATAGTGAGCAAAAACAAATAAACCTATATAAATATATATATATATATATATATATATATATATATATATATATATATATATATATATAACAACTATATGTATAAATAATTAATATGTATATATATATATATATATATACATATTATATTTATATATATACGTTTATAAATATATTGAAAACGTAAATAAATTTTTTTAATTAAATTATTTGAAATTAATATCCAATATAAATAAATGTAACAGAAGTAGTATTGTAGTCGGTTATCTTTATAAAAAAAAAAACACAAAAAGAAGAAACAAACAAAAAAGAATGACAATTTTTATTATAAACCTAACACTTTTATTTTTATAAAGTAAAATACAATATATTATAATTTAATACAATAATAAATACAAGCATAGAAATATATTTAAAAAAATCCAATATATATATATACATATATATTAACATTATAATATGAAAACATTGTGTTCAAAATAAATTACATTAAATTATATTAATTAATAAAATATTTAAAAAAAAATTAATAAATAAAATAATATAATATAATATAATTAATACTATTAAACTGTAAAGGCACCTCTCCAAATTTTTAATAAAATTGAATAAAAAAAAAAATATATAAATAAATAAAAATAAAACAAAAAAATAAAACAAAAATTATACCATTAATGTAACTTAAAAAACAAAAATGTATTTAAAAAATGAAATGGAGATAACCTTAAAAATATCTCATCTAAAAAAACGTTAAGTAAAACCATAAAATATTATAACATTTATATGTATTTTATAAAATTTATATATATATATATATATATATAAATATTTACATATATCGATATATGTAACATTAAAAATTTAAAATAAATGAAATGAATAATTTTACATAATATATCATTTTATGAATTTTATATAAAAACTTTTAAACAACCATTAATTTTGTAAGTACAAAATGCAATAAGTTTTCATTTTATCAAAAATAATCATTATATAAATTTAAAACAAAAAACATAAAAAAGAAATAAAAAATATAATAGAAAACCAAAAAAAAGCATAATAAAAATTAAAAGTAGTAATACTATTATATAATTATTTAAAAAATAAAATATATAAAAATAAAAATTATAAAAAAAAAATATTTTGTTTATTTTTCTTATTTGATTTTAATTTCAGCGCACATCGAACATTGAAGACGATGACTTTAAAAAATGTCGAATAGTTACCATTCGCCCATTAACCAATGAATATATAGGTGTTTTTTTTGTTTTAAAATCAGAGTATAGATCTGAGCACGTTCGGAGCATGAATAGAGTACATTCAGAGCGTTCAGATTTAGTAAAAAGACACGATTTTAAAAACCTGTAATTTTTATTTTAGTGACGTTTTAAATTTTCAAAAAATTAAATTAAAAAAAGATAACTTAAAAATAAACGAAATATTTTAATTTATTGACTGAAACTTGGCTAAATTATTCACTTGCAGGTTTCAAATGACAACCATAATAAATATTTTCATGTTAAATAATCTAATAAATATAATAAAAGACAAACTGCTGCTGCTGACCAGCGTGCCCTATTGTATGTTAAGTGTTATTCACACATGTAAAATACTTCTAATTACAAATACTTACATTCAAAAGAGAAAGAAAAAATGAAACGAGAATAAAATGTAAATTATAACAGAAAAAAAAAATTAAAACTAATGAGAAATCTGTTAACAGGTAGATACAGAAAATTTTAATAAAAACGTATAAAGAAATTTTTTACATTTCAGTATGTATACTTACAAAACTAATAAATAACTACAATTTGTAGTTTTTATTTTTTATAAATATAATAAAAAACGCTGCTGCTGTTGCATTATGTTAATGTTAAGTGTTATTCAACATACTTCTAATTACAAATCCTTACATACAAAAGAGAAAGAAAAAATGAAACTTATAAAATGTAAATTATGAACAGAAAAAAAAATCAATACGTATGAGAAATCTGTTATTATTGTGAAAGAAACCTGATATTTTTTATTGAAGTTTGTTATTATATGATCTATTAGAGTTTAAGATTGCGCTGTATTTCTTGTACTTTGCCTCTTATTAAGTATATAATATCCAGAAGTAGCTATCATATCTTTGTATCTTATTAGTAAGTTAGTATTATCAAACAAATTTAAGTTATTATCAGCAAAAAATATGTGGTTTGAATTATCCTTCATTTTAGTTTCAAAGTATTCTATAAATAAATTGGATAATGGCGGATACCTTCCATGTTTCACAGCCATATAGAAGTACTGATTTGACGTTTGTTTCAAATATTTTTAGCTTTGTACGCAGGGCTATATTATTTGTCTGCCATATGTTTGATAGAGTTCCAAAATCAGCTCTAGCTTTATTTATTCTGCTGTCAACATCAACTTCTGTTCCCCCATTTGATGTCACCATGCTTCCTAAATAATTGAACTGCCCTACTTCTTCAATTTGGCTTTCTTCTAGTAGAATTTGCTGATGTGTGGAGTGCTCTGTACGCATGCTTTTGGTCTTAGCTGCACTTATTTTTAGACCTGCTCGTTTGCCATATTTGTTCAAATTTTGGCACATTTCGTTCAGACCACTTCTTGTGTGTGCCATGAAAACTACATCATCAGCATAATCTAAGTGGCTTAAATGTTTTCATTTCTCATCTCTCATCAACGCCTACGGTTGCGGTTAAAATTTCGTCCATCACAACCAAAAATAATATAGGCGGCAATATACAGCCTTGCCTTACACCCTGCTGCACCTCAAACAAATCAGTCAACTGTCCATTGTGTAAAACTCGACACCTCGCATTTTCGTAGGATTCCTTAATAATGGCAATAATTTTCTCCGGGATACCCCACCTACTAAGAGCTCTCCATATATACTCGCAGTTTCCACGATCAAAAGCTTTCTCGAAGTCTACAAACATGAGATGTAGCGGCGACCCGAACTCTGTTGATTCCTGTTGAGTATTATTCGTAGCGTGTTGATATGATCAACACAAGAGTGACCACTGCGAAGGCCAGCTTGATGTCCTTTCAATGTATTTTCAATCCTGCTTTTGATCCTTTTGAGTATAATATTGACCATTATTTTCGAGAAGACAGATAACAGCGTAATACCGCGCCAGTTATTGCAATGCTTCAGGTTACCTTTGCCAGCTTAACAATAACTCTTTCTTTCCATTCATTCGGGTACTTTTCTTCTTCCCATATAGCCTGAATTAATGGGAGAAGTATATCTTCCGTTGCGGGGATGTCTGCTTTTAGAAGTTCGGCGGGTATTTGGCCAATTCCTGCAGCTTTGTTATCTTTCAACAGCGAAATAGCACTTTAGATTTCACGTTTCCTGGGTGGTGCTGTACTAATACCCCTGTGTGATCGACGCAACTCAGGTTCTTCAGAGATTTCTGATGCAGATTGCTGTATAAAATGTTCGTTTAGCAAACGGCAAAAGTAGTCTTTCCACCTCCGTAATTGATCATCCATTGACACCAGAAGCCTTTCATCTTCGTCCAAGATAATATTTTGCTTGCTTTGTTGAATATTATTGCTTTGTTGAAATATGCTGCTTTGTTGAATATTTTGCGTCTTACACTTCTATGCGCGATTTTATGTGCTCTGTTATACTCGCTGCGAAGCTCCTGTATAACAGATCCTGTTCGCATCCTGTTCAGAGTTTATTTTGTTTTTCAGCTCTTTACGTCTGGCTATGTTTTCCCACGCAATTCGTGAGATCCATGGGGCTTTTTGCTGCGATGATCGGGGTATTGTTTCTCTTCCAGTTTCTATAAATGATTGTTTTACTTTATCCCACTTTTCATCTATAGAAACTGCCCGTCCTCTCGTTCATTTGCTTCATTCAATGTTGATCCCCTTTCTCGGAATTTTTGAACAAAATTTCCACGTGTTGCAGGATTTTTTAACGCTTCAACATCGAAGAGTGCTTTTCTGACAAGCACTTGATTTCGTCTTTGCACAGCTGCTGTTCTTAACTGCATTTGCGCAACAACTAAATGGTGATCGCTTCCAACGTCACCATTCCTCTTATTTCGAACGTCGCAAAGAGATTTCCTCCACTTCTGTTGGACAATGAAATGGTCTATTTGGTTTTCAGTTTGACCATTTGGGGAAACCCATGTTACCTTATGACATGACTTATGTGGGAACAACGTACCGCCAATGACTAGCTGGCGGGAATTGCAAAACTCCACGAGCCTTTCGCCATTGTCGTTTCTTACCCCAATGCCATGCCGTCTCATGACTCGTTCTAAACCAGAGTTTTTCGTTCCGACTTTCGCGTTTAGATCACCCAATATAATCTTTATGTCGGCTCTGGGAGCGTTATCATATGTTGTCCCAAGTAGGGTGTAAAATTCAGCTTTTCTTCATCTTCTGCTTCTTCGGTAGGAGCGTAACATTGTATTATGGATATATTTCGGACCCTGGATTTGAATCTGGCAGTAATCAATTTGCGCGATATTGGTTTCCAAGAGATAAGACTGCGTCTTGCTTCTGCATTTAGCATAATTCCTACTCCACCGCGCCTTATTTCTGTTCTGCTTCATCATCTCCTGAGTACAGCATGTGAGTTAAATTACTGTCGGGGTATGAAATAATTTCACCACAACCTCTCCATTTAGTTTCACTGACGCCAAGTATGTTAATATTGAATCGTAACATTTCACGCTCGGCTTGCTCGTATCGCCCAACACCATATAGTGTTCTAACGTTCCATGCTCCGATTAGCGTTCGCTTCTTGTAGCCAAAAGTTTTTACTATTTCACGTGAACGGTTTCTTAAACTTGTGTACGATTCTCTTATCCTGTTTATATTTAAACATGAATTTATCTGCACCCCCAAATCCGATGTGCAGTTTACATTGACTGGAGAAGTCAAAGGAGGATTTACCATATTACTATGATTACCCTTTGGGGAAATATATCCATTCACATTTTTGTTCATGTTTGCATATTTTATACAGTTAGTGTTTTATGAGATATGGTTGATAACCCCTTAAGCTCATGTCTGTAGGCACACCTGCCTTTTGAATGAACAGACACATCTCACACACATTTATCTAGCGAGCCGCTTGTTTCAAGACAGACACCCGCTTGGAGCCGCCAATTCTTGGTGCAGACGCTCCTAAATCAAGCCTATGTTTTGAATACATAAGACTCGACCCGCCAAAATCTCTTTGGTTTGTCGATCCTACTTACTCCACCTGGGTTGGATACCAGATCTTCCGGTAGGATTACTCGACGTAACAGGGGGGACCAACGTGAAGGTGAGATTTGACTTGGTGTAGTAGAGGCTAGGCCAACGTATCAGGATACCCGTCACCCATTGATCCTATAGAGCTACCCAAAAGAGACATAGAACTTCATGTTTTTGGTATTGCTAAACATGTAGCTTTTTGGTAAAGCTAAAGATGTTTGGGTTTCTTGCTGCGCTGTAAAACTGACTTCTCTGCATCTGATATTTTGAAAATTCAATAAAACATACATTAGATCAAAAATGGAGTATAATGTATATATTTTTTGGAGCACCACAAACTCCACTGGATATCTCGATAAACTGCTAAATAAACCTCAACACTTACGCCACTTAATCTTCGGCACACTGTCTGTACATGAATCCTTTTATAAATACAGGTAACCCTCGATTAACGCGGTAGATTGGTTCCTAAAAAACAGCGCGTAAAACGAAACCGTGTTAATCGAGACAAGAAATCCATACAAAATTGGGTTATTGGTTTTAAAACAATTTTTGTTTTTAAATAAGCATTTATTATATAAAACAAACTAATAAAAAAAAAAAATCATATTATAAAATAAACAGAAATATTCATTGCAAATTATATCCAAAAATAAAAAGAAAGATACAAGAATAGAAACAAAAAAAATATTGCAAAATAAAAAAAATTAATCAGAACTTTCATCTGTCTTTTAAAAAATGTTTTTAACACTCTTATTCTTATGTAAAAAATTATCTTTACTGTCTTTACTAAGTTTATGTAATAAATTTTTATTCAATGCTTTTTAAAACCCTTTAATTAATTTTCAACACTTTATTCAACAAAAACTAGCACAAAAATGATATACATTTCGATTTTCTTATGTACACTTCGTAACGGGGTATTCCCCTTTATATTTTTTTTGAAACAAAAAAAAAAGTATGTACATATACCTACGTTAAAAAAAATTACGCATAAAAAAAAATTTCCGCGTAAAACCGAATTTTTTACCCGCGTAATTTAAAATAAGTTGCAAATATATTTCCGCGTAAAACCGAAACCGCGTAATTCAAGTGCCGCGTTAATCGAGGGTTACCTGTATCTAGTAGGGACGAAGACCTATTCTAAAGTAATTAAGTAGTTAATGCCTTCTTTCAAAGTTTTCCAACATGAAACAAGAAGTGCGATAGATGCTCATCCCTACACCGTAGGGTTGGAAAGATGGTGTAACACGGTTTATGGAACTTCGTTTGGGATGCGTACTCCGGGATTAAGGAATTAGTTACCATATAATGTGTTTCTTAAAGTTGATATTTATCTGTATAATCCTAAAAAGTTTAAGTGGTGTTAGTTAGTTAAAGTCCAACACAAATCAGAATAACCTTATCAGTGATTCTGGGAGGCTTTCAATTCTTTTCATGAACCTTTGTAAAAAAAAATCACAATGATCAAAACATGTTAAAACGAAATTTATAGATTTTATTGGCAAAAGTGGATTTTGCTCTTCTGCATTCGTTTAATCTACAAAACAATAATCGTTAAGGAAGATTTACACTATGAGCAAAAACAAGAGATTTTGAGAACGAAATTAGAGAGAGTGAACAATAGACAAAAAGAGAAAGATGGAGTGAGATCAAAATTTTTGGTTTTTTATTGCCATCTTAATTTTTTTTTACGGGTTATATTTACTCATTTTTGTATTTTTTGACTCGTTTTAACTTGTCGTCTATTTCTTTGGTAACCAACTCCAATATGGATATGAGAAGAATTTGCTTGTCCTAATAATTGTTTATCCTAATATTAAATATTACTAGGTTTTTGTATTAGTTTTCAGAACGAGGACAGCATACAATTAAACGTCAAACACTTTAGGACTACCTAGAACAACCTAGAACACAAAAACTAAAGAAAAGCTTTTCGTCCTTTTCTCCTACATTCTCTGTTTTGGAAATTGGCAAATAATTGTTTATTTTATTAAATTTCCAAATAATATTTGTTTGTTTGTTTAAATATTTTAATTTTTGTAAAAATGTTTAATGTTTATTTAATAAAAAAAAAAAAAAATAAAATTAATAAACAATTGTCAAATTAAATAAAAAATAAACAAAAAAAAGTTGTTGAACTATGATCTTTTGGACAGAAAAATGTACGTTCTAAATCTAATGAACGCCAAAACTTGGACTTTTCTGTCCTAAGTTGTTCAAAGTAATGAATCTTAGAACTCACTAATGAACACACCTATTATTAGCTTTAGGACATTGTAAAAGAGTACATAAACATTCAGTAGCCAATTGTTTGTATATTTTCTCATTTGAAGATGCACTTAACTTTCGGTTAGGTATAATAGATTTCCATTTAATAAAATTTTGTGAATATCTTTTTGGAAATGGAAATCTATATTTTTTTTTATCATAAAAAGAAACACAAGACTTGTTAGATACCATTTTTATTATATAAATTCTTATTAATTGTATATAGGTATTTTTTTTAACTAAATTTGTTTTAATTAAAAGTTTTGTATTATTTTTATTATACTAAAATATTTTTTCATGGCCAAAAGATGTTCCCTGAATACTTTTTCCTATAAAGGCCAATTTTCATTACGGCAGTTTCCTGGGCAAAAGTTAGAGCATAGGCAGAAGATACAAAAATACTATTTGTGCGACAAAGAAAAAACGATAAATTACTGGGAGAAACATCAATTTTCCTTAGCCCAGTATTGAGAGAGCGCCATAATCCATGTCAAAAAGATGTTCTCTTAGGTCTTTTTCCTATAAAGTTGCTACTACATACAAAAAAAAAGTGTATTCTACACAAAAATTTTTTGCATACTATTACATATTTTTATGGATACATGACATTTGAATTTTGTAAACAAACAAGAAAATGTAAACAAAGAAAAAAAACATTTTATATTATGGTTTGATGAATAAAATTTTTATTTAAAATTATTTGCAATTGATTAAAATTTTATCATTTATTTTAAATTAATAAAATTTTAACTTTGAATTGAAAAAACGCGAAATATAAATTTAAAAATTAAAAAATAAGGTTATGTAATTTGTTTTTGTCAAAAGATATAAAAAAATTTTAGTATAAATTTAATCATTTTACTCTTTCTCTCCTATTGAGAGTATACTATATACCTCTCTCTCTAAAGTCAAGTTTCCTAGGCAAAATTTTCTCATGAAAACCTGCCTTAAAGGCTAATTTTCATTACGGCAGTTTCCTGGGCAAAAGTTAGAGCATAGGCAGAAGATACAAAAATACTATTTGTGCGACAAAGAAAAAACGATAAATTACTGGGAGAAACATATAAATTACTTGGAGAAACATCCATATTCCTTAGCCAAGTATTGAGAGAGCGCCATAATCCATGTCAAAAAGATGTTCTCTTAGGTCTTTTTCCTATAAAGTTGCTACTACATACAAAAAAAAGTGTATTCTACACAAAAATTTTTTGCATACTATTACATATTTTTATGGATACATGACATTTGAATTTTGTAAACAAACAAGAGAATGTAAACAAAGAAAAAAAACTTTTTATATTATGATTTGATGAACGAATTTTTGTTTAAAATTATTTGAAATTGATTAAAATTTTATCATTTATTTTAAATTAATAAAATTTTAACTTTGAATTGAAAAATTCGCGAAATATAAATTTAAAATTTAAAAAATAAGGTTATGTAATTTGTTTTTGTCAAAAGATATAAAAAAATTTTAATATAAATTTAATCATTTTACTCTTTCTCTCCTATTGTGAGTATACTATATACCTCTCTCTCTAAAGTCAAGATTACTGGGCAAAATTTTCTCATGAAAACCTGCCTTTACCGCTCAAATTTAACTTTTTTTTTATAACTTTTTGGCTTTAACTTTTTAACCCCTTTGAAACTAGGAACCGCAATTTAATACATAATTTCACAATGAAACGACAAGCCATCAGGGGTTAAATATAAAACCCCAGCCATTGAAAATAATACTATGAAAAAATTACCTACACCATCTTTCAGTGTTCTTATATTCCATATGACTGTAGGTCAATTGCCATTAGGTTTGTGACGCAAAGATGCAAAGAAGAAGAGGAGGTAGATATAGATTCAAGTGTATGGATCGGGTCGGAATCGAAAAATAAATCGATTTAGATATGTATGTCCGTCCGTCCGTCTGTCCGTCCGCACGATAACTCAAAAACTAAAGAAGCTAGGATCTTGAAATTTTAGCAAATTCGTTTTTTTGCAATAGCCGTCATAGATATTTAAATCCAGTCATATTGGTCCATGGGTTCGGGTAGCTGCCATACAACTTCTTTTTTCAAATGAGCATTTCTCTGCACTTATTACAGCTGCGTGTCTGAAATTTTGCCAAAAGTAATTAGTGTTTATAATAATGATATAATGTTTATATAACGGTCATACGGGTATCCCAGAGTTGACAGAGTCTACTCAACTACACTCTTCTTCGTTTTAACCACGACCAAGACGTACAATATTTCAGGCTATGACACTCAGAGAGAAAAAGATGTCTCGACGGCTGATTTAACACGTAGTCTTATGGGAATAGGGAGCTTTATCTCGACGGCTGATTTTAAAATTATAATAACTCACAAATTTGCAACTTTTTTAATTTCGTTCAAAGATGACCGTAAAATTCAGTCTTTTAAAATTTTTATAACATATTCAAATATAAAAAATTTTAATATTTTAATTCAGAAATTCTTTTTTGAAAAATACCTTCCATATATTTTACTTTTTTTAAAAGCTTCTTACTAAGCTTTCAATGAGAGTGATAATTTTATTAATATTCTACAGTGTTGGCAATACATAAATCGACAAAATTAGTTTAAATAAAAATATTGAATTGGAAAGTAACACAGCAAATTAAATTTAAAAAACCAAAAAGGAGTTTATGTAAAAATAATATTGTGAAATAAATTGTATATAAAAAATATTTTTATCTGTAAATAATATAAAATACGATATTAAAGTTTTTCGCTGAGATAAAAAGGCTAGTTTCATATAATTCGATAAAATATTTTTAAAAGTTTTGGCTGGTTTTTTTGCAAGGCCTGAGAAGCATGCAACTTGCAAACTATTATCAATTATAACTCCATACTTAATTTCACATCCGAAATAGTTATCATTTTTCAAAAAATATAAAATGACATTATTCGCATTCTTATAAACCAGCAGGGTTACCAACTTCGGAACTAATCAGACCCGAAGCAATTATGTTTAGACGCGAAGATATAATATAATAATAAATACACATGATTACAAAACGAAATTCTTTTATTTTAAATCAATAAAACATAATAAAAAAAAATTAGGAACTTTCTATTTCATTAATTAACAAAATTAATATTAATATAATGTCAACATTAGTTTTTAAAATTATATTTTGAGCTTTTTAAGGAACATTGAAGTAAATTTTTTTCTTCTGGAGCTTTTAAATATATAAGAAAATCTTCGCATTTCATGTCAAAGTTAATTCTTGTACATAGTTCACTTTTAATAAGCGCTATTCGCATTTTATTTCTATCAGCTCTCCAAACTGAATTCATTATTGAAAAAATCCTTTCAATAAATGCGTTGCTTACCGGAATGCTTAAAACTTTGGACATAATTTTTTTCATTTCATTAATTTCATCAGTCGACTGAAATATTTTAACCCATAACCGAAATACATCATTTGGTTCATTTCCACAAATTCTAATATTTGGAAGAATTTGGTTAATAGCAATAATCTCATCATATATTTTATCTTCGTCAACTTTTAAATTTAAAACTTCACAAGTTTTTAAAATTGAGTTAAAAGTAAGTTAATTTTTTAGATTTAAACATGCTAAATATTTAAAAGGACTATCTTCAAAGTTATAAAATTTCGTAAGCTCTTTGTTTAGGTAAACATTTTTGTGCTGTGGCACCAAAAAATTTATTCACAATACGTTTTTCTAAATTTTGTTTTAAGGATGACATTATATCATGCAATTCCGTTGCAGTAACGTTTGGATTTTCTAATAATAGTAAAGGTTTGGACATAAAATTTAAAAACTATCTTTATAAAAATTTTAATTTTCAGTTTCATAGTTAATAATAATAAGGTTTTCAATTAAATTTTCAAAATATTTTTGCAAACCCGAAGAAATTAGTGTCCAACCCGAAGATCCGAAGTTAGCATTCCAAACCCGAAGTCTTCGGGTGAAAAAGATCAAGTTGGTAACCCTGTAAACCACCCATTCTTATTTATTAACCAGCAAGACCTGCCAATCAGGTCCGTAATTTTTAAAAAAGCGCTTATCCGTAATTTTGGAAATTTAAAACATGAAACTTTAATCGAGCAAGAATCATAATTTAACAGCCAGAAACAGAACATTTTAAAATCATAATTTATTAAAAAATTGCAAAATGTTAATCTTAATATACTTAAAAAATTTAATTTAAAATTTTAAAAAGAGCTTTAAAAACTATCTATTAAAGTACGGCTATTTTTTGCACGCACTTTTTTTTTTTTACTGTTTAAAACTGTATACAAACAAATAAATATTGCCTACTCAGAAATATGGTTGAATGATGCTAAGAAGGGTATAAAATTTTGAATTCTTTAATTTTATGCTGAAAAATACGATTTGAAATTTAATTTTATTATGAGCATAAAGAGAAAACTTCAAAGTTTATTTTGATATATAATTTATATATTTTTATTAAAATTAAAAATATAAAAACTCGATATTAAAACCAATTTACCTACCAAAATTACATCACAGATTATTATAAAGCTTTTGAAGTTAGGTTAGGTTTTCTAAAATTATTTAAAATTTTTACTCTTGTGTACTCTCATTATTTTTTGACAGTATCAAAATGGCTACGTTATGAAATGCACAGAAAAAATTGAAAAATATTTTTTTAGGAAAACATATTAAAAATTTTGAGTTCATAGCTAAATTTTTGATATGTTTTAAAAAAAACTCCAAATTTTATTTTTATGTAAAATTCAGAGTTTTTAGGGAAATATTTAATAAAGAAAAGTCTAAAAGAAAATATGGTTAAAATCATAAAAATTTTTATTTTTTTCTAAAAAATTAAAAAACAAAAAAAAATTTTTTTTCGAGACTCACTCTCATTTTGTTTGAATGTATTCACTAATACATTCAAATAATTTTATGTCATGGCCTGAAATATTGTACGCTGTGACCACGACGTACAATATCTTCAGGCCATGACATAAAATTATTTGAATGTATTAGTGAATACATTCAAACAAAATGAGAGTGAGTCTCGAAAAAAAATTTTTTTTTTGTTTTGTAATTTTTTGGAAAAAAATAAAAACTTTTATGATTTTAACCATATTTTCTTTTAGACTTCTCTTTATTAAATATTTCCCTAAACATTCTGAATTTTACATAAAAATAAAATTTGGAGTTTTTTTTAAAACATATCAAAAATTCAGTTATGAACTAAAAATTTTTAATATGTTTTCCTAAAAAAATATTTTTCAATTTTTTCCGTGCATTTCATAACGTAGCCATTTTGATACTGTCAAAAAATAGTGAGAGTACACAAGAGTAAAAATTTTAAATAATTTTAGAAAACCTAACCTAACTTCAAAAGCTTTATAATAATCTGTGATGTAATTTTGGTAGGTAAATTGGTTTTAATATCGAGTTTTTATATTTTTAATTTTAATAAAAATATATAAATTATATATCAAAATAAACTTTGAAGTTTTCTCTTTATGCTCATAACAAAATTAAATTTCAAATCGTATTTTTCAGCATAAAATGAAAGAATTCAAAATTTTATACCGTTCTTAGCATCATTCAACCATATTTCTGGGTAGGCAATATTTATTTGTTTGTATACAGTTTTAAACAGTAGAAAAAAAAAAAGTGCGGGCAAAAAATAGCCGTACTTTAATAGATAGTTTTTTAAAGTTAATTATATTACTCTTTTTAAAATTTTAAATTAAATTTTTTAAGTATATTAAGATTAACATTTTGCAACTTTTTAATAAATTATGATTTTAAAATGTTCTGTTTCTGGATGTTAAATTATGATTCTTGCTGGATTAAAGTTTCATATTTTAAATTTCCAAAACAAGAATCATTGAAAAAATTACGGATAAGCGCTTTTTTAAAAATTACGGACCTGATTGGCAGGTCTTGCTGGTTAATAAATAAGAATGGCTGGTTTATAGGAATGCAAATAATGTCATTTTATATTTTTTGAAAAATGATAACTATTTCGGATGTGAAATTAAGTATGGAATTATAATTGATAATAGTTTGCAAGTTGCATGCTTCTCAGGCCTTGCAAAAAAACCAGCCAAAACATTTAAAAATATTTTATCGGAATATATGAAACTAGCCTTTTGGTCTCAGTTAAAAACTTTAATATCGTATTTTATATTATTTACAGATAAAAATATTTTTTATATACAATTTATTTCACAATATTATTTTTACATAAACTCTTTTTTGGTTTTTTAAATTCAATTTGCTGTGTTATTTTCGAATTCAATATTTTTATTTAAACTAGTTTTGTCGATTTATGTATTGCCAACACTGTAGTATATTAATAAAATTATCACTCTCATTGAAAGCTTAGTAAGAAGCTTTTAAAAAAAGTAAAATATATGGAGGTTATTTTTTCAAAAAAGAATTTCTGAATTAAAATATTAAAATTTTTTATATTTGAATATGTTATAAAAATTTTAAAAGACTGAATTTTACGGTCATCTTTGAACGAAATTAAAAAAGTTGCAAATTTGTGAGTTATAATAATTTTAAAAGCGGCCGTCGAGATAAAGCTCCCTTTTCCCATAAGACTACGTGTTAAATCGGCCTCCGATAAATGTTTTTTTCCCTGAGTGTCATACCTGAAGATATTGTACGTCGTGAACACGTCTATTGATCATATTGTATATTAAAAGCTTATATAGTTTCTTGTGTTACCATATTGAAAGAGTAATGTAATTTACCCTGATTTTTATAAGATTTTAAAAACTTACATATTAAAACTTTAAAGAATTAGTTTTTCTAAAAGTTATGTAAGATTTGGAAATTATTTTTTGAATATAGGTATAAAATATTTAAAGTATAACTTATATTATAATTTAATTATAATTCATATTATAATATAACTTATATTATGTATATAAATATTATAATTTAAAATATAAAATATTAATACAACAACGAAAATTATTTGTTAAAATTCTAAAAACTACTAATCAGTTATAAATTTATAAAATATATTTTTTAATTTTATTTTATGATTTAGAGCGTTTTGGTAAAATATTTCAAATTTTTATTTTTAAAAAATTTGAGTACCAAGTTTCCTTTTAATTTAACTAAATTAGCCTAACTTAACTGATACGCATATTTCTTCTACTACTTGCATACTTCTACAGTGTTTGTACTCGAATGACTAATCAGTTGTACTAATCAGTTTTAAATTTCTAAAAAATTAAAATTGATTTATTTTTTAAATATGTATTGAAGTTTTTAAAACTTAAATTAAAAAAAAAAATTAATTTTTTAATCATGCAAATGATATGGCAATATTGCAATTATTTACATACACATCTTCATAAAAAAAAAAAAAATTAACTCAAATATTGTACGACGAGATATTAATAGTTTGATCTTGGTTAAATGATTTGATACAAAATCAAAATTCTATATTGGGTATAAAAAATTATAACTAGTAAATAAGTTTTATTTGAAAAAAGTAATAAAAAATAAAAGAAAACAGAGGTTATTTTTAAAATTTTTCTATAATATGAGCTTGAAATTATTTTTATATTTGATACATATTCCACATATTTTTTGATACCTAGAAAAACTATAAAGGTAAACTCTATGAATAGTGCAAAAAAGCATTAGTGAGAAAGAGATAGCATATGGGGCAATGGTTTTAAGAAAAAATTAAGAGAATTCTTATTGACATTTTTTGTTCTACTTGCTTTATCTATATATGTACAATTTTTGCTTATTTATATCTTGTAAGTTTTTTGTTTATATTGTTTTAAATGTCATTATTTTTAATTTCACATGTTCCATTTTAATTTTTGTCGCTACGACCTTATCTACAAAATTCAGATGGCTCCATTTTGAAATAGTTAAATTTTGGGTTGAAAAGTCGGATTGAGCAGTATCATGTGAACAAAAAAGGGTTGAAGTAATCTGGCGCAATCATTCCCGTGTGAACATGCACATTGTGCCTAATGGTGCAATTTGTGAAAATGACAAAATATAATATGAAAAATTTTATAATAGCGGTCTGTGTCGAATTAATAAATGAAACTAGTTGGGAAAAAAATATTAAATCTGAACTTAGTGAACACACCGTGTGGTGGCTATAAATAAATGAATAAATTTCACTACCGTAATTGAAAATAATTCTCTGATTGAAACGTAGTGACATCTACATTTGAGTTTCTGAAAAGGCATATTTTGTTAGGGATTTGGTTTAGACAGAGTGTGTAACTGGTAAATAGATTTTAATTAACAAGCTCAGTTTTGATAATAATTAAAATTTTTATTAAATGCTGACAAAAGAATTTTTCCTTCATATTTAAACGCGGCGAAAACTTTACTGTGAATTGTTTTCCAATTATGAATTTTTTATATTAAAAGATATATGGATGTGTGTATTATTAAAATTTGTAACAAAGTTTATTAAGATACTAGTATATGCTGTTTTTGTCAGTTTTAATAATTTGCATGTGTTTTAATTTAAATTCTGGAAACGCAAAAAATTTGTTTTTGCAAATGATTTTTTTGTTAATTGTTTTAATATTCTTTTTTATTTTAAAATGAAGAAATTTAATTTGTCACATATATTCTCAAATAATTAAAAAAAATTCCGTTTGGCGTCGTTTGCAAACTGAGATTTCTGCTGACTGCTTGCTTCTTTCATATTTAACCAATTGGTGATTTCACTGTATATTTGACATATTAAAAGTTTGGATTGTTGTTGAGTGTCTTGTAAAATTTTTTATAGCAATTATTTTATATTAAAACTTTTTTTTTTAAATTATAGCGGCTGCGATACTTTTATTTTAATATTTATTAATAGTACAATATTATTAAACATTCCTCATAAAATATAGTATTAATTTCAAAGGATTTAACATACAGTGCAATAATAAAAAATTTTACTTGTTGGATGTTGAATGAGTGAATAGCAAATATTTGATCAGCATTCCAATTTTTTTATATTCAATACGTAAAACTTAATTAAAATAAAAATTACTGTAAATTATTTAGAAAATTATTTATTTAAATAAAATAAGATAGTATTAAAATTTCCTAGAATACTATTTTGGTGTTATTTTATACCAAATTTAAATGCAAAAATGTTGAGTAATTTTGGAACAAAATGAGCGCAGCTGAATCTAAAGATAATTTATCCTCAACTGAAGCAGAATTGTTAGCAAAATTAGAAGCAGCAAATAAATTAATTGAAAGTGATGCTAAAAGTTTAAGTTCAATGACTTCCACAAATTCAACCCACAGTAGAAAGAATTCTAGTACAAGTCAAATTGTAACATCTACGGCTGAAGAAGATATATGGACAACATGGTCTGCAATTGTAAATGATTGGGAAGGTCATATAAAAAGAAAAAACTCATGCATTCCAGAACTTGTTCGTAAAGGTATACCAAAACATTTTAGAACAATTGTATGGCAATTATTGTGTGGGGCATCCGAAACTGAAAAACAGAAATACGCTGATTATTTAAAAGCAACTTCAGCTTGTGAAAAGGTAATACGTAGAGATATAGCTCGTACTTACCCAGAACATGATTTTTTCAAGGAAAAAGATGGATTTGGACAAGAAGCTTTATTCAATGTAATTAAAGCTTATTCAATTCATGATCGTGAGGTGGGTTATTGCCAAGGTTCTGGTTTTATAGTTGGACTACTTTTAATGCAAATGCCTGAAGAAGAAGCTTTTGCTGTATTTGTTCAAATAATGCAACAACATAAAATGCGTGATATGTTTAAACCGTCAATGTCAGAATTGGGACTTTGTATGTTTCAATTAGAAAATTTAGTTCAGGATATATTACCCGAACTTCATAATCATTTTCAAACACAAGCATTCCAAACATCAATGTATGCGTCTAGCTGGTTTTTGACGCTATTTACAACAAACTTAAATTTGAATATCAGTTTTCGAATAATGGATATATTTTTAAGCGAGGGAATGGATTTTATTTTTAAAGCAGCTTTATCGCTTTTAACTATAGGCAAAGAAGATTTGTTGTGTCTAGATATGGAAGCTATGCTAAAATATTTTCAAAAACAACTACCTGAAAAAGTAGGAAATGATCCGGAAACGTTTTTTGCCCTAACAAATGAAATAAAGATAAATACTAAAAAGATGAAAAAACTTGAAAAGGAGTATTATGATTTAAAGAAAAAGGAACAAGAAGAAATGGTTGAGCTACGTCGTTTAAGAAGCGAAAACCGTTTATTAATCAAACGAAATGAGCTTTTAGAAGCTGAAAGTGCTGAACTAGCTGATAAATTGGTAAAAGGCCAGGTTTCAAGAGCTGAGGAAGAAGAAACTAGTTTTGCTGTTCAAAACGAACTTCATGTTCTTAGACGAAACTATCTTGAAATATCCCATCAATTGGAAAATGCTAACGAAGAAATAAGAGCATTAAGTTTACGATTACAAGAAAACAATAATTCTCATCAAAGTTCCATTGATGAATTATGTATTAAAGAAGAAGCGTTAAAAGAGCGCGATGAAATGGTTTCTTGTTTATTAGAAGAATTAGTAAAAGTTCGACAAAGTTTGGCTGAAAACGAAGACCAAGTACGAATTTTAAAAATGAAAATTGAAGAATTAGAAGAAGATAAGAAAACATTGCGTGAAATTACACCAGAAAATTCAGTAGCACATTTGCAGGATGAATTAATCGCAAGTAAATTAAGGGAAGCTGAAGCAAGTCTTTCATTAAAAGATTTGAAACAACGTTTTCAAGAATTAAGTTCACAGTGGCAAAGGCAATTACAAGAACAAAAACCTGATAACACATCAGAAAATTCTTCAGCTACGGCCAAAAAATTAATATTTTGGGATACAAAATCAAATGAAATACAAAAATTAGAAGAAGATTTGATGACAACCAGAATAAGAGAAATGGAAACTTTAACTGAATTAAAAGAATTACGTTTACGTGTAATGGAACTTGAAACACAGGTACAAGTATCAACAAATCAATTGAGAAGACAAGATGAAGAAAATAAGAAATTGAGAGAAGAACTAGATTTAGCTAAAGCACGTGAAAAAGATTTAGCTAATAAAACACGAGAACAACAACATAGGTATTCAGATTTAGAATCACGAATGAAAGATGAATTGATGAATGTTAAAATTAAATATACAGAACAATCGCAAATAGTTGCTGAATTAAGACAAGAAATATCTAGATTAGAAACAAAAAATTCTGAGATGCTTGCCGAAGGCGAACTACTTTCAAAACTTGATGAATCTGAAAAAATACGAGAGTTAGAAGATCGTATAGAAGATATTAAAGCTGATCTTCCAACACCCATTACTAGCCCTGATAATGAATCGTGGAAATGGATAAGTTAAAAAGTTTTTTTTTTTTTTTTTTTATAAAAGTATATATACATTTTTTTAATATACATACATACTTATATGATATGAAAACTTTAGTTCCACAAACTTATCGTTCGTAGCAATTCCAACAAAGCACTTCCAAGTTTTGCTATTTTCAATATAAAAAATTGTAATGTGTTAATTTATAAATATTAAGTTAATTTTTTTTGTATTGATTTTAGATATTAATACACCTAGTGGAAAATCTTTTATATGTAAACAAAATAAAAAAAATTAATTTCAATAATAAAAGTCTTATAAATGTGCATATTTATATAAAAATATATATGTATATATATATCCAAATATATTTATTTGTATAAAAAAACGTATTATATATTCATATATATATATATATGGGAAGCTGAATTTATATAATATACGAGTGTTTTTATAGTATATCAGAAGCTGATCAGAAATATATTAATATATAATATTGTTACAAATATATGTGTATATATATATTTATATATATATATTTATAATATTTTACTATTAATTTAAACGAAAATTTATATCAAAAACCACAAAAAAAATTTTTTTATGTAAATTTAAAACAAAATTTGTAAAATTTATTTATTTATTATAATTTTTATTCTATATTTTGCAATGACAAACTGTTATAATAAACATGCTTATTGTAGGAATTTTTTTTTTTTTTTTTTAAATACAAAATATTAATTCTATTTCAGCACTCAACAAATATTTTTGTACGTCAAACATGCTACAAAACGGCTTTTCAAAAAAACAATTAAAATTTTATTAGTGTTATATTTATTAAAAAAGTAAAAGATTAAATTCTTTTTTCAAATCTTCAATATGTATATTTTATTGTAGTATAAAATAAAATTTAAAAAAAAAATTAAAACAAAGTTAACTTAAAAATTTCTTTGGAATAAAGAACAAAAACTAAACACCAATCTATGAAATTTTCTTTTGTGAATTATTTTTATCACTTATTTTTATATTACATTTGGTTAAAATTTATAGAAAATACGGGAATTAGTAATAAATTTTTTAAATCTGTCAAATTTATGTAGTTGAACTGGTACATTTTTATGTTATTATTAGTAATTTTGAAAGCAATCAAGGTAAATTTTAAAAGTGCTGAAAGATAACTTAACTTTGTATACACGTTTTCCTATTTTTTAATATTTTCATTTTACAATAGCACATTGAGATTACTACTAAAATATATGACTTAAATATTTTAATTGTTTGTAAATTTTTAAAATATGGATCTTATTTTATATCAATACTTACGGAAATTTGTACCATTTTGTTTACAAAAAATATTAAAAATATACTTAAACTTTACAAAATCTATTCAATTAGTGTTTTAAAAATTATCATGGGAATAATCATCAAATAATCAAATACATAAAAAAAAATGTTTAACTTAAACAAAATAAAAAAAAAAACATTCACTAAAATAACAAAAATTTTTTTGAAACAATTAATTTGTTTATTAAGATAATAGTTTTATTGTTAATTGTTAAGAATATACTTTATGAATATACTTATATATAAGTTGTACATATATATAAGTATATTCATAAAGTAAGTACATTCATACAAAGAGTACTCACTACTCAGTTATAATAATAATTTTCGTCAGTTTTTTTAATTTCGTAAAATTTAGTTGATAATGGTTGATCGTATTTTAGCGTTAAGTAAATATGTGTAGTGACTTATGAATCTAGTTTTTTTTTGTTATTTTTAGCACATTTTTAAAAGATTTTGTAAAAATGTGCCTATATAGTTTCACTCTGTCCGACCGTCCGTCCGTATGCTTGCAAAACTTTTACATCGTTTGAAATAGAGAAGAAAAATTTTAATCACGGATAGGTAGGTAGGTATTGCAAAAAAAGAAATTTCATAGAAGTACCGCATATCTTCTGAACGGTTTAAGCTAGTTACTTAAAATTGGGAGAAGTTAGATCCTTAGACACATTTTTTTGTTTAATACAATTTTGGCGACTTAACTTTTTAAAAAAAAAATTTATATTTAAATTTTTGTTGTTTTCGTATGCATAGTTATTCTTATTTCTGAATATTTTTCAAATTATGAAAAATCTTACACATTTTCTTTTAAGTTTGCATTTAGTATTTAAAAAAATACATAAAAATTGCTATTCAAATTGAAAAATTGTTTTTCTTTTTATTGAAAAATTGATTTAATTTATTTATGATTTGAAAAAAGAAAAATAATTACAAATTAATAATTTTAAGATTCTTTTTACTTTTATCCGAAATATTTAATTTTTTATCTTAATTTTTCAGCAATTGTTTACTCAACCATTTAACTTGCTTCTTTAATAAAAGCCTAATTAATACTTCTAAAAACGTTGTAATAATCGTTAACTAAATTTCTTTGTAATTCATTTTTATAGCAGTTCATTAAATTTCTTGTTCCATCCATATAGAGATTAAAACATTTTTACATACATACATTAATTGATATAGAAGCAAAAAATTTTTTATAAAAAATAGTCAAAATTGTATATAGAAATATGTACAATTTACACACAGAACATACTTATTTATTTACAAAAAAAAAATTTAAAATTAAAATTATATAAAAGAATATATACACATGTATGTATATACATAAACAAAAAAAAAGTATAACAACAATATTAAAAGTAGAGCTTATTTAGAATTTTACTAGTAAAAAATTAAAAATCCTAGAGTACGATCAACTAAAAGTCCGATTTTCGATCTTGGGAGATTTCAAACCAACGAAAACTGACTAAAGGCCTTATCGTGAGTGTCAATTAGTAGTTATTTATCACAATTTGTGATAGATTTTAGAAATTTTTATTAATCTTATCAAATACATAGATGAAAAATTTCATATCTATTGTGAATTTAATCAAATGCCAACTGATATTTTGGTATCGCCAATATTCAAATATGTGACATTTATCAGTTTATTTATTCAGTAGATAATTTGAATGTGATAACTGAAAAGTCGTAAATAAAATTTTTTTAAATAGAAAAATAGTAGAATTAAATTGAGCATTTTATTTCATTTGTAATTTAAAAAATACATAAAACGAGGAACAGTGTAGTAGAGTAGACTGCTTCAACTCTGGGATACCTGTAGGACCGTAATATAAACATTGGCTCATCACTTCTTACGAAGCGCTTCTAAGCTCGTCTCTTCTAAAAAAAATTCTATTTATTTTTTTTTTTTTTGAGATGATGTCATTTTTATAAAGTTGGTATAGACATTACAATTATTTTTTTTTCTTTTAAGTTTTTGTAGTTTTGTTGTTATCAAAATTTAGAAATATAAATATGTATGAGTTTTTTTTATTTGCATTCTTTGGAAAAAAAAAAAAATTAAAACACAATTTTAGATGAAGTATAAGAAATAATTTAAGTACTTTTAAATTACCTTTGAAGTAAAAAAAGGATGTTGAACTTACTTAAAGTTTTATTACGTCCCAATTTTGCAGATTAATAAGTTTAATCAACATATTTTTTTTATCATATGAAAATTTCCAGGTATCTAAACTTAAATATTTGTATGTACTATTTTTTTTTGAAACATGAAAATTTTCAGTTATTTAAACTGAAATGTTTTTGTGTGTATAAAAACATGCATACTAAAAATATACAAATCTTTTTACCAAAGAAGTGCTATTTACATTTAAATTAATTCCTAGTTTTTTCATTTTTGTTTGTTAACATACATACATGTAAAATTTTAAAGAAAAAACTTGACATAATACCCCTTCGTAGGCAAATTTAGAAGTGATACCAAATTGCTTCGATTACCTGCCATATAACTTCTTTTTTTACATGAGCATTATTTTATACCTATTGAAGCTGGGTGTCTGAAATTTTGCCAAAAGTAGTTTAGTTATATGGCTAATGTCTCTGCAAAACTTGGTTGTTCTACTGCAGTGGGTTCGAGTAGCTGTCATACAACTACTTCTTTTATATGAGGATTACTTTACCACCTAATAAAGTTAGGTATCTGAAATTTTTCCAAAAATAGTTAAGTTTTAAGGCAAAAGCTTGTGCAAAGTTTGGTTCGAATAGTTTCCATACAACTTCAAATTTCACATGAGCATTACTTTATACATAATAAAGTTGAATGTTAGAAATTTTGCCCTAAAGTAATTAACCGCATGAAATAATGTTTATTTTACGGTCATACGGGTATCCCAGAGTTGACACAGATTACTCTACTACCTTCTTTCTCGTTGTTAATATGAGTTGAATGTATTTTTTAAGTATTTTAATTTTAAATAAAAAATTAAAAAAAAATTTAATATCAATTAATCACAATTCACAATGGCAAAATTTTAAAAAAAAATTTATCAGAATCAGTTCACGATACTGTTTATAAAAAATTTTTCCAATTATCACATATGTGATAACCGACACTAACGATAAGGCCCTAATAATTTTTGTTCTGAATGAATATTTTTTGTATATACTTACGTTATGATATAATGGATTAGGATTTTTTCCCAATAATAGGTCTCCCATATTTTTGCTAGTGTAAATTTATTACACTTATTATTATTATTATTATTATTAACAATTAACGCTAGAAGAGAAAAGTAACACTGAATATCTCAATTCACTAATTTTGATCTTTTTACTTTTCTATCTTATTTCAAAAAATAAAATAAATGAAATAAAGTCAATGCTTCTTTTTTACCAAAATTTGTTTAAATAGAGTTGATTCCATTCTATGTTGTTTCTATTTTCTATAATAACCATTATGCAAAAAGCCGAATGTAAAAACAAGGAAATAAAGTCCAAGAACAAATCCAATATATTTTATTTGAAAACCAAAATTTAAAAAGAAAAGAGGCAATTGATTTTCAACCTAACTCTTATATCTCTTTTAATTTCTAATTTCGTATAAATATTCTGAAAAGAGGAAGTCAATACCTTGATGTTGTACCCAACTCTAAAATTAAAAATTTGTTGAAAACTTTTGCCGAATATTTATAACAAAATCTATAGCAAATTTTGGACAAGGAGAGATTTCATAATTAGTTATTAAATTGGGGTTGCTAGCTTTTCTGAAATATTTCTTAAAACATTCATAATATATAAGTTGTTAAAGTTAAAATATATTAAAGGATATGTATAAGTCATTCAAATGCAACCGTCAGTTTTTTCTATTTTAATCCATTACTCAAAAAATGTTAAAACTTCTAACTTGATAATTTCTAACGCTTTGTTTGATTTTTTTTTGCTACTTACTTTTAGCTAACATGCTAACAAATATTCTGGAAAAAAAATATAAGTTTCCTAATTAAAACGAGGAAGAGTGTAGTAGAGTAGACTGTGTCAACTCTGGGATACCCGTATGACCGTAATATGAACATTATATCATCCGGTTAATTACTTTAGGGCAAAATTTCAAACATACAGCTTTATTAGGTATTGTGTAATGCTCATATAAAAGAAGGAGTTGTATGGCAGCTACTCGAACCCTCTGTAGTAGACCAACCAAATTTGCTGTAACTTTGGCCATTACACTAAACTATTTTTGGCAAAATTTTAAATGGAGAGTAATACTCATATAAAAAAAGAAGTTGTATGGCAGCTACCCGAACTCATGGACCAAAATGGCTGGATTTAAATAGCGATGACGGCTATTACAAAAAAATGATTTTGCGAAAATTTGAAGATACTAGCTCCTTTAGTTTTTGAGTTATCGTGCAGACGGACGGGCATACATAGCTAAATTGGTTTATTTTTTCAAATTCTTTTTTTTTTGCAATAGCCGTCATCGCTATTTAAGCCATTTTGGTCAATGGGAACGTGTAGCTGCCATACAACTTCTTTTTTTATATGAGTATTACTCAGTACCTATTACAGCTGCGTGTCTGAAATTCTGCTAAAATTAGTTTAGTTTTATGGATAAAGCTTCTGCAAAATTTGGCTGGTCTACTGTAGAGGGTTCGAGTAGCTGCCATACTACTCGTTCTGGTTTGTCCTCGTTTTATCAGGACCAAACTTGGAAAGATATAGCGGTGTTTGAATTTAACTAACATGAAAAACATTAATAAAAAAAAACATGTTTTTATTTTTTATAAAGATATTTTATTTTTAATTAAATTCATTTTTTTCTATTACCTATTTTATTTTTTTTTTGGTGCTAACTGTTCAACTGTTAGGCTAATAAGCCTGTCTATACCATAGGTACATGTTGGAACAGGGGATCATATTATATTCGTGTTATTAGAATTGGTCTTATTGAATTCCATATAAAATTTAAACATGAGATAGTACTAGGCCTTATAACATGTAGAAACGTCTTCGATTTTCAATATTTACAATTCTATTTTTTGTTTATATTGTAATATTTTATATTTTACTTATATGGTATTCTATATCTGCGAGTTATATTATTTCATTAAATTATTGGATTGTATTTTGCATTTGTTTATATTTTATATTAAAGTATTTTTTATTAAAGATTTGTAATTATTAATTATTGATTAAAATTTTCATTTGAAAAAAAGCGGTACATGTTCATATAACTGCAAATATGTCCAAAACTAGAACATATATCTAATAGACATCTGCACAATTGTATTCAAAAGCGCTTTCAAATCATTCTATAATAAGTAAAACTTTTCATATTCGGTTTTGAAAGCTTTCAAACCAAATGCATTCATTACAAATGATTATAGAATAGAGTAAATGAAATACAAAATTATTGTAGAATAGAATGAATATGTATTTGATTTATTATGTGTACCCGAAAATAGAATATTTATACTATTTGTATTTATATACCGAGTACACCAAATATAATAAAAATATTTATAGTATTTGTTTTAATATACCGAGTACACCAAATATAATAAAAAAAATTTTAATATGTACTACGTATAACCAGTATGTATTATATCGATGAGTAATATGTAGCTTTGTTTGTTTTATCACTGCTTTGTTTGTTTTTTTATCTTCTTTTTGTTTTTTTTTTTTCGTTTTCTTTGTCATTATATTTAGAGTACTCGGTATACTTGGTATATTTTAAAATGTTTTGAAGTATTCAAATTTGATTTTCAAAACATCAAAGTATTTGTTAAAAAAAAAGCTTTTCAATATTTGTATTTGAAATACAACGAATAGAATAAATATAGTTAAGTTGTAGTTTGAGTATACACACTATTTAAATCGTTTTGAACGAATGGATAGAATTAGAATACAGTATTTAAATACATTTGATAATTTTTATAAAGGAATATATTTGTGCAGATCTCTAATATCTAACCACTATTAGTGTTAAAAGATAAGTCTGATAAACATTTTCAAATGGTTTGATACAGTCGGCAAATTCAAAATTCTATATTAGGTATAAGAAATTATATCTAGTATATAATTTTTATTTGAAAAAAGTTATAAAAAATAAAAGAAAACAGAGGTTATTTTTAAAATTAAAAGAAAAGTTTAATAATCGTATTATTTTTATATTTGATACATATTCCACATATTTTTTGATACCTAGAAAAACTATAAAGGCAAACTCTATGAATGGTGGAAGAAAGCATTAGTAAGAAAGAGATAGCATATGGTTTTAAGAAAAAATTAAGAGAATTTTTATTGACATTTTTTGTTCTACTTGCTTTATCTGGTGGTGTCGCGAGAATCAATTTTTTTTTTACTTTCAACTTTAGGCGCTTTGAATCAACCATCGGTGTCGGGGGGGAAAACAATTTTTGTTGATATAAGTCGTCTGAGTCGACTTTGAAATTCAATTACATTTTTGTGTTAGACTTTATATTATTGCATAACTTATTATTGCATTATACTGTTATTGGCTTTGTTTATTGCTAATTGTGTTTAAAAATTTAAAGAAAATTAAAATGAGTCATAATTTAGAAATAATTTATATAAATATGAAAATTTTTATTTATTATTTTCAGAAAAAAAATGTTTCAGCAACAAGAAACCATTAGAAAAGTTAATTACTTATTAGGAATTTCCAAAAAGAAACGATTCGGAGGAAAAGTGGTAAATATTTAACTTCTTCCGAACAGTTTTTACCCGTTTGGGCAAATATATTTTTCAAATATATTCAGAAGTTCCGTCAAAATTTCGGAAACTGTAGACCGACCAACCGCTACATTATAATCATTAGCAATACTTAATTGGTAGCTTCCGTGGGCGCAAAATCTTAGCAAACACACGAATTTAACTATTGATGGAATAGATGAAGTTCTTAAACCTTTTAATTTTGGTTCTATATCCCTTAATAAATTAATAAAAACTAGCTGGATAATCTAAAGTTCCTTTTGAATCAAAAATTTTAATATCGTATTTTAATAGTATGTACTTAACACATTTTTTTTTCAAAATAAAAACTTACAAAACCAAAGGATTTGAAAAGTCCCTTAAACGCCTTCTCATAATAAACAACCACAAAAAACTCATTACAAAAATTATTAGTTATAAATATAATACAGCACAAAATAAACCGTCAGAACACAAAACAAAATTTTTCGTTTAAATTATTTTTTGTTGTCAAAAAATCAAAATTGAAACAGCTTGATTCAATTAATTGAAACTAATTCAATTGACTTAGCCGACACCGGGAAATTTTTGAGTTGAATTGAAAAATATCAAAATCAACCAAGTTGAATTGATTTTCCCGACACCATCTGTATAATTATTGGTTTAATGAATAGATGACATTTGAATTTTGTAAACAAATAAAAAAAGGTGGCGCGAAATAAAGCCATAAAATGACATAATGGCTTTATTTCGCATTCAAATGCGAAATAAAGCCATATCGAGAATTTTTTTGCGTATGGCTTTATTTCGCATTTGAATGTAAAATTAGTAAAATTGATACAAATTCTAGTTTAATAGTAAACAAAGTAAAAAAAAAATAGCAATTGATAATTAAGTGCAGTTATAAATGATAAATACAGGGTGTTTCGCTAATAACCTGCCATAGAACTAGGGGTTATTCTAGGGTTCAAAACAAACAAAAAATGCTTCTAGAGGTAGGGTCTATTTTCATAATACATATAATACACTGTAATAAAACATGTTAAATAATATTATATTTTCATTAAGGGGGCTGCCGCCCTCGAACCCCCGCTAACTCAATTATTGAAGCTAGATTTTGAATCCAACACTAAAATGAAAAGAATGGTATAAGAATTCGGATACCTAATTCATTCAAAAAATTAATAAGTTCCTAATTTTTTTTAATACACTGTAATAAAACATGTTAAATAATATTATATTTTCATTACGGGGGCTGTCGCCCCCGAACCCCCGCTAACTCAATTATTGAAGCTAGATTTTGAATCCAACACTAAAATGAAAAGAATGGTATAAGAATTCGGATACCTAATTCATTCAAAAAATTAATAAGTTCCTAATTTTTTTTAATACACTGTAATAAAACATGTTAAATAATATTATATTTTCATTACGGGGGCTGCCGCCCCCGAACCCCCGCTAACTCAATTATTGAAGCTAGATTTTGAATCCAACACTAAAATGAAAAGAATGGTATAAGAATTCGGATACCTAATTCGTTAAAAAAATTAATAAGTTTCTAATTATTTTAATACACTGTAATAAAACATGTTAAATAATATTATATTTTCATTACATTTGAATGCGAAATAAAGCCATAATGTCATTTTATGGCTTTATTTCGTATGGCTTTATTTCACGGCGCCTAAAAAAAAAATATTCTGCTTAACTGTCCACGCACAATGATAACGAACACGACAAGAATATCTGTCGTTGTCGTTGAAAGGCGCAAAATAAAACGACAGACATATATTTGACATTTAAAAAAGGAACAAAATGGTGACAAACAAAGTGAAAATTTTTAAAACTTTACAAACTATATTTATTATTAAAAAATATAAGCACAAGAGTCAAAAAAGAAGATGTTGGGCACATGAATTGTTGTGACAAAGAAACCATACCATTTTTAAATCTTTATCCATTTTAAAAATAATTTAAATTATCTTCTTTGTTTATTAAAATTTGTTTATGTTTCATATTAGTGGTAAAGCGTAGTATTTACATTTGCTACTTTAGTTGAAATAAAAATGTTAAAGAATCGAAATCAACATTTTTTTTTTAAATCAGATATTATTGTAAAATTAAACGGTTTTCAACATTTTTTTTAATAATTTAACAGAATTCCTCATAAATTAAAACACAATTTTTAATTTTATATTTGATACTTTTTGTACATAAAATTGCACCTCTACATCTGATTATTTAAAAACTGATAAAAAAAGTTTCATTGAATACACATTGTAAAAATTGTCAAAATTAAGTTTCGCAGCGATTTTATGTTGTGAAATTTGAATTGTGCAGAGAATTTACCTGAGCCATGTATAAATTCATACATTTTCTCTTCATATTTGCAGTGCAGTGCAGCATATATTTTTGCACAGAACAACGTCGAACATTCGCGTCTTTTTTATAATTTTTGTAGGTACGTTTCATAGGTATCTGATTTTGGTATATTTTTTAACTTTGAATGTATCTAGTATAAAATTCTAGCTATGATTTTTAAAATGTATAATTTTAAATAATTTACATAATATAATTTTAAATAAAGGTTTTGTAAATTGTTAAGTAAATATTATAAAAATCACAGCAATCTTATTTATAAGTTTTTAAAAATCAGATATTCATTTATAAAAATGAAATCAAGTTGCTTCTTTGGGTTTTTTATTTTAAATTAGGTAGGTAAATAATTATTTTGGTTACATACTTTTAAAATTGAAGCGAGACCGAGAGTTAGGTACCTAGAGTTTCCATTTCCCGGCACTTTTAAATTTCCCGGGATACGGGAAATTTAAAATTTAATTTTTCGGGAAATCCCGGGATCCCGGGAAATCTGAAAAGATTTAAAGAAAAGTACAAATAATAACATTTTAAAACAAAAAACAAGACATTTTTATAACAATTCAAGTCTTTATTTAAAGATATAACAAAACTATAATAAAATAAACAAAAAAATAAATGTGTAATATTCAAAAGAAAACATTTGGATTTAAAATAGTAATAGTAAAAATATAATTAAACTGCTAAGTGCTATGCTATTTTACTTTTTATATTTAATAAAATAACTTTTCAAGAAGCAAAGTACATTAAGTGAATGGCCACTCAGTAAGGATCTTTTTTTGGTAGAAAATATGGCAGCTATTGAAAATACTCGCTCGCTTTCAGTTGATGTAGGCCTTATTGTTTTTAAAAAATAGAATAATTTTTTTAAATTTTCAGTCAGTTCACCCGTTAATTCATACATTTTTATTTCTTTTTGAATATTATTAGAATTAGTGTAATCTTAATTAATTGGCATCCTTTTAAAACATTTCTTCACTGCAGTTTCCAAGTTCTTCCGTAAATTTAATTCATCGACGTTACCTTCCATCACTACTTCACTATCGTCACTCTCAATATCAATTGCAGTAGCATCAGGATAAGTTTTTGTAAATAATTTTACCATTAATTCTTTTGCCAACTTTATAATGCAAGCTTTGCTGCTTTTTTCCAAAAAATATGATTTAAATTTTGTGAATTTGGATTTTGCAAAAATTGTAAGAGCGAAACTAAATCTTTGTTGCGTCTTTCTATTAATCTTGTTTTTAATACTTGTAGCAGTTCAGCACTTAAAACATTTTTTTGAAGTATACATATTACAAAATCGCAATTTTAGATTTGAAAACTATTGAAATGACAACTTTACATGACAATATATTAGTCTGAAATATGATTTTTATTGGAAATTAATGAACTTAAATTTCCCGGGAAATGAAAATAAAAACCCGGGATTCCGGGAAAAGAAATATTACATATTTCCCGGGAATTCCATCCCGGGATTTCCCGGGATGGAAACTCTATAGGTACCTATACTAAAAAAACATGAAATTCTTGTTATTGATACAATAAAAGTCTAATATAATCATTGTAATATAGTAAATACCTATAGTTATTTTCAAAAGTTATGCAAATTATTATTTATACCAGTTTATACGATATATTTTAATTATTTACATATGTATGTATATGCATTTATGAATTCATACAAAACAAATTTTAATTCTTAACAAACAAACCGCCGATAAAATTTTTTTTCTTCCATTATATTTCTTGAATCGATTTAAAAATGAATATGTATCATGCGTATGCAATTAAATATTAGCAGAAAGTAGTAGCAGACCCTACAAACAATTTTCAAAAGATTTTGTAAAAATGTATGTTTTCACAAACTTCCACACCGTTTGAAATATAGAGAAAAATTTAACTACGGAAGGTACTTATTATAAAAAAAATAATTTCATGGAAAAACTTTTTCTGTAGCTTCACCCATTACGGAGCTACAGCCCCTCAAAGTCGGAAAAGTCTTATATTTAAATTATTATTACAAGAGTTCAGGTAAGTGTATTTTCAATCTGAAAATGGTAAAAAAAAGTTGTTAATTTTATAACGTTACTAAAATTTACCATTATGCAAAACTTAATTTTTCCAAAATTTTTGGCCCATATATCTTCTAAACGGGAGAAGTTAGATCCTCAAAAATTAGTAGGAGTCGGTATTAATTAGTTTTGGAGCTTTAAGGGCTCGAAAATTGAAATTTTAATATTTTAAAACACCTGTAACTTGAATACCTGTCCAAATTTTTTTTTAAGCAGTATACAAAATTCAAAGCTCCAACATTATATTTTAAAATTATGTTAATGGTGTTTCTTAAATTTAAAAGGGTTCTTTAAATTGCAGAAAGTGCCTGTTAGTTTTAACCATTTTTGCTTAAATAATAAAATTCCAATTTTAAGTGGAATTCAAAATTTAATTCCTAGAATCTAAAAACATTGAGAACAGCTGGGTAGTGACAGATCCTCGAAAATCATTATAACATTGCTTAGTAAAAATTTTGGGACTTCCCCCGTTTAAGGGTTATTAGGACTTAAAAATTAAAACTTTGCTTTTTTTTTATAAATCGGTAACTTATTCACCAGTGTATATTTTTTCAAAATTAAACGTTAACATTGAAGCTCCAACATTATATTTTGCGCTTGCTAACAGGTTTTCTTGAGTATATTGGGATTATATTATAATTTATAAGTATTGGTTCCACTATTATTCATAATTATTAAATTGATGAAATAACTAAATTATAATATTATCATTTATTTTTATATATATTTTTATAAAAATAAATAGTAAAATACTCAGTCCAGCTTTAAATTTTGTATATTTAAAAAAAAAGAGTTTGAACAGGTATTCAAGTTACAGGTGTTTAAAAATAGCAAAATTTCAATTTTCGAGCCCTAATAGCTCCTAAACAGGTGACGTGACGAATTTCTGAGGATCTAACTTCTCTCAAAATTTCAAGACCCTAGCTTGAACCGTTTAGAAGATATGTGTTGCCCAAAATTTTGCAAAAATTGAGTTTTCCACAGTGGTAAATTTTAGTACCGTACGGCAACCTTAAACATTTGCCTTTTAAAAATTTTTAAAGTTAAATACTTTAAGCTCTCACAAGCATTTGCTTTGTTACAGAAAGTATGATTTAAAAGTTTAATCTATCTTTATTCATGATATGAAGCATGTGCTACAAAGAATTTGATCATACTTTAAGATGGAGCAAAACCTTTGTTTTTTACATATCACTCAATTTTTAAGATAATCCGAAGCCAAAAATTTAAATCTGTATGAAACACTTCTGAATGATATTACAATGATTTTGTTCGGTTTAAAACTTGTTTTTGGTAACTTTTTTAAATATTGCAAATCAAAAGATTTATAAAATTTTATCGAGTTGCAAATACACTGTTATAATAATCACACAATTTTTAAAATGAAAAATTGTCCTTTTTTTGTAAAATATTTAAATTTTTTAGTACAGTATCTACAGATTCTGAACATGAATATAACCAGTATAATAAATGAGAGAAATATCGAACAATATACATATATGTTTTTTATTTTTCATTCGTAAAAATAACCGGAAGCTGGTATATCGTATTTGTGATAAGCTGAAATGCATAATATGGAAGGATAAAATTATAAATTTGTAATTTTTTATCAAAAATATTTGTACATTAAATATAAAAAAATTTTCATTTTTATTCAAATTATAAGCAGCTACTAGCTTAGTTTAGTAACAACAATAAGAACACAAATATCCTGTATCCGGAAACCTATACCTAAGAATTTGTGGGAGTATATTAAAGAAAATTTTCCACCAAATAACAAACCGCCTTTTTAATTATTTCAACAAAAGCAAAGGGTGTACTAATTTTATTAATTATATATTCTTATATAAGCTATATAAAACACAAAACTCTAACCAAAAGAATGTTTTAAAAACGCCGGGAGTTTTGAAGTCGAGTATAACTGGAGGCAATCACTAAAGTTGGACATAGTTATTTCTTATTAAGTATAGTCGGATTTATCAAATAAATATAGTAGCGTTTTTGTTTTATTTTTGATATAATAATATTATCGAAAAGTAGTGTAATTGTTTTATTTTTTTTTTGTATTAAAATAAGTGCAATATTAGTTATTCAGGTTCGTTATAGGATTATAATTTATAATGTATACTCAATTTTATACAAAATAAAAATTTATTAGTTTGATGTGATGTAAATGTGAATTTATAGATTAAAATTTGGAAGCTCAGCCAAGTTCATGGTTAATCCTATAATGGAATTTTTGGTTAATAAATCTAATAATTGAAAAGTATGCCAATACAACTAATTTATTAATACTCTATACACGTAACAATTGGATGTCTAACCATCATTCAATTTTAGAATCTAATTTGCTTTCTTTTGGTGGTTACAAATTCCACACCAAAACTTATTTATCCCAATACTTTATTATATTAAACATATGCTTGAAATATGCTCAACCTAAAAAATAGCTTGAACAATTAAATAATTGTTATAAGAAGCCGTAATACCTAAAAATGTCAAGAAATGAAGAAAGAAGACTTCCACAAAATATAAAAATCGAACAAGATGAAATTGAAGGTGTTAATAGCTACAAATATCTTGGCATAATATTAACAAACAATAACAGTAGCCAAGTCTGCGTACAAGACAGAATACAGGCAGCAAACAAATGTTACTACTCTCAAAAGAAGCTGATGACATCCAAGCTAATAACAAGAAAAGCTAAGTTGCAAATATACAAAACCATCATACGCCCAGTAGCAACTTATGGAAGTGAAACATGGACCATAAATAGAAATGAAGAAGAAATGTTAAGAATATTTGAAAGAAAGATATTTAGAACTATTTATGGTCCAATACGAAATGAAAACGGCGAATACCGTAGAAGGCACAATTCAGAATTATATGCGCTAGCAGAGAACGAGGACATTGTAAAACATATAAAGTCCAGTAGATTAAGTTGGGCGGGGCATGTCATCAGAATGACGGAAAATAGAGCACAGTACAAAATTTACAATGCTAGACCATTGCTTAACAGAGCAAGAGGTAGGCCTAGAAGCAGATGGGAAAATAACATTGAAGACGATACCAGAAAACTAGGGGAAATAAACTGGAAAACCACCGCGAGAAACAGAGATGAATGGAGGAAGATAGTGAAGAAGGCTAAAACTCACCAGGAGTTGTAACGCTAAAAGATGATGATGAAGAAGCCGTAAAATTTAAACATTAGAAAATCGCATGATCAAATTTTGTATAGTATCGTTCTATAATAAATTTTCATTATATCGTAATTGAAGATACTAAATAAATAGCCTAGGAAAAGGCTTATTAACGTTTAGAAAAAACCTAAGTGTAAAAATCTTATGTAGGTCTAATTGTGGTGAAACAAATTGATACTGGACACCTAAGTCCACTCCAAACTATAATATTAACTGTTGAAGTATATTAGATTAACTAAGCATTTATAACATACACAATAATTGATTTCGTATTATATCCTATAGTTCTTTCGAACTCTTTATTATAAGTTATTTTTAAGGAAATTTTTTATCACTAAAATAAAGCGATTATTAAAATATTTTTTGTTTTTTTTTATGAATATAACAATAATAGAAATGTTAAAAATATTTATCAGAATTCTATGTGCAAAAGTAATATTTCTTCCATTTTTTTCGTTCTCAATTAGTGCTTAAATTGTTATAGAACTAGGCTTGTCTCAAAAACACTTTCTTTATTAATTATATTATATATATTTTTTGTGTGTGTGTTTTGGTTTTTTTTTTTTTTGTTATTTAATTTAAATATAATGGGAATTTTTAAATATATGATAATTTTATTAATTTTTACGAATGTTGAATTAATTTTATCATTAGAAATTAAAAAAAGTGCAACTGTGAATAGAAATAATAAAAATATCGCTGGTACATCTAGACGTGATGCACAAAAACGATTCAATATAAATAATTCCGGGACAAGATGTGAGTTACCAATATTAAAAAATGGTGATGTTAAATTAAAGCATCGTGGTAAATTAATACGTTTTGTATGTGATAAAACTTTTATATTAATTGGTAATACATATGCGGCTTGTGGTACTAATGGTAAATGGGATAATGATATACCGGTTTGTGCTAGTAAGTTAATAAATAAGTTCTTTATTTAAGTATTCACAATAAGTATTATAACAAAAAAAAGGATAAACTTACAATGCAATAACGTCCAGGACGAAAAATCATCCAAAAATAATTGTAAATGCAAATCAATATTTAGTTTATTTCAATATTTCTTAGGTTACTGCTCATTAAGACAACTTGAAATATGCAGATCTAAGTGTAAGATTCCGGTCCAATTAGAGAAGGAATTTGAACATACATACATAATTATTAATGATTATATGTATATATGAGTGTTCATGTACAATATTTTGTGTTGAATTATATCAAGAAATTTTAGCATAGGTTAATTTTATTTTAATTATAGTTCCTCCTGTAGTTTTAAAAAGTCTTAACAAACTTCACTAACTATGGACCTTATCTTATTTTGACGATACAAATAAACAAAAATTAAAGACTTAAAATTAATTAGATGTAACTGGTTCTTTTATATTTGGTAGAACCTTTTCAATGTAAATAAAACATAATACTTTTATTAAATTATTTATTTATTTTCATATAATAAACTCTAACAATAAAAACGTAGGTCAAATAATTTAAAATAAATTAAAAAAAATACAAGATGTTTGTAAGATTATATTAAAATGCTTTTGTCCATGCAAAATTTTCAAAATGTCGTACTTTTAGTTTTATAATTTGATGTGCAAATTAAATTTCAGTTTTTTGAACGAGTTAAAATTTTAACTTTACCATTATTTTTTTACACTTTAATTACAAAAAATTGTTACTAATAATATTTTTCTTGAATTAAAATAATTTATTAAAATAATTTTAAAATAAAATTAAAAATTTTTTTTGAAAATGTGCTGAAAAAACCATAAAAAGTGTTTTTACTTTGAAGAAAATTAAAAGATAGCAATATGCTTAACCCACATTTAACAGCGCATTTTAGATTTTAATAAAAGCAATAATGGCCTATGCGGCTATGCCATACAATGAGAATAAGGCATGTTTGACACTAAAAAAAATGAGAAAAATAGCTTAGGCCAAAAAAAAAACACAAAATTCAACTTTTCAACTATATAGGTCCATTTTACATCTAATTCTAAGTCGATTTTTGCAAAAAAAGCTAAATTTTTTGTGTTGAGCCACTTGTTAGGCCACTTTGCTTCTGAGCCTTTTATTTTACTGTTTTTCTGTTTTGAATCTTATTTCATTTGTTACTTCTGGATGATTTTATTTATTTATTTATTTATTTATATTATATGATGACTAATTTAATTAGTTAACATATTTTACAACTAGCACTAGCAACTAATGGCCTTAGGCTATTTTATTACATTTTTTTTTCCTTTTTTATATATTATACATTTGTTATATTATATTGTAAAACTTTTCTCTTTATTTACTAGTAGGTATATATTAAAATTTATAAATGTATATTGGCTTTTTATAAGTTTGTATGAAAATAATTATTTTTATTTGTTTTTTATTAATTTCTTATTAAAGTATTTGAGCAATAATATGTACAAGGTTTAAGTTTTGGAACACAATTTTTGATTTAGTTAGTTAGTTTTTGAAGTTTACAAGTTTAAATTTTTTTTTTTTTTTAAATTTTATTATAAATATTAATTTTTTTTAAAAATTTTACAAAGCTTGCAATGTTTTCAGCTGTGACTTGTGAGAGTAGCACGTGCAGCGGTTCTATTCTTTGTTGGATCCTTATGGTATCGATGGATGGGCACTCCGTTATTATATGTTTGATGGTTAAAGATTGAATATTACAAAAGAAGCATGTAGGTGGTGGCTCTTTTTTGAAGAGGTGTTCATGGGAGAGTAAAGTGTGACCAATTCTAAATCTCGTGTAGACTATTGAATCCTTTCGGTTTACATTTCTTGGAAAGATGGATGGAAGTTTATTTGGATTTATAGACTTGTAGAAATGGTTAAAGTTTGCCCATGTAATTAAGTACTCTTTTTTTGTTATTTTTGTTATTTCTTTATTAATATCGGCTTTATTGGCGTATTCTAATTCAACGAGTGGCGAATTGGCAGCCTGTTTTGCTATCTGATCTGCAAAGGTGTTTCCCACAATACCCACGTGGCCTGGGACCCACATTAATTTTAGGTGCTTTTCCTTTTTGTTTAGTATATCTCGTATTTCTTGTATTGTTTTCTCATTATTGTTTAAGTTAATGACAGCTTGTATTGTTGAGAGTGAGTCTGAACATATTATACATTTTTCGGTCGGATTGTATTTGAATTTGACTGCGTTCAGGATTGCGACAGCTTCGGCGGAGTAAGCAGTGGAATAGCTTGGCAAGGCTCCAATTTTTAAAATGGTTTTATGTTCGTCTACAATACTGAAAGTGGTTGAGAAGGCGGATTTTGATCCATCTGTGTAGATAAACTTCCAATCGTCGTATTTATTTTTTATCCGGAGAAACTGTTGTTGAAAAAACGTTGGGTTGACTTCATCCTTATGCCATTTAGTTAGCTCTAAGATAATGCTGTCGTTTTTAAATTTCCATGGTGGGAAAGTGTGACGAATGTTGTTTATAGGCTTATAGCTCATATTATTGTTTTTTGCGAAGAGAATAACTTGATGGAGGGTTGATGGTTTTTTCGGTTTTCGCTTCCTGGCTAGGACTTTTTTACTTTTTTGGTATAGTTCAACTCCTTCAGAAAATATTATTTTTGTTAACAGTTTTCTTGTAGACAAAGTGATTTTTTCATCTAGTGATGGAAGCCCTGCTTCGGCAAGGATGATGGGTATTGGGGAAGATGGAAATGCTCCTAAAGCCGAGCGTATTGCTGCGTGGTAGATTGTTTTGATTTTTTGTAGCTCAGAATTTGATGCTGATCCGTATATTGGTAGCCCATATTCAATTTTAGAAAGAATTACTGCTCTTACTACGTCAATTAGAGATTTTGCATTGCTTTGTAAAAATTTACTACTTAAACATTTAATACAATTTAATCTGTTATATAGAGATTTACATAAGTTATCTATGTGTGTGTTCCACCGATATTTTGTATTTAAAACTAAGCCTAAGATTTTTAAATTTGGAACATTTTCTATATCTAATGTGTTTATTTTAATTTTGAAATTATTGCAATTATGTTTTCTACAAATGTGTAAGTGTTTTGACTTTTCTATCGAAATTTTTAAGCCGCTGTATCTGCCCCAGTGTGTTAATTCAGTAATTAGGTTTTCTAGTTTATTTATGAAGACGGAGGATTTTTTAATTGGACAATAAATTAGTAGATCGTCGGCATATAATATATGTTTGAAAAATTTTTGTTCGTCTATAATTTCGCTGAGTTTGTTATAAGCTATCAGGAATAAAACGACCGATAAAGGAGATCCTTGAGGGATTCCGTTGTTAAGTGGCCACACATTCGAGTAGAAGTTATTGTTTTAAAAATGTGGAACGCTTCACGATTTTGCGTGTCATCCTTGCGCAGGGGCCATGCAAATCTTCTCTGTATCGTTCCAATTTTAGTATATGTTCTGCCGAAGCAAGAACACTTCTGGATGATATTTCGTTTGAAGCTTCTGCACTGAAAAAACTAACTAATTCCTCATAATTTTGTTTTTTGAGCATGGATTCCTACTATTTTATCCTTCATCTTATTTTCTTGGTTTTGTAATATATTTCAAGATCTGAATATCGGAAATGGCTATTTTTTGATTTTCTACCAATATATTTTCCGCTACTTTTGAGCGAAACTAAAATCTATATAATTTTTAGAAACCTTGGTTGATTTTTGTTTATGCGTTTTGAAACTTGTTTCTAAAAATAGTTTTCTTAGTATATCCATTTGACTCCGTTACTTCCATAATATAACTCTTCTCATTTTTGTTTCTATTATTGTTTAAAGGCAAAGTTACCATTCTTTGTATCATGAGGTTTAAATCAGCCATTTTATGTTTGTTAATTTTTTTTTATTAATCGAAATTCTCAAAAATTTTAAGAAGTTTTTTCTAAAAACTCAAAATTAGGACGGTAAATATAGTTAGCAACAAATATTAATATCAATTCAATAATATGTTTAAAAAATAAAAAACATTTAATTATAGTACGTTCATTAACTCCAAAATTGAGTTGATTACCTTTAGTACAATATCAATTGAACATTTGACAGTTCAGAAAAATGTTTGAAAATCAGGCACATAAGACTTAAACTTATTATTTTTTTAGAAAATGTTGACCAGAATTTATTAAAATTAATTTTAGTAAATTCTGTTTTTAAATCCGAATCATTTGGCGACAGTTCTGTTCATTTCTACTCGTTTTTATACCCGAAACTTATGAAATAGGTAAAAGAGTATATTAACCTAGGTATGGTATTCGTAACCTGTGAGAGGAGGCACGCTAGATATGGAAAGGTATAGAGCGCTTAAAAAAAAAAAAAAATACACTTCCTTAGTCGATTTCGTAGTGTCCGTCCGTCGTGCCTGCGATAACTTAAAAACTAATGGAGCTATATTGATGAAATTTATACTGTAGGTTACTAGTAAAAGTACAGTGAGGATTGCATATCGATGAAATCGGCCCATGGATTCGGGTTCTGCAACTTTTGATCAGTACGAGGGCTGACGATTATATATGCAACAAAAAACGATAATCAATAACTATTGACACTATCTTGATGAAATATGAACTCAAAATTACTTATAATAAATGTGTGGTTATGATTGCTTATGGTCGAGATCGGATCATGGGCTCGGATTCTAGAAACTTTTCATCGAATTGAGGCCAAACGAGCATAATTCTGAAACTATTGAAGATAGAACCTTCTAATTTGGTATATGGGTGCTTCTTCCTATTTCCCCACCCACAACAAAAGCTCTTTTTATATCTGCGGGCGAGGCATATGGTTTTGCCATTGTTGAAGTCTTGTGCCTATTTAAAGTTATTTTTATAGTTAAAAAAACTAAAGCTTCAGGATCCTGGCTTCGACAATCGTCGAAACGAAAATTCCTTTTGCAGCTTTCGTAATACAAGCAGTTTTCATTTCATTTGTTAAGTTCAGCTTCTTCATTAATTCTTCTTGATCTTGAACCTTCATTTTCTTTTAATGTGATATTTTGTATTAAATCAATAGATATATTGGTTTTGCACGGTTTTATATGACAACAACATCTGGATTTAGTACCATATATTTAGTTTTCTAAATTAATCAACTATTTTTTCTACAGCCACTTATATTTTAAAAAGTATTAATTTTATTAATCAGTTTTAATTATTCTTTTAATATAACAAAAAATTATAAATTATTAATTCTTCATACTTAATTTCACTTAAAGGTCTAACAGAAGACTAAGTAATAGTGGAATTAAAAATATTAGGGGAAACTTTAAGCTTTAAGGTTTAAAAAAAGGTCTGATATTTTTAATGAATAGAAATGTAAGATCTCAAAAAATAACAAAAAAAATTCAAAATTTATATTAAAAACATCCAAATATTTGATGAAATATTAGAAATTTATATGATTTAATTAATGGGAAATATGATTTAAAATTATTTTTGAACTTCTCAATGGGACTTATGGCATGTTACCATAATTAATTTATTTTTGTATTTTAGAAAAAGGATGTCCATTGACTTTACAATCACCAGATAATGGATTCATTACTTTGGAACATCAAAATTCAGTTGCACATTTATACTGTAAAAATGGTTATAATGTTGCTGGTGGTAAAATTACATACTGCAATGGTACCAGTTGGGATAGAGTAATTGGAGAATGTCGTTTAAATATTAATATAACAACAACAAGTACAAAACCAAATCGTTTTTGTGATTTTGAAACAGAGGATCTTTGTGGTTGGCAACAAGATGATTTTGATGATTTTGAATGGAAACGGACAACTGGTGTTAATATATATAAAAAAATTAAAACTGGACCACAATTTGATCATACAACAATGGAATCATATAATGGTCATTATATGCTTGTTGAATCCATCAATAAATTATCAATGTCATATGCTAGATTAATATCACCAATTTATTCAAAAGATTTAAGTATTAATAGTTGTGTAACTTTTTGGTATCATATGTATGGTGCAACAGTTGGTACATTAAAAGTTTATATTAAACCTTTATCAATTGATTTGGATACCTTATTGGATATGAGTATTTTAGATGAAAGGTAAAATATTAAAGAATATTATTTGTATATGTACATAAAATTTAAATTTAGTGCATTTTAAATTAATATTGATGGATTATTATTTACTTAAATACAAACATATATCTTCGGTAATATGGATACCATGATTTCAAAATGCTTTATTTAGTTAAAATTTGGTAACATTGTAAAAATGATTGAACAAGAATAATAAAATAAGACTTATTATAGATAAAATAATATACGGGACTTATTATAACAAAAAACAAAACGGGACATATTATAACGGTGGTATTGATATAAGATCACGTTCAAATAAATTCACAAATTTTAACTCTCAATAGAGTTATTAGGAGTTTCCTATACTCAACGAAATAATGTCTTTCTCGATTTAAATAACAATAAAGTAGGGTAAACTAAAGCAACTGCTCCCAGATATTTAGAGTAAAATATGAATTCAAATAATTAGACTAAAACTGGCACAAACAATTTCAAATACAATTTCTCCTAAATTCTATGTACAAATTCTAATGTACATTATATATTTCAGTGAAAATACACTTTCGTCGTAGCCCAAAATAAAATCGACTTAAAAATTTAAAAAAAAAATTACCATGATGGTCAAAAAATTGGAACCGAAAGAATTAAAAATAATTGCCTCTGCTAAGCAATTTTTTTAAAACCCAATATTGAATTTAATTTGCATATATCCAAATGTGTAAATATTCCGGAAAAATGGATAATTTGTTAATAAAATACAAAACCCCTTCTAGTTTATAAATATTGTTTTTTTCTTTATTAACAATTCATTGTTTTTATACCCGTATGACTATATAGTCCAAGGGTATAATAAATTTGCCATTACGTTTGTGACGCAGAGAAGGAGGAGGGGTAGATATAGACTCAAGTGTATGGATCGGATCATAATCGAAAAATAAATCGATTTAGTTATGTATGTCCGTCCGTCCGTCCGTCATCACGATAACTCAAAAAGTAAAGGAGCTAGGATTATGAAATTTTCACAAATTCAGCCATTTTGGTCCACGGATTCGAGTACCTGCCATACAACTTCTAATTTTATATGAGCATTACTCTATACTATACCTATGGAAGCAGTGTGTCCGAGATTTTGCCAAAAATAGTTTAGTATAATGGCCAAAGTTACTGCAAAATTTGGTTAGTCTACTGCAGATAGTTCGAGTAGCTGCCATACAACTCCTTCTTTTATATGAGCTTTACACTTCACCAGATGAAGCAAGGTGTCTGAAATTTTTGCTAAAAATAGTTTAGTGTAATGGCCAAAGTTACAGCAAAATTTGGTTGGCCTACTGCAGAGGGTTCGAGTAGCTTCCATACAACTCCTTCTTTTATATGAGTATTACTCTCCACTTGATGAACCTGGGTGTCTGAAATTTTACAAAAAATAGTTTAGTGTAATGGCCAAAGTTACTGCAAAATTTGGTTGGTCTACTGCAAAGGATTCGAGCAGTTGCCATACAACTCCTTCTTTTATATGAGCATTACTCTACACCTAATAAAGCTGAATGTTTGAAATTTTGCCAAAAGTAATTAACCGGATGATATAATGTATATATTACGGTCATGTGGGTATCCCAGAGTTGACACAGTCTACTCTACTACACTCTTCCTCGTTTTTAGTACATCTTTGGAGAAATACCTCCGGAGTCGCTTTATGATAAAAAAATATTGCGTAATTTTTTTTATGATTTGCTCAATGTGAGCATTCCACTTCATTTTACTATACAATAATAGTCCCAAATAATTAAAATGTTTAACAATTTCGATTACACTTCCCTTTACGTAAAAATTAATATCTGAGAATTTTCTGTTTTCAAATAACAGGATATTGGTTTTTTTCACATTTAGTAGTAGTTTGTTTTTTGTAAGCCATTGTTCAATAGAGTTCAGGTCAGATCTTTAAAATCTTTTCCCCCGGAGATTTTCCATACGAGATTTGTAATTCGAAGAGATATAAATGTTGGATTCAAAATGAGTTGCCTCTTTTCCGTTTCAATTATTTTTTATTTTTTCCCTTTTTTTCGACTTTATTTTTTAACAATTTTAATTGAAAATAAGATAAATAAAGAGTGTGTATTATGATATTTTCAGTAAAGATTGTTCAAAAATAATTTTCCCATTCCTACTCATCTCTTTCTGAAGATTATTATATAATTAAACAAACATAATTTTGCTTTAGTCATATTTATTGGGAGAAAAGTTATAACCAAGGAAACTTTTGGCATCAAGCTTCATTTAATATAGATGAATTAACAGAAGATTTTCAAATTATAATTGAAGGATCAACCGGTGCTGGTCACTTAAGCGATATTGCAATTGATGATGTTTCCTTATTAATTGGTAAAGAATGTATTGCTATAGGAATGGAAACTACTACTGATATACTAACTTCTATAAATTCCGATTATAAAAATTATTATGAAAGAACAATAATAAATGATTTAAATGAACATAGTCTAAATAAGGGTTAGTATATAATTTTAAAAATTCATTTAAGTAATTATGTACATCTTAAAATTGTTTTTTAATAATCTTTATTCTTACACGTATACAGGTGTTGGAATAGAAAAAGGAATTATTGATAGTATGACTTGTAATAATCGATGTAATGAAAATGAATCAATTGTATCGAAAGTATCAAACGAATATAAACTAATAGATAGTAATAATAATGGTATGATAATGATTTGTGATTGTCATATAAATTGTGTAGAAATGGAAACATGTTGCTTGGATTACAAAAATACGTGCGGATTAGGTTTGTTATATTTTTTTCAAAAAATTAAATTATTATATTTTAATTAAAATTTTGCATATGAATTTGTAGATGATGAGATCGAAAATACAGACTATACAACAGTAAATAATAATATAAATAATGAAAAAGTTTCAACACCTTTTGATAAAGTAACAAGTACTGATTATAATCTTTCAGAAGATTCCTCTGAAAAAATGTCAACTTCAATGATTTTAACTACAAAAAGTGATGATTCACAAAAATATGATATATTATCAACACCCATAATTAATTCATATTCATTAACATTTGCATCAGCAACAGAATTACCATCAATATTAATACAATCACTATCAACCAAACGAACATTTTTAGATATTACTGAAAGTGATTCAATTTTGAGTGAGTCAGAAACACAATCAACTTTGGAACCAACTATTAATTCATCAATTACAGAAGAAAATTTAAAATCTATATTGCTATTGAAGGATCACAATTCAAAAAGCAGTGAAGCTTTTAATCAGGATAATATAGAACAACCAACTACAGGTACTTTAACAATAATAAAATTCCTAAGTTAATTTGATATCAAAATGATTAGCTTATTCTTTTATAACCAGCTACAGTAAAAATCTATCTGTTATTATTGTATAACACAAAGATCTTTCATTACTCTTGTTACAATTTGTTAAAATTTCAATAAACTTAAGATTAGTCAAAGTTTTGCATTCCCATGACATTTTAGATTAAAATTATATTTTATAAATTTATACAGCTTTTTCCCATTTAGTTTCATTATCCTGTTGGTTAAGACCATTTACTTTCTCTCCTCTGAGGAATGCAATAAAGAATTCATCGGGTTTCAATTACATTCTTGAAAGAACCTAATGCATTAAATCTTTCCGATAATAAATACTTAAATTTTCACAGTAACATTTAAAAGCGGGTATAGGGTGAAAAATAAAACTACAATGAAATTAAAAACAAACAATCAAATTTCTACGGGAAATTACTTGAGAAATTGAATTACTTTTAACAAAATTTTAAATACATAACTTATTAGACTAAGAGTTATGTATAAAAGAAGATACTAGTTGCATGGCAGCTGTTTGAACCTCTTGCACTAGACAAACTATATTGTCCAAACGTTAACAACGTTTGACAAATTTTCAGTTTCTTATCTTTTTTACGCATTATTTTACATTCATTTTAAAAAGAAGTTCTATGGCAGCTACTCGAAACCAGTGACAAGCCAAGCTAAATTTCCCAGAACCTAATTTATGCGATTCTCAATTACTTTACAAAATTTTTAGCCACCGCCTTTATTAAATATATAGAGTTGTGCTCATTTAAAAAAGAACTTGAATTACAGCTACGTGAATCTTTTAAGGGAACTGACTGGATTTCAATAGTACAGATAGCTCTTGTATACAAATGGATTTGTGAAAATTTCAGAATCAGGTCCTTCAGTTTTTGAGTTAACGTACTGATGGACGGATGGACATTAGACATCTGCACAAATGTATTCAAAAGCGCTTTCAAAACATTCTATAATAAGTATAACTTTTTATATTCTGTTTTGAAAGCTTTCAAACCAAATGCATACGTTACAAAATTATTATAGAATAGAGTAAATGAAATACAAAATTATTGTAGAATAGAATGAATATGTATTTGATTAATTTGGTGTACACGAAAATAAAATATTTATAGTATTTGTATTTATATACCGAGTACACCAAATATAATAAAACAAATTGTAATATGTAGTATGTATATCTAGTATGTATGTACTATATCAATATGTCATACGTAGCTTTGTTTGTTTTGTCACTGCTTTGTTTGTTTTTTTATCTTCTTTTTGTTATCTTCTTTTCTTTTTTTTTTCATTATATTTAGAGTACTCGGTATACTTGGTGTATTTTAAAAGATTTAGAAGAATTCGAATATTTGATTTTTAAAACATCAAAGTATTTATGAAAAAAAAGCTTTTCAATTTCTTATTTGAAATAAAACGAATAGAATAATAATATAGTTAAGTTGTAGTTTGAATATACATCATATTTAAAGCTTTTAGAACGAATGTATAGAATTAGAATACAGTATTTGAATACATTCGATAATTTTAATAAAGGAATATATTTGTGCAGATCTCTAATGGACATAATATAGTTAAATTAATTAACTTAAAGGGAACTAAAGTTAAAATTTAGTTATAAATATATAAATTTACTTTTCGATTTTAATCCGATTCATATATGTTTGAGTTTATATCTACCCCTCCTTCACACCGCTTCAAATTTTATGGAAAATCTAGTATACCCCATATCCTCTTATAATCTAGTATATCCTACCCTGTTTTTTGTTTGGTGATTTCGTAGTGGTCCCCTATATTATAGTGATATGGTGATTTACCTATTCTACATTATATACTTTATATAAATACAAAATATGTATAAACAAATAATTTAATTGATTAATATAACTGATACAGAAATATCTAGCAAATTAAAAATAAACTTATTGAAAAACATAACAAATAGAATTTTGTTTATTAAAATTTATCTCTATACGATTCTGTTCTTTTTAAATATTCTATAATATATACAATTCATCTGACCGATTGCTCAGTGGTTAAAGTGGGTTAAAGCCTCGTGTTCAAAACTCGGGGTCAGATCATATTTAAAAACGAAGTATATAGTGTATATTATAATTGTTTAATAAGAAGTTCAAATACCAAACAGGCAAAGGACTATTATCAAGCAATATTTACTATTGTTTGGTATTACAAATTAATAAATAAATCCATACAAGAATTGTTTTAAATTTTATTTATCTTTTTTTCTTTTATTTTAGATAATTCCTATGATGATGCTTCAGCTTTTACAACTTATAAGTATTTGATTAAAAACAACACTTTTATTGAGATTCAAACTGAAATGAATACAATACCACTATCAGAAACTTTAAATAATACAAAAATTTATAATTCAAGTAACCAAAATATTACTTCTGAAGTCATTTTAACTAGCACTCCAACTATATCTGATTTAAATTCTTCAAATAAAACAAATATTAATATAAAAAAATCTAAAAAAAAAATTTCATCATTAACAATTATAATTGGTATTTTATTCTTATTAGTTATAATATTCATTTTGATTATTATTACAAAAATTTTATATTCATTTTTTAAAAGAAAATTTCAAATAATTTTATTAAATAATACAAAGAAAAGAAAATCAAATAAAACATTATCAACAAAAAATAAAAAAGAAATAAAAAATATTGATTATAATAATGTTTTATATCTAGCAAATGATGAAGAATTAAATTTTACATTACAAACACCAATTAAATCTTCTATTGATTATAATGATGATAGAACAAATGGTGACAATAATATAAATATTATGGTAAAAAATGAAAATACATTAACATCTAATTCATCATTATTAGCATCATCTTCTAAATTACTAACAAATAATTATAAATCATTAAAATTAATTAATACTAATAATAATTGTAATAATGATGATGATAATAATATTCCACAAAAATATAAAAGTTTTGAAATTAATCAAGATAATCCAGAACAATTAATAAATTCAAATAATTTATGTGAAAAAAATATTAATGTGAAAGAAGAAGAGAATATAAATAAAAATAAATGGATTAAAAACAAAAATATATTTAAAAAAACTATATTTAATAGTAATAATAATAATCGGAAACAATCTTTATTATCAGATAATACTGATGAAAAAAATCAATTGTTATCAACTGATGATTTCGATAATTGGTTATAATAAACAGAACATTATAATATAAAATAAATTAATAAATACAGGATGGGCCAAAATTCACGCCCATGTATAAAAATTGAAAAGCTTTTTTAGTTATTACTATTTTTTTTTTAAATATAATATGAACTTTGCATGATTTAAATTTTAATTATGAAAAATTATGTCAAAAAAATTACCACTATTTTTGACAGTTTTGATGTTGTGCTTTAGCTGCTCTATAGTTTCAGGTTTGTTCCCCATAAGAAATAATCAGGCGCAGTTAAAATTGAATCCTGAATTTCTTGACATAATTTGGTCATCAAAAAACCTTTACTTAGAAGACTAACTGTAGCACGGGCCGTGCGTGCTGCTACTCCATCCTACTGAAATTAATTGAAGGTTGCTTTATATAGGACGCACAAAAATATTAATCATAGTACGATACCTGTTCCCATTTATCGTCACATTATTACCAACTTTTTTCTCAAAGAAGTAGGGCCCTATAACTCTTTGTGCTGTTACACCACATCATGCTATACACTTGAGCGCGCGTAATTAATGCTGGTGAACAACTCTGGGGTTTACAGTAACCCAAAATCGCATATTCTGCTTATTCACATATCCATTAAAACGGAAATATGCTTCATCACTCATAATTAAAAATTCAGTAATTTTGTAAAAAAAATTCAGCACAATTGAAAGGCCATTGAAAAAGTAAAATTCTACCACTTTGGTCCGTTACTGGGTTCGTTTAATTTTGCATGTTGGTGTACCAAGGTTAAATTAATAAAATTTGAAAATAACAATAAAATATATTAATAAACAAAAAGTTATTCAACTGTAATACGCAGTTGTGACTTTGGCCCAGCCTTTACATAAATAAATGTAATTAGATTAGAACCAGAGCCAAAATGTTATACTAAATAATTATAAAATATTGTCTAATATCCATAATTATATTAAAATATTTAGAATTCTCAGAGTTTCAAAAAAGGGCTTCAAAACAAATTTTACAAAAAAAAATAATAGTGGTTCTAAACATCATTTACAAAAATTCTAAAAATTTTAAGTTTTCTGATTTTTAATTTTCGCAAAATATCTCAAGAATTAGTGCAGATGTTGGAGATGCTTCAGAATTTCTTCATTCCTTATTATGATAATGATGATGGCAAAAAAAAATCAAATCGAAACCAAGAAATTAAACGCTTCCGCATCTTGAGACCCAGGAGTTAGATTTAATAAGAGTAGTAACTGATTGTATTAGAACTTAAATATATAGAAATTTTAAGAGTTCAACTTTTGAACCCGCCTCAAAAATTAAGATTCCACTTGTATCTATCCTTTTTAAAAATAAAAAAAAAATAAATTAAAGGATATTTTGTGTGTGTCAAAACTTTTTTTCAAACTTTTTAAAGTTAATATTAATTAAAATAAATAAATTAAATCGGGTACATGCAATAAGGTCAAATGAAATAAAACCAATTGCCTTTATTTCATTATCATATTTGAAATAAAGCAAAAAAACGAATTTTTAAATTTTGTGTCTTATTTCAATATGAAAAATTGAAATAAATCCAATTTAATTTTATTTCAAATTGCTAATTTTTTTTTAATGTGCAAACAATTGACTGGTAACATTTCAGAAATTTTGTGAAAATTATATTTGTTATTGATTGTATTCAAAAGCAGGGCTGTACGCTTTTTCCAGAATTTTTATATTTATGTGTACCTGAGATTCTGAATTAGGTTGAATTCAAAGTTGGATTTAAATTAGGGTATTCTCCTCCCACAGAATATTTATATATGTGTGTATAAGTGAGATTTTGAATTAAAAAAGATTTAAGACTTGGATTCATAATCAGGATTGCCGCTTTTCCCAGAATATTTATATATTTTTATATATATTTAGATTTGCGATCAAGAAGGATTTTATAGTAGATAAATATTCTGGAAAAAGGGAATACCCTGAGTTTGAACCCAACTCTAAAATCTCTCTTAATTCAAAATACCACATATCCACATATATAAATATTCTGGGAAAAGCGACAATCCTGATTTTGAATCCAAGTTTATAATCTATCTTAATTTAAAATCTCACATATGTATACACATGTATATATAAATATTCTGTAAAAGGGAAATACTCTTATTTTGAATCCAATTCTAAAACCCATACTAACCCAGAAAAGCTCGCGCTACCCTCAAAGAACGGTCTGCGTCAGGGTCGGAGCATTTCTGAATATATGGTCGTTTCGCGACCACACGCCGTTAACTTTTTTAAATAAAACCTATCATCTACAATGTTTTGGCTAACAACCGATATGATCGCAGATGGGTGAATTAAGAGAGATTTTAGAATTGGATTCAAATTCAAGATTGCCGATTTCCCAGAATATTCATATATATGTATCTGTGAAATTCTTACTTAAGAGAGTTTTTAGAGTATAAAAAAGCAGAAATACTAATTTTGATTCATCTCATTTTTAAATAATTTTTGGTTTTATTTCTTTATAATTGGGACTTTATTTCTTTTTTAAAAATTTTTAAAAATGAAATAAAACCGAAAAGTAAGAAATTATGATTTTGGGTTTATTTCAAATTTGGTATTGAAATAAAGCAAAAAAAGTGCAATTTGGTTTTATTTCATTTGGCCTTATTGCAAATTGTGGTAAAAATATGATGTGGAATTATATCCTCTATATACCGATAAAACAGTAGTCGGCCAGTTAACTTATTTTTAGCTTTGCCTGCTTCGTTGTCAATAAGAAATTATTTAATTATTTATTTATTTATATAGAATCCCCTCCTACCATGTACAATGTGATAGATGAGTGAGTCAGCCTTTGCTTTTCGTGCGTAGTAATTATATATATATACATATATTATAAATATTATGCGATTATTATGATATAAATTATAAATTTAATTTTTTTTATTAGATATGATCTAACCAGGGATTAAATCATTCCCGAGATCCTTTGGTCAAAATTTTTCAAGGGATTGAAATCCTTCCCGAGATCCTTTGATAAATCTAATTTTTTCATTCATTGAGCTTACATTTTTTAAGTCAAATTGATTTTAAATGTTTTTTTCAATGTTCTGAAAGTCATAATTTTCTAGTACTCGACCTAGACCATGGAAAATCTAATGTCGGCCAAAAATGTCCGTAAACCAGTTGGTCAATTGAAAATCGCAAAAAAGTGATCAACCAAAATCAAGTATAAACCTAATTAACTATCATAAATTTTTATTTTTATACCCTATAATATATTTGTTTGTTATATAAGAAAAATGACATATTGTTACATTATCCAATGCTGGGCCACCAAGGTTGACTTCATAAAAATACACGAGTTTTTTTTCTAAAGTCATCTTTATCAATTCTCATTATTTATAATATACAATACTTCTTTTTTTTAATACAAACTAAAAAATTAAGAAATATAACTAATTTATACACTAAAAATCATTCTTCCTATATGTATATCTAAGACAGTCCGGTGCAAACTTTTTTGACATTCGGGCCATTCTTACAACTTGGGTATAGCAATGGGCCGCATGAAATGCTATGATTAATAACATGAATTGAGAAAAATATCTATAATATGTATATTTAAATTTAAATACAAAATTATTTTATTTTATTCATTAGCATGAAATTCCACAAGAAAATAATATCCAAAAATCTTAATTTTGTATATGGTTGGTATGGTTACAAATATTTTTTGTGGTTACTATTGCTAAGTTGCAAATTTTTTGTCTGTTTTAAATATTTTTTCCTAATGATAAAAAAATATATATAAATGTACCAAAAGTTAATGTTGATCTTGTGTTTTTTGTGAATAATGAATTGCAGTTTAATTAAAAAAATTGTAATTTTTAAGTTTCACTTTTATATATTTTAACAAGTACAAAATATCTGTGCAAAGAGATTTTGAAGTTGATCCGAGATTTTATATTTACACCTAATGTTATACAATTTATGTTATACTTTACTCCACGAAACGTACATAATTGTGGTTTTATGTTTAAAAAAAAATTATATTTTGAAAAAATTAAAAAAAAATATTATGAAATACATAGTATGAAAAAATATATTATTAAATGGGCCGCAGTTTGCACGGGTCTGATCTAAGACATAATCAAATAAAAACTTTATTATATACTTTTAATTGAACTTGCCTTTGTCTATGGCTTTTCTTCAATTCCCGTTGTACGACTTAAAAACAACTTGTTAAAAACTATCGCGTACGCTCAACATCAAATATGCAACTAAATTTTAAATTTGTATAATAATAACGACTGTCAGAGCCTAATTTTGAAAATATTTAAAATAATAGTTACCAGAATTATTTAAAAAAAATGTATTTTGTATAAAAATAAATACATGCACCCTAGTTTTCTTATTTTGACAAAATAAAAAAGAAATGGCCGACTGAAAGCACATCTAACTTATTTGTTTTAAATATTTATTAATGTAACATGTAATAATAAATTAAAAAAAAAAAAAACTAATACATTAAGATATGTGTTGATGTAATATAAGATTTTAAAATATATTTAACTAATTATTGAGTAAGATTGAAAAATATAATAATTAAAGAAATATGTTTAACAAAATTTAATAATATGTAAAAATAAAAATTAATATTGTAAAAAAAAAAAATTTTTTTTTATTTTATTTATATAATAATGAATAATAATAATAATGACTTTCTTCTTCGATTGCCAGAACTTTATTATTTATTAAAATTAGAAAAACACATGATTAACATTATTATTTTCATAAAACTAAAACTGTACGATTATGCATATTAGGAATGGGCGTGTGTTTAAAATAATGCGTTATGATCATACGATTTTAGGAACCAATACAATTTATACATGTCATTTGTTTATACGATTTAATTGTTTACATGTCTTGATTACATTTATTATTTAATTAATTATATAACATTATGTGGCGCTTGCATTTGTAGCATTATGTAACATTACATGATGCTTTTACGCACGATTATGTGACAATATCATATTTACAATTTGACTCAGACAAATGAGTTGGTAAAATGTTAACAATTTTAAATATCTATAATTAATTTGATTTTTTTTATATATATTTAAAAATTCAAGGAAGTATTACAGCATAAAGGTTATTACTTTAGAAAGCAGATAAATAAGGAAATTTCAATTTATAGAAAAAAAATCTCTGGGTGCGATACAATATCTCGGTTTTTGAAAAAAAGGTAGGGTACTGTTTATAAATAAATAAATTTAATTTATTTAAATTCTATATGAAGTAACACTTCACAAATCTATATAAAAAAAATAGATATAATAGATAAAAATAATTAAAAATTTTCCTATCAGATACTTCACAAATTTAATTTATTTAAGTTTTGATATTTAAGTTTTGAAAATATTTGCAAAAGTGATATGCATTTCCTAACTTTTAAAAATAGTTAACGATATAATTAAATACAATTTTAAAAAAAAATCGTAATTTCTATATACACATAAGTAGAAACCAGAGCAATATTTATCTTCAAATTGTAAATTCAAATTCGATACAAAAGTCTTTTTATCTATTTTCTTTGTGTCCCCGAAATTTGAACTCAATTGGAGTGGTACTTCAGGTACCACTCTTAGACCTCTAATATATAAAAGCTTATCTTCGAAATTAATAAAGATAATAACTTAAATTAAAGACATCCCTTAAAATTTGACACAAGAGTTTGTTTCCCCATTTTCCTCATGTTTCTGAAATGTGGGATCAATTGGGTGGTTTGTGTATCTCCCACGCACTTCAAAAGATTTCACAAGCATAGCTTTAAAATTAATAACGACAGAAACCTGATTAATGCTTTTATATTTTTAGAAGGCTAAGAAGGTAATTAAATTTTAATATAAAACATATTAGGTATATATTATATTTTATAAATAAAGATTAAAATATTTTTTTGAAAACAACTAAATTTTGTCTTCTTTTTAATTTATATTATATCAGAAATTTAATTGAATTATTTTCAGAAAAATTGTATTAAGTCAAAAATAAATACGTAATTTATATTATTTTCAAAATCTTTTCACAAAACTCGAATATTTATATGGATTACTTAATATTTTTTTTTTGAAATATTTTATTGAATGAATATTTAAAATATAAATAGATATTTCTATATTACATCGATTTCAATATATACCATAAATGTCGATTTTATTATAAATATTACAATCATAATTGTAATATATAATATATGTATAAACTAATTGTGTATGATATTGAAATTCTACTAAAGGCATTTGCTGGATGTATGTAGAATTTATTTTTATATTTGTCATGGTATTTTACATTACAATGTTTTAAATTATTGAATCTGTTGAATTTTAATTATTGAAAATTGATGTACTAAATTATGTGATAAAACACTGTTAAAAGTATTAATGTTTTTAGTTTATTTTAAACATGAAACAAATATATTTTATTACAAGTTAATATTTCTCAAAAATTACTCTGAATTCCAACATCACATATAACAGATGGCGTCTCATCTCTTATATTTTTGAAAACAGATGTTGTGCGCTCCTGTTATCAATAAGTATTAGATAATCATAATAGAGCTTCTGCCGTTTGACAACAGTTCTATTTATTACTTTACTAGAACATTTACTTTATTAGTTTTGAATTATTTCTTTTTTATGGTACTTAATTTGTTTTTTCTTATTAATTTGATACAGAACTCTTAGTTTATAACGGTTCTCTGTTATTTATTTTTCTGATTCTCCTAAATTTATTATCCTATCACCTCACCTTTTTATCTTGTTTGAAAGATGAGGTTAAAATTCATATGGTATTTAAAAAACTTATCATTACTTATTCTTGTATTGGATTTATTAATTTTAAACATTCAAATTACATATATGAACATCGGGGATATTAAAATTACTTCTCCGTTTGTAACGCATCGAAATATACGAGCTAGATATAATGTCAAGGGTACGTATCGAATCAGCATCGAAAAGTGAATCGATCTAGCTATGTGTGTCCGTCCGTCCGTCCGTCAGCACGATAACTCAAAAACTATAAGAACTAGAGTTCTGAAACTTCCACAAAGTAATTTTTAGACAATTTGTAGGTTCCCTATTGTTTTTGGTTAAAATTGGACAAAGGCTTCGGGTAGCTGCCATACAACTTTTTCGAAATTATATGAATATTTTCAAAATTAATAACTAAATAGAAACCAAATATAAAAACAAACAAAATGTAGTTAAATTATTAATCGATTAATGGTGTAGTGGTTAGGACATGTTACTTGTAGCTAAAATGTCTCGGTTCGAATTCAGGCTAGGGAAAAATTTTTTTTTTTTTAAATTCATTTTTTGTTATCTATTTTCTTTTTAATAAAATATATGTATTAATTTTATGTATGAAAAATTTTATTTTATAGAAAATTTGACAGAAAACTCTCATTTATATTAAAAATTATTAATTTTTTTAATATTTTTATAAAAAAATCCAAAACGCTTATTTAAAACAAACAATTGATACCATAGCAACTACAATTACATATTTAAAAAAAAAAAAATTAAGATAAATAAAAACTCGTTTTGTAGACAAATTATTAATTGTTGGTGTGGTGGTTAGGACATAGGACTAATAGTCAAAATGTTTCGGTTCGATTCCTGGTTTTAATTCATTTTTTTTTTTTATTAATTTTTTTTTGTAATTAAATATAAAAAAACAAATATTTTGAATTTTCTGTCAAACAGTTCAATTGCAATATATGAAATTCTTATTTATTTAATACACGCACGGGTATCTAAAAGTTGACAAGTTGATCTTTATAGCTAAATATACTGTATTTAGAGAATTGATTGTTATAAATTTTTTTCCTTAATCAATTTGTATAAAAATAAAATTCTAAGAATATTTTTCTTTATTTATTTATAAACAGTTTCCTTTAACTTATAACTCTGTAGATTAAAAACTAATTATTAATTAAACTCAATTGTTTTTGTTTTTACTAACCGCTATATATGAATTCTAATAAGCGGTGATGCCCGTCTATGTGTGTCTGCCTATCTGTGCACACGTATACAGCCAAAAAGGCTGAGGGGAATTTTTTTTATTTTCATATATAAGGTTTTGATATTAATATCTTACATTGAAAATCTCTTGAAGAAATTCAGGTAGCCCCAAGAGGTATTTCCCCAAGGTAGTTTTTAGGTTTTTCGCGAACATTTTATAAACCATAAATAGAACGAGAAAATTTATTAAATTAAAGTAGTTAAATAAATAAAGAGCTAAAAAATATGCCATAGATAGTTTTTTGACGAACTTTAATATCATAAAAAATATTTGTGAAAGTTGAAATTTCAAACATATTTTTATATTATTTGCGTGTCAAAAAATTTTTAATAAGTATTTGCTCTGATGATCATGCATTGTGAACGCAAAAATAAGCATCACTGGAAGAAAATAAGCATCTCATAGATAATAAAAATTTTGAGCCTATGAATTGGAATTTTTTAAAAATATTATAGGAAATTAAGAACCTCAGCTACATTACCTTAAATATATAGTTTTTTTTTTAAAAAAAAATTTATAATTATTAAAATTTTATGTTTTAATAAAAATTATTATGTATGCAAAAAAAAACTTTACGCTTTTTCTGTAATAGCGGTTGATTTTGTTAAAACCGTACATTGTTTTTTATAGATAATATTTCGTCTTCCAATATGCCTATTTTCATTTTCTTTATTTTCTGTATAATTTCTAAATATATGACTTTAAGTATATGAATTTAAAATCAAATGAAATCATGTGATTTTCAATATCATAATACCTAGGTAAAGTGGATCTCAAAACAGTTATAATCTCAGGTGTTTATAAAAAAATTTTTTAAATATTTGATAAAAAATTTCATTTACACATGAAATATCAGAACTCAACTTTAATTTTAATGATGTGTGTATTTTTTTTAATGCGAGATAAGAAAAAACATAAAAAACGAGGAAGATTAAGTTGCTCTTGTCAACTTTTAGATACCCATGCATACCTACTATTTTTAAAATTAATTATATTAAAACAAAAATATAAAAAAAAAATAATTAAAAAAAATTAACCCGCTCTACCCCATTGTTTTAGATTAAAAAACAAACCATAAAAACAAAAAAAAAAAAAAATGGGCTACCGTAATAGTTGGTCCGTGTAATGTCCAACTTTGACAAGCAGGCCTTAAAAACAAAATAAAATTTTAAAAAACTAAAAGTAACTTGTACAGTTTTTTTTGTACAGATTCACTGTTATCGAATTGTATGGCAGCTTCGATACGGTACAAAAATGAAGCCGTAACATTTTGAAATTTTATATAGGTGCTTGATTTTTTATACCGTGACTTATACCGTATTAACTAACCGTGTGTAATTTTCATCGTCTTAGTATAATTAGTTTTGAAGAAATTCATATGTGTGCAAAAAAGTTGTATTGCAGCTACCCGAAACCTTGGTCCGATTTTAAACAAAAAACAATACGAAACTTAGAAATTGTCTAAAAATTACTTTATGAGAATTTCAAAACTCTAGCCCTTTTAGTTTTAGAGTTACTGTGCTGATACACGGGCGGACGGACAGACACACATAGCTAGATCAATTTAATTTTCGATGCTGATCCGTTACGTACCTTTGATACTATATCTAACTCGTCCAGAGCGATGCGTTACAAACGGGAGAGCAATTTTAATATACCCGTGTACTTATTTGTATACACGTGTATAAAACATTATAAAATAAATACATATATGTATATAAATTTACATATATTTTAAGTTTTTAACAATATATGGACAACTTTTACTAAATTTATTTAAATAAGTTTTAATTTAAATTAGTACTGCATTAACTCTGTGAGAAGTTGGTTTGATAATCATTTTTGTGATAAATATACGGTCAAATATTTGTTTTGAAGAAATTGTACAATTCGTGTTTATTTAGAAATTGTTATTATTTGATAAAACAAAAATAAACAATAGCAAATTAACTTATAGTCACCGGTTATTAATAAAAATAATATATTAAAAGTCATAAACATAAGAAATTGAAAAAAATTATGGCAAGTGTTAAAAGTGGTAAGTAGTTTATTTGTTTATTTGCTTAAATATTTTTGTTTTTTAATTAACTTATAATAACCTTTGGAATTTTTAATATAATAAAAAGGTTTTTTCAATATGATAACACAAAATAGTTTAAACTTAAAATTATTCAGAAGTTATTTGGTATTAATATAACTTTATTGAATAATATTTATATAGGTAAGCTCGACGCACCGACGCAAAATAATTTAAGTAGGCAAATTCGACGCCGTTGTACACTAAAGAATTTGAAGTCTAGTTTAGCTTTTTAGGCGTTAAAATGGCATTTGATTGTTTTATTTATTTTTTTTTAATTTTTCTTTAAAAAAAAAAAATAACATTACAAGTACTAAATATGGTTTTAAGGTTTACAAATTTTATTTCATGGTGTCTAGTTCGCCTACCTTTATTTAATTTCGCCGATTCATCGCCCTACATTTTTTTGCGGCGACGAGCATGCGCCTGATACTTAACATTTAAATTTTTAAGTCAAAAACTAAAATTTGAATACTTCATTTCATAATTATACAAAATTCAAATAAGCACAGTATTCGAATTGCATATACGAAAATGTATCCGGATCACGCAACAAATACGCAACACAAACCCCAATCAACTATGTTGCTATCGTAATTTACGTATTTTAATTTATTAACAATTGGCAAAAACCAAAGCGGTGAATGTACAAAAAAAGTTTATAGTTAAATACTTTAATCTAACATAATTTGAAATTGTGATGGTTTAGTAAATTGTTTGGTCCTAAGTTTTATTTGTTTATTAAAAATAAAGATTAAAATTTAAAAATATGTGACAGCTTTTATCGAAATGGAATATTATTTAATATACCTATTATACTCCTAATATACCTATTATATACCTATTAAAATTTCGAAAATTATGATAAAATTATACTATAATCGAAAGAAAACGAGGAAGATTATAGTTGCCCTTGTCAACTTTTAGATACCCGTGCATACCCACTATGGTGTATAAAATAAACCGTAATTTACTTCCCTTATACATTTAACTCATTACCCCATAATTTTGACGTAAAAAAAAAAAAAAAAAATTAACAAAAAAAAAAAAAAATCACAAAACAAAAAACAAAAAACAAAATTTTCATTCATTGTCCCATAACTTTAGCTTAAAAAAAAAAAAAAAAAAAAAATCACAAAACAAAAACAAAATTTTCATTCATTGTCCCATAACTTTAGCTTAAAAAAAAAACAAAAAAAATAAAAAAAAAAAAAACAAAAAAAAAAAAAAATTGGCCCACTCTAAAAGTCCGAAGGTCCGAGTGATGTCCAACTTTGCCAAGTAACTTGCCCTATTAATTTATCTGCCCAATTTTAATTTTAACCTTGTAGCTTCATTAGATTCAAAGTTATTGAATTGAAAACTTTGTATGGCAGCCCCCCGAAAATGGGGCCCTAACATTTTGAAACTTCATATAAGTGCTCGATTCATTATATAACTAACCGTGTGTAATTTTCAGCCTCGTAGTATAATTAGTTTTGAAGAAATTCATATTGGTGCAAAGAAGTTGTATGGCAGCCCCCCGAAAATGGGGCCCTAACATTTTGAAACTTCATATAAGTGCTCGATTCATTATATAACTAACCGTGTGTAATTTTCATCCGCGTAGTATAATTAGTTTTGAAGAAATTCATATTGGTGCAAAGAAGTTGTATGGCAGCCCCCCGAAAATGGGGCCCTAACATTTTGAAACTTAATATAAGTGCCGGAGTCATTATAAAACTAACCGTGTGTAATTTTCATCCCCGTAGTATAAATAGTTTTGAAGAAATTCATATTGGTGCAAAAAAGTTGTATGGCAGCTCCCCGAAGCCTTGGTCCGATTTTAACCAAAAACAATAGGGAACCTAGAAATTGTCTAAAAATGACTTTGTGTGAAATTCAAGACTCTAGCCCTTTTAGTTTTTGAGTTATCGTGCTGACGGACGGACGGACGGACGGACGGACACACATAGCTAGATCGATTCACTTTTCGATGCTGATTCGATACGTACCCTTGACACTATATCTAGCTCGTCTAGATCGATGCGTTACAAACGGAGGAGTAATTTTAATATACCCGATGTTCATATATGTATGCACGGGTATAAACACCTATCAAAAGAAAAATGTCAAAAAAAATTGGAAAGTAGCATGACCAGTGTTACCATTATGGCATAATTTGATGCATCGGTGGCATTTGTAACACCTGAAAAGCATAATTTCTCTAAAAAATTATGCTGGCATTAAAGTGGCATATTTTTCTTATTTCAGAGCATTAATTTGGCATTAATCATTTATTTCCGTCAGCAAAAAAAAAAAAATAAACAAAACTTTAACCGCTTTCATTTTTGCTTTCATTATCTATCTGATTATACAATATATAGAAATATTTTTAGTTTTCTTCACAAAAGTTCGTTCAGAAATTTTCCTATACCTCATTTCGATTAATAAATCAAGTTGTTGTGCCTTTCTCTATCCCTGTTATTTCTAAATCAAATTATCTTTGCGCTTAATGTCATTTTTGAATTTCGAATGTATAAATTTCAGTTATGTTTAATATTCGGTCGAAATGAATGATCTTTCTTATTATATGTACAATAAACAATAAAAAATTTTATAAAATATTTGTTTTTGTTATTTTAATAAAATATAATATGTTGTTAATTGAAATTAAATACTGTTTATATATTTATTTTTATTTTATTTCTATATTTCTATAAGTAAATGCAATTTATCAGTAGGTACATACATGTTAATTTATTATTTTGTAGTATAACAGACTAACGGTAATAAATAAAAATATTATATAAATCTAATTAAAGAAGAAAATTTATAATGCCACTTTGGTCTACAGTTTTCCTGATATTGGCATAATGTTCGCCATAAGTTATGGCAACACTGAGCATGACACGGTAAGAAAAAACAAAAAAACTAGCAACATTTGATTTTCGCATTCTTTGCGAATTTATTACGTATTTCGACTTACATGGTATAAAACAACCAAATGAGTAAATGTTTTACGAAATTAGCACTACGCGGTTAAGCTCAGATGTCTAGTACCTTTCGAGTTCTAAATCGGGAAGTTTTACTATATATTTTTTATTTTATGTATTACCGTCGGTGCTACAAACAAACGGACTATTAAATTTAAACAAAGCTTCATTAGAAAATAGAAACACACATAGTACAAGAATGGCAATAGGGAAAATATTTTCAGATAAATTTTAAAGATTTCTTCTAGTTTCTTCGCGAATCATAGATTTTGAAATTGAAATATAAAAGAAACTTTTGAGTACATACTCCAGAGTTAAAACTGAATGAAAACAAAATATTGTGTTCAAAAATATCACTGGGCTTTGTATTTTTTAATGTTATTTAACTAAAAAATATAGAGTTGATAAAATATAGAAGTATTTAATTTAAATAGGATATAGAGTTGAGTTGAAATATTTCCATAAATATAAAATTTTTGATTGGGTTTTTATGTGACAATTAAAAATATTTTCATGAGAGAATTTTGCCCAGTAATCTTGACTTTAGAGAGAGAGGTATATAGTATACTCTCAATAGGAGAGAAAGAGTAAAATGATTAAATTTATATTAAAATTTTTTTATATCTTTTGACAAAAACAAATTACATAACCTTATTTTTTAATTTTTAAATTTATATTTCGCGAATTTTTCGATTCAAAGTTAAAATTTTATTAATTTAAAATAAATGATAAAATTTTAATCAATTTCAAATAATTTTCAACAAAAATTCGTTCATCAAATCATAATATAAAAAGTTTTTTTTCTTTGTTTACATTCTGTTGTTTGTTTACAAAATTCAAATGTCATGTATCCATAAAAATATGTAATAGTATGCAAAAAATTTTTGTGTAGAATACACTTTTTTTTTGTATGTAGTAGCAACTTTATAGGAAAAAGACCTAAGAGAACATCTTTTTGACATGGATTATGGCGCTCTCTCAAAACTGGGCTAAGGAAAATTGATGTTTCTCCCAGTAATTTATATGTTTGTCCCAGTAATTTATCGTTTTTTCTTTGTCGCACAAATAGTATTTTTGTATCTTCTGCCTATGCTCTAACTTTTACCCAGGAAACTGCCGTAATGAAAATTGGCCTTTACTTTCCATTTTGCAACAAATCTTTGATTTGCATTTCCACGCTGAATAAATACCTTAAGATGAACATACACATTATTATAAATCACAATGCATAAGTTTAAAATTATCATAAAAAAAATAAAATGATGGCGATTTCCTTATTTTTTAAAATAATTGACTACAATTTTTTTTTTCAAATATTATGCAAACTTGTTTGTTGATGTTTTGTTTAATTGTATACCTATTTATTATTAAAAAAGAAATATTTAAATTTGAAGTAAATTAAATCAAATAGTAAATATTTTTATACGAAATAAATTACAATATACTAACTCTCCAGTCCAAATGTATTCAATGTAAAAATATAAACAAAACAACTTATGAAAAACTGCTCATTAAACAATAAACATTCTCAATTACTCAGTTTTAAATATTGACAGAAGAAGTACCGGTGCCCAGGGTTGCCATTCAGAAAAAAATTTCGTTACCAAATTAGTTTTAAAAAGTTACCAAATTGATAAAAAAGTTACCAAAATACCTTGGATACAATGCTTTTGCCTGATATTAAAATATATTAAAATAAACAAAGCAATTATTCATATATGCAACATAAAAACACAAACAAAACAATTCATATATATACGTATACATAAAAATGAAGTTCAAGTTGATGGATCTGTTTGTTCACAATCCCCTACACCCAATCCACTTACACGGGCCCTAGTAGATTCATTATCTTCTTTTACTTCAACAACCCGGATATTTTTCACAAGATATCTGCAGAAAATAGTTCGTTATTTGTATATTAAATTATTTTAATAAATTTATTAATTAACTTTCCATTCTAAAGAATCGTAAAAAAGTTTTTAACATATTTATACAAAGTTTGATTGAAATGAATTTATAAAAATTAAGTTATAAAAAAAAAGGGTTTTAGAAATTTACAATGTTAACCTTTAAATAAAATATAATTTAAAATAAAACACGAAATTCAACAAAATAACTCGAATCTAAATAATATTTCGCTTAAATTTTAATGTTTAAACAATAAATACTATATATTAACTAGTTATGTTTTATTACGCTCAGAACAAAATTAATATCGCGTATAGATAGACGCGATTTGAGCGATTTGCAGTTACACAACCAAATTCATTGTTTTGTAGGTACATATGTATAATATAATTTAGAATTAGGTAGGTAGGTTTAACTATGATCTTAATTATATTTTGAAGTTATTAAAAATTACCAAATCACCAAAAATATTACCAACTTACCAAAACCAAAATTTTTAAAAAATTACCAATTTTGGTAGAAAATTACCAAAGTGGCAACTCTGCCGGTGCCATTTCCATACGCAATACGCATAAGAAAATGCATAGATATATTTTTGTCTGAATACTTTAGCATCAGAAGAAAAGAGTCGGGAACATTATTTTGCCATTCTAGTACTAGTAATTTTATGGAGAAATACATAATAATTTGATGTGATTTTCAACTAGGTATTTGAAAATTTACATATTATATTCGAATAAATTTTAAAATTCAAAAACTTTTTTCGATAGACTTTATATAGGTAGATCGATTTTCACACAACAAAACAAAAAAAATATTCTGGAAAAAGTTTTTGAAGTTTTCAGAGCGCTAAATTTTTGAAAAATATCAACTTCTTAAGGTATTTTCTAACCTATCGCACAAGCCCTAGAAGTTATCCTGACAATTTGGACTACATTACCTGTTAAATTGTATACCTACTTATAAAATTTTGTACCTGCATAAATTTTTAAGTTTGGATAAAATTTAGTGCCCCAAATAGTGCTATAATTTAATATTTTTAGAAATTGTCATATGTTCTCATAATTTTCAATTAATTAAAATGTTACGAAATTTTTGAATCCATATAGGTACGTATCTCTTTTTTAAAAAGAGTTTAGCATACTAATGTCTTCATTAAAAACAAATAAAATAAAAATTTTTAATTATCAAAATTTTGGTCACGTATCTTGGGGGCTTTTTTCTATACTTTTAAAAATATATTCTTTGCAGATTAGTTTGTGGATTTTATTTATAAAATAATTTTAATTGAATTTGTTTGTTTGGGGTATTATTTCTTATTCAATAAGAACTAACATCTTGGAATCTTATTTCTCACATGTAATTGGGAAATAAGACCGCAAACTATAGGAAATAAAAACCCGGATTTTTATTTAGCATTTGATTTTATGAGAAATCAATCCCCGGTGTGTTAATTCACATATTTTATGGCATTGTTTCTCAACTACTTTGACCACATAGTCTTATTTCTTATACCTTCGTGAATGTAAATTTGTAAATTAGAATGAATATGAATTCAGTATTTTTTCCAGAATATTTATGTATGTATATGTAAATAAGATTCTAAAAAGGCAATAGAGTTAGACTCAAAATTGGAAATTGAAAAGTAAGAATCTGGAAAAATCCCAATCTCATTAAATGTAAAATAATACGCAAGGCTTTTTTTTTTCCAAAAAGCCGAAAATTAAATTGACAGAGAAATTGCACTCCAAAATCTCAAAAAAAATGAAAATTTAAACTACAAAAGAAATTGCACTCATAAGTGTCATTTCTCATTCAATATCTTGTAAATATCTTATTCAATATACTCGGGTTCTTATTTGTACTTTTCTAATGTTAACTTATTTCATGGCTCCGACTAAATATAATTTTAATATGAAATATATAACATTAACACAATAAGTAACATTACTTATAAATATTGATAAAGAATAAAATTTCCACGTCTGTGATTAACTTGCTTATCACATTGTATGTGGTACGAGAGTGTTAATAAATAAATAAATAAATAAATGTACATACGTACATATATATGTATGTATATTTAAAAACTTAAATACTTTTAGTTCATTTACAATTTTTTTTTAAACTTGTTTATTAAATTTTGATTTTTTATACCCGTATGACTATATAGTCAAAGGGTATAATAAATTTGCCATTACGTTTGTGACGCAGAGAAGGAGGGGGGTAGATATAGACTCAAGTGTATGGATCGGATCAGAATCGAAAAAAAATCGATTTAGCTATGTATGTCCGTCCGTCCGTCCACACGATAACTCAAAAAATAAAGGAGCTAGGATCTTGAAATTTTCGCAAATTCGTTTTTTTGCAATAGCCGTCATCGCTATTTTAATCCAGCCATTTTTGTCCATGGGTTCGGGTGGCTGCCATACAACTTCTTTTTTTATATGAGTATTTCTCTGTACCTATTACAGCTACGTGTCTAAAATTTTGGCAAAAGTAGTTTAGTTTTATGGCAAATTTATAAAATTTGGTTGGTTTGTTGCAATGAGTTCGAGTAGCTGCCATACAACTCCTTCTTTTATATGAGCATTACTCTATACCTATTAAAGCTGGGTGTCTGAAATTTTGCCAAAAATAGTTTGGTGCAGTGGCCAAAGTTGCAAAATTTGGGTGGTCTACTGCAAAGGGTTCGACTAGCTGCCATACAACTCCTTCTTTTATATGATCATTATATTTCACCTAATAAAGCTGGTATGTTTGAAATTTTGCCAAAAGTAATTAATGTTTATAATAATAATGATATAATGTTTATATAACGGTCATACGGGTATCCCAGAGTTGACACAGTCTACTCTACTACACTCTTCCTCGTTTTATCTTGCTTTTAAAAAATTATTTATTTTATCTCGTTTTTAGCACATTTTCAAAATATTTTGTAAAAATGTGCCTATATAGTTTCATTCTTTCTGTCCGTCCGTCCGTTTTTATCTACAGTTGACTAAAAAATATCAGCAACGAATAGATATTGCAATAAAAATAATTTAATGCTAAAACTTTTTTCTGTAGTTTTTGAATTGGTAAAATATTTACAAAATGTTTTTAGTATAAATAAGCTAATTTGGGTAGCTATGTCTTAATATAAGCTTTTATGGGTTTAAAATAACTTATGAACTTCTCATTAAATTTGAACCAAATAGGTGTACGGTATATCTAAGTCGGTTGCACCGACTGCCTGTTTCTTTACTTTTTATAATTAATAATATATTTAAATAAAATTTTTCGCCAACTGAAAGCGGCTTCAAGATTCAGCACTATTTTGCGTATATGTGAAAAATTAAATTAGTTTAGTGTTTATACCCGTATGACTACATAGTCACAGAGTATAATAAATTTGCCATTACGTTTGTGACGCAGAGAAGGAGGGGGGGTAGATATAGACTGGGGGGGTAGATATAGATTCTGATCGGATCAGAATCGAAAAATAAATCGATTTAGCTATGTATGTCCGTCCGTCCGTGCGATAGCTCAAAAACTAAAGGAGCTAGGATCTTGAAATTATCGCAAATTAGTTTTTTGCAATAGCCGTCATCGCTATTTAAATCCAGCCATTTTGGTCCATGGGTTCGGGTAGCTGCTATACAACTTCTTATTTTATATGAGTATTACTCTGTACCTATTACAGCTGCGTGTCTGAAATTTTGCCAAAAGGTCTACTGCAGTGGGTTCGAGTAGCTGCCATACAACTTCTTATTTTATATTTATGCATTACTCTCCACCTAATGAAGCTGTGTGTCTGAAATTTTGCTAAAATTAGTTTGGTGTAATGGCCAAAGTTACAGCAAAATTAGCTTGGTCTACTGCAGAGGGTTCGGATAGCTGCCATACAACCTCTTCTTTTATATGAGTATTCCACAACACTTAATAAAGCTGTATGTTTGAAATTTTGCCAAAAATAATTAATGTTTATAACTTCCTCGTTTTTTCATAATAAAAGAAACTTGCCGGCTTCTATTAGGTTATTTATGATGCAGTTAAATACATACAACGTGTAAGATTTTAGTTGTCCTTGTCAACTTTCAGAGACCCGTGAATACCCAGTATGATGTATTAAATAAAATAAAAATTAATTATTTCCCTATTAATAAAAAAACAATATGAAAGAATAAAATAATTAAAAACAAATTTGGAACCACCTACCCCATAATTTTTGCTTCAAAATCACCATAAAAAAAAAAAATTACAAAAAAGAAATTACCTACCTTCCTTAATAGTTGTTCCGAGTAATGTATAACTTTACTAAGCACGAGGGAAATTTCAAAGAAACAGAGAAAAAAATCTGGTCCATCCTAACAGTTGTTAAAAAAAAAAATTGGGCTCAACCTAAAAAATGGTCCGAGTATTGTTCAACTTTTCCAATTAACTTGCCCTATTACTTTAGTTGACCGGTTTTAATATTTAAGCTCGTACCATTAGATTCATATATTCGAATTAACAACTTATGGCAGCTTCCCGAAAATGAAGCCGTAACATTTTGAAACTTCATATAGATGCTTGATTCATTAGTAGTATATATATTCGTCCTCGTAGTATAATTAGTTTTGAAAATGAAAAAAAATAGAAACTAATTAGCGCTAGACGCTACCCAGCTAATGATACTTAACAATATAAATAATGAAGATGATGTTTCCACTTTTATATAAAGCCACAGTTTTTTTTTAACACTAGAAAATTCTCCCAATTTTTAGTCACGAAATAGCAAATACGGCATATTATTTTAAGTTTATCAAATATGTATAATCGTATAGAGTCCTTATAGATCAGTTAATTCTTTAACGCGTAGTGTTGAGGTTTGTATTATACTATCAAATTTAAATTAAAATTATTAAAAACTAAAAATTTTATTAATTTCTTATTCTTAAATTTTAATATTAATAAAATAAAATTAATAGGTTGTCATTGTGGACCTGGATATGCTACACCTTTGGATGCTGTTAAAAATGGACCACGAGAAAAACTTTTATATGTTGTAACTGTTCAACCAAATGTCGATGATACTCACGGTGATTATTTATCGACTGTAGATGTTGATCCAACTAGCCCAACTTATTGTCAAGTAAAATATAGATTTCCATTTTTTTTGTTAAATAAGAAAATATTTTTCCATTTGTATTAGATAATTCATCGTACTTTTACAAATCGTAAAGGTAATGAGTTACATCATAGCGGTTGGAATGCATGTTCAAGTTGTCATGAAATTGATCCAAATCAAAAATTAATACCAAAACGTGATAAATTAATTCTACCATGTTTAATATCTGATCGTATATATGTAGTGGACATTGGAAAAAATCCAAAAAAACCAGAAATTTATAAAGAAATTGATGGTAGTGTATTAAAATCAATTAATTGTTCTGCACCGCATACAACTCATTGTTTAGCTAATGGTAATGTTATGATATCAACAATGGGTGATGCTAATGGTAAAGCCAAAGGTGAATTTGTATTATTTGATTCAAAATTTAATTGTATTGGCACATGGACAAAAGGTGATAAAACTGCATTATGTGGTTATGATTATTGGTATCAACCATATTTCGATGTAATGGTATCATCGGAATGGGGTGCACCAGAATTATTTCGAAGGTATGCAGTTATGGTTAATTAAAAATATGTATTTAATTACTCAAACTAATAAAATTTTTCCTATTATATATAAACATACATGGACTTTCATAATCTACAAAAGATAGTTTCAAAAATAGTATTTGAAATAGTGGCTGTATGAAAAAAGTCCGCAAAACTTTTAGAACTTTTTGCATATCAAAAAAGTGCTCAAAATTGCGAACTTTTTTTCTTTATTTATTTTTGCAGATTTTTTTCGTAGAGCCACCTGTACATAATTATAAGTTTTATAAAAGTAGCAAAGTTTGTTCCGTTCTAAAGTTCCGAAAGTTTTAGAATTTATAGTTGGTTGATTTTAAAATGCTATTTTATTTATATATTTATTAATATTACATATCATAAATGAAAATGTAATACTTTAAAACCTTACATTATAGTTTAGGATACCATTATTAAACTATAGCAATTATATTTATTTAGTTTATACTGTTATATATTTGTTCGTAAGGGGGAATGTAATGAAAATTACTCCTTTCAGTAAAAAACTAGGAAGGGTGTAGTAGAGTAGACTGTGTCAACTCTGGGATACCCGTATGACCGTTATATAAACATTATATCATTATTATTATAAACATTAATTACTTTTGGCAAAATTTCAAACATACTAGCTTTATTAGGTGAAATATAATGCTCATATAAAAGAAGGAGTTGTATGGCAGCTACTCGAACCCTTTGCAGTAAACCATCCAAATTTTGCAGTAACTTTGGCCATTACACTAAACTATTTTTGGCAAAATTTCAGACACCCAGCTTTAATAGGTATAGAGTAATGCTCATATAAAACAAGGAGTTGTATGGGAGCTACTCGAACTCACTGCAACAGACCAACCAAATTTTGCAGAAACTTTGACCATAAAACTAAACTACTTTTGCCAAAATTTCAGTCACGTAGCTGTAATAGGTACAGAGAAATACTCATATAAAATAAGAAGTTGTATGGCAGCCACCCGAACCCATGGACCAAAATGGCTGGGCTATTGCAAAAAAACGAATTTGCGAAAATTTCAAGATCCTAGCTGCTTTAGTTTTTGAGTTATCGTGCGGACGGACAGACATACATAGCTAAATTGACTAAATAGTCATACGGGTATAAAAATTTATTAGGGTAGATTTAGCTTCATAAGTTAAAAAGTAAGATTACGCTGATTTACTACATCAAAAAGAGTACAAGAACTAAAACAGAGTTGTATTACAATTTTTCTTGTACTGATTCTCTATACCTAATATCAGAAAATTAGCTCCATATTAAGTGGACATGTTTATAGTTTTGAGACAAAATTGTAAAAAAAAATTTGTATTTTAAATTTAAACATCAGATTCGATGTAGTCTTATGAACGTATTTAGTTTTAAAACTTAACCCCCTATTTGTTAACTACTTAAAAGATTCAACCTTCGGAAAAATTTTAAATAATTTTAAATAATTTTTTATTTTTATTAATTAACTTAATATAGGGGTTATCAAGCATCTGACTTAGACGATATGACTCAATATGGTAAACGTTTAAATTTTTATCAATGGTCAACACAAAAACTAATTCAAACCGTTGATTTGGGTGAAGAAGGAACAACACCATTAGAGATTAGATTTTTACATGATCCAAAAGAACCTCAAGGTTATGTTGGTACTGCACTTTATTCAAAAGTTTATCATTTTATTAAAAAATCAAATTCAATGGAATTTGAAGTTAAAAAGGTTGTTGATATACCAGTAAAAAAAATTAAATTACCCGATGGTAATGTACAAGAATTAAATGGAATGTTAACTGATATATTGATATCATTAGATGATAAATATTTATATTTAAGTAATTGGTTACATGGTGATGTTCGCCAATATGATATAACAAATCGTAATGAACCAAAATTAACTGGACAGATATTTTTGGGTGGTAAAATTCTTAGTGATTCTGGTGTTGAATTATTAGATGATGATATGGTAAGCAAACTTAATATTAAGTGCCTAATAAGTAAACCAAATTGTTTTAAAATTTGTTTTAATTTTGAATGTCCAAATGTTTTTAATTTAAATAAGTTTCGTCAGAGTTAGGATAAAAACACTGGAGTTTCATTATTTTTTCAATAAATATCTGCCTCTTAATCTATTGGATAAATCAATTTTACAAAAGAAATTCTAAAAAAATTTTTTAACTTAATGGAAAATTCTTGAAACAAATGCTTACCTTTAATTTTATTTTTGTAAAACCTTGTGGAAATTTCGCATCCAACTTCGCACCTTAAACATTTATAGTAGAAGCTATATATATATATATATATATATATTTAAAGTTACAAGAGGCATACATGTATTATATACTGCTTCTCCAATACGCTTCTCCTAATTTTGAAAATAAAAAGAAATTGGTAGCAAGCCTGAAATTTTTTTTATTTCTTTTTAAAGGCATTACCGGAACCAACAGTTATAAAAGGCCGAAGATTATATGGTGGTCCACAAATGTTACAATTGTCATTAGATGGAAAACGTTTATATGTATCCTCTTCATTATTTTCACCATGGGATAAACAGGTAATATAAAGTTTCATTTAATTAAAATTAAAAATATACATTTTTAATGTTTTCTTTGGCAGTTTTATTCAGAAATGGTCAAAACTGGGGGTACAATTATCCAAATTGATTGTTTATCAAATGGAGGAATGAAATTAAATACAGATTTCTTAGTTGATTTTGGTAAAAATGAACCATATGGACCGTCATTACCACATGAAATGCGTTATCCAGGCGGTGATTGTACGTCAGATATTTGGCTTGCAAAAGATTAATTGATTTAAAATAATAAAATATTATTTCTATGCTGGTATACAAATTTTTTTATTAAACATTATAAAAATATTATGTTTAGTATTTTATTTATGTTACATATTATATCTCAATATTATAGGTGGATTTTAAATTATTCGTTAATTGCCCCTTTAGACCCAACTTTGATCTTTTCTTTAGTATTGAGGATTTAAGGAATGTTAATAGAGTCACAATTTTTTTTTAGAGTTTGGAAATTGTAAAAGATAAGAAATAGAAGAGATGCTTGTTTAAAAGAGCATTTCTTAAGCTTTTGAATAATTTTACAAGTAGTTTTTGAACATCGGGTATATTAAAATTACTCCTCCGTTTGTAACGCATCGAAATAGACGAGCTAGATATAGTGTCAAGGGTACGTATCGAATCAGCATCGAAAAGTGAATCGATTTAGCTATGTGTGTTCGTCCGTCAGCACGATAACTCAAAAACTATAAAAGCTAGAGTTCTGAAACTTTCACAAAGTATTTTTTAGACAATTTGTAGGTTCCCTATTGTTTTTGGTTAAATTTGGACAAAGGTTCGGGTAGCTGCCATACAAATTTTTTGAAATTATATGAATATTTTCAAAATTAATAACTAAATAGAAACCAAATATAAAAACAAAATGTAGTTAAATTATTAATCCCTTCATAGTGTCGTGGTTAGGACATGCGACTTCTAGTCAAAATGTAGAAAATTTGACAGAAAACTCTGATTTATATTAAAAATTATTCATTTTTTTTTAATATTTTTATAACAAAATTCAAAACAAATTTTTCAAAACAATATAATTAATACCATAGCAACTATAATAATTTTCAAAAAAGAAATTGAGATAAATAAAAACTCGTTCTGTAGGCGAATTATTAATCGTTTTATGGTGTAGTGGGTAGGACATGCGACTAGTACTCAAAACGTCTCGGTTCGAATCCGAGCTGGGTCAAAAATTTTTTTATACCCGTGCATACATATATGAACATCGGGTATATTAAAATTACTCCTCCGTTTGTAACGCATCGAAATATAAGAGCTAGATATAGTGTCAAGGGTACGTATCGAATCAGCATCGAAAAGTGAATCGATCTAGCTATGTGTGTCCGTCCGTCCGTCCGTCCGTCAGCACGATAACTCAAAAACTATAAGAGCTAGAGTTCTGAAACTTTCACAAAGTAATTTTTAGACAATTTGTAGGTTCCCTATTGTTTTTGGTTAAAATCGGACCAAGTCTTCGGGGAGCTGCCATACAACTTTTTTGCACCAATATGAATTTCTTCAAAAGTAATTATACTACGAGAATGAAAATTACACACGGTTAGTTTTATAATGACTCCGGCACTTATATGAAGTTTCAAAATGTTAGGGCCCCATTTTCGGGGGGCTGCCATACAACTTCTTTGCACCAATATGAATTTCTTCAAAACTAATTATACTACGAGGCTGAAAATTACACACGGTTAGTTATATAATGAATCGAGCACTTATATGAAGTTTCAAAATGTTAGGGCCCCATTTTCGGGGAGCTGCCATACAACTTTTTTGCACCAATATGAATTTCTTCAAAACTATTTATACTACGGGGATGAAAATTACACACGGTTAGTTTTATAATGACTCCGGCACTTATATGAAGTTTCAAAATGTTAGGGCCCCATTTTCGGGGGGCTGCCATACAACTTCTTTGCACCAATATGAATTTCTTCAAAACTAATTATACTACGAGGCTGAAAATTACACACGGTTAGTTATATAATGAATCGAGCACTTATATGAAGTTTCAAAATTTTAGGGCCCCATTTTCGGGGAGCTGCCATACAACTTTTTTGCACCAATATGAAATTCTTCAAAACTATTTATACTACGCGGATGAAAATTACACACGGTTAGTTATATAATGAATCGAGCACTTATATGAAGTTTCAAAATGTTAGGGCCCCATTTTCGGGGGGCTGCCATACAACTTCTTTGCACCAATATGAATTTCTTCAAAACTAATTATACTACGAGGCTGAAAATTACACACGGTTAGTTATATAATGAATCGAGCACTTATATGAAGTTTCAAAATTTTAGGGCCCCATTTTCGGGGGGCTGCCATACAAAGTTTTCGATTCAATAACTTTGAATCTAATGAAGCTACAAGGTTAAAATTAAAATTGGGCAGATAAATTAATAGGGCAAGTTACTTGGCAAAGTTGGACATCACTCGGACCTTCGGACTTTTAGGGTGGGCCAATTTTTTTTTTTTTTGTTTTTTTTTTTTTTTTTAAGCTAAAGTTATGGGACAATGAATGAAAATTTTGTTTTTTGTTTTGTGATTTTTTTTTTTTTTTTACGTCAAAATTATGGGGTAATGAGTTAAATGTATAAGGGAAGTAAATTACGGTTTATTTTATACACCATAGTGGGTATGCAAGGGTATCTAAAAGTTGACAAGGGCAACTATAATCTTCCTCGTTTTTGTTAAATTCAATTTTTGTTATCTATTTTCTTCTATTTTCTTTTTAATAAAATATATGTATTTATTTTATGTATGAGAAATTTTATTCTATAGAAACTCTCTTTTATATTATAAACTATTAATTTTTTTTTAATATTTTTATAACAAAATTCAAAACAATTTTTCAAAACAATACAATTGATACCATAGCAACTATAATAATTTTCACAAAAAAAATTAAGATAAAAAAAAATCGATGGCTTATTGGTTAGGACGTCGGCATTTTAATTGAAAAGTGTGGGATCGAATCTCGTTCAGAGCATATTTTTTTTTAATTTCATCTTTTTTTTTAATTCATCTTTATACCCGTATGACTATATAGCCAAAGGGTATAATAAATTTGCCATTACGTTTGTAACGCAGAGAAGGAGGGGGGGTAGATATAGACTCAAGTGTATGGATCGGATCAGAATCGAAAAATAAATCGATTTAGCGATGTATGTCCGTCCGTCTGTCCGTCCGTCCGTCCGTCCGTCCGTCCGTCCGTCCGCACGATAACTCAAAAACTAAAGGAGCTAGGATCTTGGAATTTTCGCAAATTCGTTTTTTTTCAATAGCCGTCATCGCTATTTAAATCCAGCCATTTTGGTCCATGGGTTCGGGTAGCTGCCATACAACTCCTTTTTTTATATGAGTATTACTCTGTACCTATTACAGCTGCGTGTCTGAAATTTTCCCAAAAGTAGTTTAGTTTTATGGCCAAAGAGTCTGCAAAATTTGGTTGATCTAGTGGAGTGGGTTCGAGTAGCTGCCATACAACTTCTTATTTTATATGAGCATTACTCTCCACCTAATTAAGCTGGGTGTCTGAAATTTTGCTAAAAATAGTTTAGTATAATGGCCAAAGTTTCTGCAAAATTTGGTTGGTCTACTGTAGAGGGTTCGAGTAGCTGCCATACAACTCCTTATTTTATATGAGCATTACACTACACCTAATGAAGCTGGGTGTCTGAAATTTTGCCAAAAATAGTTTAGTGTAATGGCCAAAGTTACATGAAAATTTGGTTGGTCTACTGTAGAGGGTTCGAGTAGCTGCCATACAACTCCTTATTTTATATGAGCATTACTCTCCACCTAATTAAGTTGTATGTTTGAAATTTTGACAAAAGTAATTAATCGGATGATATAATGTATATGATACGGTCGTACGGGTATCCCAGAGTTGACACAGTCTACTCTACTACACTCTTCCTCGTTTTTTTTATTAATTTTTTTTTTAAATATAAAAAAAAAAATTTTTGAATTTTCTTTCAAACAGTTCAATTGCAATATATGAAATTCTTATTTATTTAATACATAATAGTGTACGCACAGGTATCTAAAAGTTGACAAGGGCAACTAAATCTTCCTCGTTATATGTAGTTTGAAAACAGGGTTCAGAGTTAAATTATGAAAATTAAAAAAAAAAAATTGAAACATAATTTACTGACTTTGCAGATACACTTTCATTTGAAGTAATACTACTTCAATTTTAGCTTATTTGTTGCTGAAATATGAAGAAAAACCACAACACAATCTATAATATCCATATTGTTGTCATATTGTCAATATTGTCATTTATTGACCACGAACTGCTGATTTAAAAAATATATGGTAGGTCTATATTTTACTAAATATAAATTCAAAACTAGTCTTCGTTTAGGACTAATGGTACAACAAAATTCCAACCACTATTCCCTCATTATATAATTTTAAATTAAAAATGAACAACCATCTTTCTGTGACTTCCAAGAAACCCCACCAAAGTTAATAGGAAAGAGATGTGTGATATGAATATAAAATATTTTCTGACGTCACGTAACCTAGGTAACAGAACCATCCATGTGGTTAGGATAGATGAAGAAAAAATTGAGAAATTTCTAGCAGAGGAAAATGGAAAATATTTCCCAACTTTATTAAAAGTTTTTTAGAAACTTCGTTCCTAAAAAAAAAAAGAAAAGCAAAAAAGATTCCTGGAACATAACTTTTATTATTATTTTAGTTTTTTTTTCTTGTTTTTTTTTTACACTTAATATGATAAAATTATTTACAAACGCAATTGCTATTTTTGAATAAAATCTATCATTTTAATCACATCTTGTACATATAGATATTTATATTAATATATATAAATATAATATATATATATACTTATACATATTTATAATTACATAATACATTTATGTAACATATACGCACATTGTAAAAATTTTATATAACTTTTTGAATGTGTATATTAATGCACAAATATTTTTAGTATATGTTTTCAGTTTATATTAATGAAAATTCAGGAATTTTTATATTTAATTGGGATTTTTTAAAATAAGTTTACAATTTTTTTAAAATTTAATCAGTTTAATTTAAAAAAAAAAAAATCATAATTTAAATTTAAAAGATATGTATTTAAACCGAAAACATTAAGGGCATATTTATCGTTCTTTACATTCATTAAGATTTATTTAAGATTTATTAAATTTTAAATTTAAAACTTTCAAATTTTTTTTTTTTACAAAGTAAATAAATTTTTAATTACATGTGTACATTTACAATTTTTTATATATTATGTATTGAATATTATTTTTATTTTTCATTTGTAGATACATATATGTATCTACAAAATATAAATATAATTTCTTTTTATTTATCTTAAATGGAATTTTTTTTTCTTATTAATTATTATTATTTTTATTTTTTTAAAATAAATTTTTTTTTATTATATAATTTTATTTTAATTACAATAAAATTGTCGCTTGATCATCACTATGTATATTTAAAACTGGAACTGGATTAACAATTTCATTTGGTTTAATGACCGAAGAAATCGAAGACGATGATATTGACGATGAAATACTTTGTGTTAATGTTGATTCTGTTGGTTGTTTTAAATTGGATTTAAATGTATTTTCATTTCCGGTAAATGCTAATACTGATGTTGCTGATGATGATGATGATGATGATGATGGTGAGGATGATATTAAAGATAATGATGATGGTATATTATGGGACCAAACAATATTTGTTGAATGTAATATTCCACCAATTTCACAATTAATAGTTCTTGATCTGCCATTTATAATGAATATTGCTGTTTCGGATGGTGTTGCCATATATTGACCAAATAATCCTTAAAAAAAAAACAAAATTTAAATTTAACTCAATATCAATATTTTAAAAAAAAAACTTGAAGTTTAATTTAATATGCACAAACAATGTTTATTTTGATTTATAACTTAGTCGAAAAATCCTACAAGGCAAAATCCCAAATCTAAAATCCGAAGAACAATAAAATAAATAAAAAATTTAGATAATTTCAAATAACTTTATCATTAATCATTATTTTCAGTAAGCCATTTAATACTCTATAATATATGTTAAACTGATTTATAACCTAAGATTTTTTTTAAAATATGGTGATCTTTGTTTTAATAACGTCTCATGAATTATTGAAATCATTTTCAGAGAAACACATATTAAATAATTGCTAAGATTTTACTAACGGTTCTGAATAGCCATAGTTCGTTCTATGAGCACCTATACAGATATACAAATCTTCAAGCACAAAGATCTCACCCTGGAGCTTATATATTTAAGCAACAAAGAATTGGAGGGGAGTTTATATCATAGCAAAACATCACCACTGCGACATTATTTATTACTTTATTTTATATATTAAACGATATAAACTATATTACGATGTTCTTGCACAATTTTTTCGATATATATTTTTTTTTATTAAATATGATCTGACCGCGGTTTAAACTGGAGTCCGCCCAGTTAAGAGGTTGGCCTCATAACTATTTCCCTTTTTGTCAGATAAATATTAAGTTGGTGAGGGTTGAAATTTGGGTCTTATAACATGTAGAAACGTTTTAGATTTTCAATAGATAATATTCTATTTTTGTTTATATTGTAATATTTTGTATTTGAATTATATGGTATTCTATATCTGTGAGTTATATTATTCAATTAAATTATTTGTTTATATTTTGTATTTATTTATATTATTATATTAATGTATTTTTCATTAAAGATAATAGTTATTAATTATTGATTAAGCCATTAATTTGAACCCTATAGCAAATGGTAGCTGAGTCGAGTCGAAAAACAGAAAATCCGCTGTGCCACCCAGCCGCTTAAAATATAACTCAGTACCAAAAGTTAAAGTTAATTTATAATCTTACACAAAAATTATATAATTATTAATAGAGTTAACCTATAAAAATAGGAAAAATAATTAAAGATATTATACCTGATGATTTTATTGTCCGAACAGAATTACCCCATTCAATAAATTCGCTTGGTATTGATGTGCCGACACCAGTTATCATTTCAACTTTGCCTTGAAAATAAAAATATTATTCGCCTTTTATTTTATTTATATTTATATTATTATTTAATACCTGTAAATAAATTTAAATATAATATATCTTCTTTATCGGCAGCACTTGCAAATAAGTCATAGCCATGCATTGATTGACTTTCATAAAATGTTAAATCACTAATATTTAAGGTCGTTCTAACATCAAATAAAAACTCTAATCCAGTTGCTAAAATAAAAAATTGAAAAAAAAAAACAGTGTTTATAATTTAATTTTATTTATTTATATAATTTTATTTTTACCTTTTATTTTTTGTACAATAATTACAACACCATCTGAATAATGTTGGACGGTAACTATATGCCTTGAATCTGGTGAGATTTTTGGTAATCCGATTAATGAAGGTTTTGTTGTTAAAATAGCATCTGTTAAATAATCTAATACAATTTGACCTTGTGGACGATTTGTAACTGGTTCGCGACAAGACATAATTACAAATCCATCTGTTAAATTAAAAATACATGTAAATTATAATCCGTAGGAGACTTTTTCCGAAATTTATATATAAAGAAATATGTATATACAAGAAATATGTATATTATTTAATTTTTCTGATTTATTTTATTCGGTAATTCAAAAAAGAAAAATCCTGCAGCGTCCATTCCTTTTTTATTTTGTTAATATCCATCTTTTTAACACATTTTCAAAAAATTTTGTAAAAATGTGCCTATATAGTTTCACTCTGTCCGTCCGTCCGTCTGTCTGTCCGTCTGTCCGTATGTTTACATAAACTTTTACATCGTTTGAAATAGATAAAAGAAATTTTAACCACGAGTTGGTATTACAAAAAAAATTATTTCGTAGAAGAATTTTTTTCTGTAGCCCCACCCGTTACGGAGCTGCAGCCCCCCAAAGTTGGGAAAAGCCCTATATTCAAATTGTTATAACAAGAGTTCTATTAGGTGTATTTTCAATCTGAAAACGGCAAAAGGTAGCTAGTTTTATAAACTTTATAAATTTTTAAAAGACAAATGTTCAGGGTTGCCATACGGTACTAAAATTTACCATTTTGAAAAACTCAATTTTTGCAAAATTTTTGGCTACACATATCTTGTATACGGGCTAAGCTAGGGTCTTAAAATTTTGGGAGTAGTTAGATCCTCAGAAATAAGTAGAAGTCGGTTAACGTACCCTGTTTTGCAGCTATAAGGGCTCGAAAATTGAAATTTTGCTATTTTTAAACACCTGTAACTTGAATACCTGTCCAAATTTTTTTTTGTGATTTACAAAATTGAAAGCTCTTTAAACATATTTCAACATGTGTCAAAGGTTTTTCTTAATTTTGAAGGGTGACGAAGCTACAGCCTCCGCAAATTTCAAAAAAGCCCTATATTTAAATTGGTATAATAAGAGTTCTGTTAGCTATATTTTCAATCTAGAAAAGGCAGAAGAGAGCTGCTTTCTTAGGCTTTCCAAAAATACATCATTCAAATGTACAGAGTTGCCATAAGGTACTAAAATTTACCACATATCTTCTAAACGGTTCCAGCTGAGGTCTTGAAATTTTGGGAGAAGTTAGAAATTCAGAAATTAGTAGGAGTCGGTTAATAAAATTTTTTTGTCACGTCCCCTGTTTAGCAGCTATAAAGGCCCGAAAATTAAAATTTTTAAACACCTGTAACTTGAATACCTGTTCAAATTTTTTTTTGTTAATATACAAAATTTTAAGGTCCAACATTATACTTTAACATATGTTAAAAGATTTTCTTAAATTTAAAAGCGGTTCTTTAAATTGAAGAAAGTGTCTGTCAGCTTTAACCATTTTTGCTTATATAGTAAAATTCTAAATAAAATTCCAAATTTTGGTATAATTCACAATTTAATTCCTTGAACCTAAAAAAGTTGGGGGAAGAGGAATAGTGAGGATTAGATCCTTGAGAAATTGGGCAACCTTCTCCACAGAGGAGCTAGTAGGACATAAAAATTAAAAAAATTACGGTTTTTATAAGTAAGTAGTAACTTAGTCACCAACGTATATATTTCCTAAATTAAACGTTTACATTGAAGCTCAACCATTATAATCCGATAAAAATACTCAGTATGAATCACTATATTATTTTGAAAATGTGCTTTTTTAAAAACGCTTGGTTTTTTTCATCACTTGTTTTTTATTTATTTAATATCTATACATATATGCATACATATTTCTTTATTTACAGGGTGGTCCAGACCATGCGTATCAGTTTTTTAAGCAAGGAAGGAGTAGTTATTTTAAAATATAAAAAAAATTTTATTAACAAAGTTGAGAATGCTCTATAAATTAGCGATATTTTAAACTTCCGGAAAGGACAGGAAATATGTTTTTTAGACCGGAAGTGCACCGCAAATTCGGAATCTACGTCAAGAAATAAAAAATTTTTGTCTTAATAATATTTTTTTGTTTTCTAACTATTTCCCTTTAAAATAATCAAAATTCGAATTTGCGTCGAAAAGTACCCGTTTCCATTTTAAAATCTCAATTTCGGTGCACTTCCGGTCTAAAAAACATATTTCCTGTCATTTCCGGAAGTTTTAAAATAACTACTCCTTCCTTGCTTAAAAAACTGATACGCATGGTCTGGACCACCCTGTAAATAAAGAAATATGTATGCATATATGTATAGATATTAAATAAATAAAAAAAAAGATGGATATTAACTAATATTAAATAAAAAAGGAATGGACGTTGCAGGATTTTTCTTTTTTGGATTACCGAATAAAACAAATTAGAAAAATTAAATAAATTTAATTTCAAATCCAAATCATGCTAAAAAAGCTAAAAATGTAATTTTTGAATTAACTCTTCTGATGCTTACACATTTTACTCTATTTTTTTTTAAATATCCAGATACATATTACTTTTGCCAGATCTTTGTTTATATTTTGTTATCCTACGAGGCAAAATTTTATCTTTTATTTTTAAAAATCTGCAGATAAAGTCTATTTTATTGAAAACATTAGTAACAAAATTTGGCTGAGGAAATTTTAATATTGATAGATAATATTATACATGAATATTTAAATATCTGGAATAATTAGTCAAATCACATTTTTAAATGTGCAGCTAATATGTTTAGGTTTTTATACGACTGTAAAAATTAATTTCCTGCACACATTTGGACTAAAGTTCCTTAAGCTGTCTTAATCTTGATAAAGTGCAAAATAAAACTCTTCGTCTTATAAACGATCTCAGTGTTACTTAACGCTCGCCCAATTTTTCTATTGGCACACAGTCTAGTCACCAACCCTCTTTTGTATATACCTAGAAGGACGAATACTTGTTCCAAAGAAATGCAACAATCTATGCATCAACTCTAAGTTTTTCAAAGTAAAACAAAGAGTGCGAAGGATGCTCATCTCTTAATTTTTAAGATTATGGGACCATATTCCATTTCATGTTTTCCCTAAAGTGCGTAATTTATATGAGCACGACTTAGTTCAATTTGAAAAGAACATTTAAAATTTTCTCCTGAATATCCCCCCCCCCCAAAATTCCAATTTATCCCACTTAATCTATTATCTCGATCCAAATTCCTAAAGTTTCCTTACCCAATTCATATTCTGTTAGTAAATATTAGTGAAAATTCTGGGGAAGAGGGCTATAATATTTTGAAAAAAAGAAACTGTTAAGTTAATATTGTTATTTTTTAGTGGAATTTTAATTGATGAATCATTAAAAATATTTCCTTTTATGTCCTCAAAAATTTTGGATAAAGATAACATAGTTAACACACCTCAGAGAATCACTGCACTCCTTAATAATTGTCTTATGTTTTACTTACATCGTGTGATTATAGTTCTAAGAAGTTCATCATACGATGTCAGGACAATTATATAATCGTGTGATAATAGTTTTAAGAAGTGCAGAACAATTACATAATTAAAAAACTGATCTAGTTTTGAATTAAAGCCCCCCGCACTAACCATCCGACCACTTGGTTACTTATACTTTTCTGGCTAAGTGTTAATTTTGATATGATTTGGCACATGATTTAACAGCGATTTCTAACCCTTTATTATATACTAACTAATACCCGGTGCGTGTTGCTGCGCCTCTCAATGGAAATTTAATTTAAGTTAAAAGCTTCTATAATCAGAAACCATGTTCCGATCTCGATTATATGCAATCCCCTCCGTACTTTCATTACTAGGAACCTAAAATTTCATTAAGATAGCTCCATTAGTTTTTAAGTTATCGTGCCTGCGGATGGACAAACATCGCGAAATTGACTGAGGAAGAAATGCTGATCACAAATATATATACTTTTCCATATCTATCTTGGCTCCTTTCAGTCATAACAACAACAATATACTTATCAGCAGATCAAAAAGTTTCTTGGAACGTAGATAGAAGATGGAGATGAAAAAAAGGAAGAAAAAACATTTTTGAAATTATTATAATATACTTACATAATGCTGAAAATTCTACTTTTTCTGGAACACAATTATATAATGTTAAATCAACTGATTTTGTATACCTCAAATTTTGTAAATCTAATTTATAAAGACCACGTTGATTTTTGTGCGTGACATAACCATAATTATAACTATAATGTGGTTGTTCTAAATCATTTGATGGTAGAAATAAATTTTTAATTAAATCAAATTGTCCATCAATTGGTTCAGGATGAACAACATGATGTTTGCGTTTTTTATCAGCATCACGTATAACTTGAATTGTTTTTAATATTTCATCATTTTTTTCATGTTTTTTTGTTTTATTTGTCATCATTTTTAACATCATTTTCATCATTTCTGATGATGGTTCATTGTTATCCATTGTTGTAGATGATGATGTTGTTGTGGTTGCTGTTGTTGCTGTTAAGGGTGTTGTATCCAATTTCCAACATAATATCCATACTTGGTCTAATCTTGGTACATAAAATAATTCAACTGGATATTTATCAGTTAATAAAACTTCAATAACAACCATTTGTATTGTGGATATAACAATAATACGATTTAAAGTTGGTTGTGTTGCATATATATAACGTGTTCCAACATTTATTGCACGTCCCCATGAACATTTTGTTGTTTTACTACCACAAACATATTCTTGTGTACCTGGTATTATATCGTCACTTTGAATTTGATGATAAAACCCGCATGAAGATGGTTCATAAACAGCAATACCATAATCGTAGAATACAAAAAATTTACGTTCTTCATTAACTACAGCTACAAAAAAAAAGAAATGAAAATGAATTTTTTATTAAATAGTAAAATTAGATTTATTATTTTTTTCCGTTCGCATCTCCCTTATATTAAAAACGAGGAAGAGAGCAGTAGAGTTAACTGTGTCAACTCTGGGATACTCGTATGACCGTAACAGCCGGTTAATTATTCTGGACAAATTTTAAACACACAATTTATTAGACTTTCGGTTATGTACATAAGAAAATATAAGTTGAAAGGCAGCTCTTCTATACTTTGTTCAGACTTTGGCCATTAAAGATAAATACAATTGACATAGAGTAAAGCTAATAAAAAAGAAGTTGCATGGTAACTATAGTCGAACTTACTTTAGACCAATCAATTTTTTGCAAAATTTCAAATATCCAAGTTTACTAAGTATTGAGCTATTTTATATAAAAAAAGAAGTTGTATGGCATACTCTACTCGAAACCGTGGTTCAAACTAGCTGGATTTTAATAGAAATGACGGCTATTGCATTTAAACGAATTTCAGAATTCTAGCTCCTTTAGTTATTGAGTTACCATACAGACGAACGGACGGAAATAAATAGCTAGATCAATTTACTTTTCGAGGGTCTTTAACGAAATCTTTTTATTTTTAATCATATTTTCCAAAATCTTATTTTTCCAAAATTTTATTAAACCAATTCATTCACCAATTTTTCATTCTGTGGAATAAAACCGAACTCAAAAAACTTTACCCTTACTAGTATTGATTACTTATCAATATGTGAAATATGCAATTAGAATAGAAAAGAATCTAATATCAGAAAAAATCTAGCTCTAAAATCTTACTTGATATAGAGTCTCAAATATACATATTCTCTAAAAGGCTCATAATTCTGATATTGCTTCCAACTCAAAAATCCTATTTTATAATTTTATATTTAATCAAGAAAAATTTAATTTGGGTACTTTTAGGCCCTTACCTAAATGACGACGTACGGCGTATATTTTCTGTCAAAATAATTTTAAATACATATAAATATATGGGAGCTCCCGAAATACGCGACGTACCATACGTCGGGTTTTTAAAATTTAAAAATTGACAAAGCGTATACAATTTTGTTATTGTTTTTTGTTATGTTGTTATGGTGACGTTTTGTTGATATTTAGTAAATAAAACGTTTTTAAATTTAAATCTTCTAAAACTTCAATATCATCGAAATCCATTTTACAAAATTTAAAGAAAAAAAATATTAAAAATAATGATTCCATGACATTTTCTCGAAAAACATTTTCTCGAAAAACATTTGCTCGAACAACAATTACTCGATCGCGCGATTTTTTGAAGAATTTTTTGGTTATTAATTTTACCAGAAAATGATTTTTGAAAATTATTTAAATGTTATTTTTTTAATAATAATAATAATAATAATAAATATTTTTGTTCAATGACATTTCACCTTTTTGATTGAAAGCATACACTACTTATTCGTTGAAAATATTAAAATACTACTCTGTTAAAGTTAAAAAAAAGTTATAAATATGAATTTTTGTCAAGTTCTTTTACGAGAAAATGTTTTTGGAGTAAATGCTTTTCGTATTTGGAGTAAATGCGTATTATACGTCATACGTCGTACGCTTTTGATTAGGTAAAGGCCTTAGTTTTCAAGATTTTTTCCACAAGATTTAAATTCGATATTTTTTTCACGATTTTTTCGTTCGGAATTTTGTTTTTTAGTAAAAAATCATGCACCCCAAAATTTACTTTCGAAAATCTTTCAAAACAATCCTTTTTCCAAAATCTCTAAAATTTTTCTCTTTTTATATATATACATAATATGTATATATAAAATATTATGGAAAAAGGATAATCCTGATTTTGAATCCAATTGAAATATCCCACTCCTAATTCACAATTAGCATATACATAAATGTTTATATATAAAATTTTTTTGAAGAATTTTAAAAAATTTGATATTGAAAAAATAAGATATTGGCAAATAAGATTAAAAATTAAAAAAATTTCCGCTCCGCTCCCACTTTTCTATTCAGTTCCATACCATTATCCATACCTTTTAGGCTATATCTATCCTCACTGCTTTTCTGTGACACAAATTTAGTATATATAGCCTTTGACTTACGTCCATACAGATTCAAAAACAGAACAAATTTATAATTTAAAAGTTGCATCAACTCTTACACATATCAGTTATTCTACTGACTTTTATATACACAAATACAGTTAATAGGAGAGTTCACAACAAAGGGGCGAGAATTAGAGTTAAAATTTGTTGTTTTATCATATTATTATAAATCTTTCATGCATACTTATTGTACTTACTTGGTGCTGGTTCTTCTTGAACAATTAATGAGCTGATATCACGAACAGCGATTCCGACATTAGAAGCTTGACACATGTAGGCTCCTGTAAAATATTTAAAAAAATATATTTAAAATAAACATATATATTATTTACAAAAAAAAAAGACTTACCTGTATCCGAATATGCTATATTTAATATATGCAAAGCTGTTCCATTACCAATTAATTTATATTTATCTGGTATGTTAAAATTAATTGATTCGTCGTTTTTCAACCATTCAACTTTTGGAAATGGATCACCAATAACATGACAAAACATTTCAGCATTTTCACCTGGACGCTTTGATTGAATTCTTGGTGTTACGCGAACTTGCGGAACAGCTAGACATTTTACATAGAAAAATGTTTTTGTACTATTCATACAATACATACAAGAAATTTATTTAAAAAGTATAAAAAGTTTTTGATGCAATGCTTTTTTCAAGAAATAAAAAGCACTAAATTAGCAGTTTAATTGCTCAAAAAAAAAATAAAACCTTACTTAAAAAATTATTTAAATTCATTATTATTCTCAAATTTTTATCATTTAAACGCCAAAGTTTTATAAATTTGTGCGTTTGTGGTGCTTTTGTCAACAAAATAGTGCGTTTGTCAATATTCCCACTCCAACAGATTCTAAAAGGTAAGTTTTAAGCTTTATTTCTTACAATTTTCAAGGTTATTTTCTTATTACTTATAGGGTTAACTCCGCCGTAGCCGGTCCCAAGCCCGGTTGAGAAAGGAGGAGGGAAGAAAAGTTGCAACCTGAATGGCCACATACATCGGCGTCTCAGGAAGTAGGAAAACGCTATATAATGCAGTTGAACTCGTAACATTGTTATGAGAACTTCAACGCATTATATGGCAAATTCTGAAGCAACTTTTCAAACCCAAAGGCCCTCCAAAGATAGACTGTAGTGCCATAGAAGAAGGAAGAAGAAGGAGGTTTTTCTTTTAATTTTTAAGTATATTCTGGAGCCATATAAATTCAATACTTTGAAAGGGAAGTGATTATGTGTATGCTTTTTCTGTGCTATACCATAAGTCAAGTGCTAACTGTTAGGCTAATAAGCTTGGCTATACCATAGCTACAGTGTTGAAACAGATCATATTATATCAGTGTAAGAATTGATCTTAATGAATTCCACATACAATTTCAAGATGAAATAGTACTAGGCCTTATAACATGTACATGGCACAATTCAAATTTTTACATATTGTGATAATTTTGTATTTGAGTTATATATCATAATATATATATAATATGTGAGTTTTATTATTCAATTAAATTATTTAAATTATTATATTAATGTATTTTTCATTAAAGATAATAGTTATTAATTATTGATTATGCCATTAGTTTGAACTCAATGGCGAATGGTAGCTGAGTCGAAAATTCTTTTTTAATTTCAGTGAGATTCGAATTTGGGCCTTTCGCATGAAGGTCGTTACTCTAATCACTGTGCCTCCACAGCCACTCCATGCAAAAATTGTTCACTAATTCCTAATTAATTTGTTTAATATATATGTGTTGCATAATCTAATCTAATCTATAAGTTACACAGTCAGTTTTTCCGATTGCAAGCAACAATTCATAATAAATATATTTTAAATTGCGGAATCTCGTATTATTATTCAGCCTGATCTTAAATGTATAATGTTAACGTACTGGAATATTTTGATACAGTTTTTTGTGAATTAAAAAAATAAATTTTATATATACATAATTTTGACAAATATATAATCAACAATTTGGCAGACAAATTACAAAAACAATGTTAAATAATTAATATATAATAATAATATAGAATCACTTAAAAAATAAACTAAAGAAGGTGACCAAAAATATTACATGTATATATATATGTACGTACTTGGTAAATAAAAAAATTATATACTTACTATAAACACTTAACATGTGAGTCTGTACAATATCTTTATTTCGTTGAGCATGACATGAATAATTACCACTATGGTATAACTGAATTCGTGTTAAATATAAACTTCCATCACTGTATACCCGAATTTCGTCTTCATTTAATGATGATAATTCAATGCCATTACGACGCCATATTAATGGTGGTGTTGGTGTACCCGTAACATCACATTTTATTTCAACATTATCACCAACACGAGCAGATAAATGATTAGTTTCTAAAGCTTTATCCAACGACACAACAGATACACCTTTTTTTTTTATTGTCATATTGTATTGGGTTGACGGTAATGAGGTTGTAATTATATAAGGAAAGAAGAAAAAATTAAATAATATTACTATAAATAACAATAAAAATATTTTTATTTTTTGTTTCTTCCATATTTATATTAAATTCATACAAAAACAAACAAATTAAAATATAATTGTTGTCCTTTTTACGTTCTTATAAATTTATAATTTTTTATACAAGCGAGTAAAATATATAAACAACAAAATCTGATACGAGCCCTAACCAGTATTTATTCGGACACTTGCATTTTTGTTTTGTATGAATCATATTTGGAAATTTATAAAAAGCTTTTGGGAAACTTTGATTTATTTTCTGACGAATTGCCGAAACACAATTGAAAACAAATACTGAAACAATAAGTCGATACAATTCACTCGATAATATGCTACACCTTAAAACTTCAATTTAAATTTATGTTCTGTAAGTTAGAGATTGCAAAAGTATTAAAAGGTGTGTGGAAAGTTCCAAATATGTGTGAATTCATTCCAAACTTAAGCGACATAAGGGTAACAGTTCCTGTACCTGTACCCATGGTCCGATCTCACCTATTAGCAATCTCTGCCTTAATTTTTTTTTATTAATAACCCACAATATAAATTTCATAAAAATAGCGTCATTCTTTTCGTAGTAATCGAGCGAACAGACGGGTGACGCTGTAAAATATATATACTCTTCTATATCTAGCTAACTTTCTTTTTGACAAACGGTTATTCTATTGTTTATTCTATTGCCTAACGTTTTTATTACCTACATCTATTTAATAGGTAAAAGGAATTGAAAGAATTTATTTCGTAATGTCCGTCCGCCCTTCCGTAGACAAATTAAAAAGGTATTAATTAACTTATTTTTTTATGTTGTACATAATTCAATTTTTAATAGTTTAATTTTATTAATTTGAAAAATTCTGGTTTTATTTAATTAATAGATTTTTAACCTGATTTAGGTTACAGTTATGGAACAGATTAAATTCAGATTAAAATACTGAAATTAGAACTGGTTAATTCTGAACTTTTATATTTATGATAAGGAACTTTGGGCACTTCTGTTATAAATAAGTATTACAATCATAATTCTCCTGTTACCTGTGACACTAATTTTCATTAAAACACAAATTTATTCGAATGAAATATTAATTTCTGATAATATAGGTTTATATAATTTGATGGATTTTATTAATTCATTAAATTTAAATTTTTAAAAATCTACTAGAAAAGTTGATAAATGCAAAACATTCAATAAATGTATTTCTAAATTTAAATGATAAATTTAAAACTTTTTATATAATTCATTTAAATATAAAAATAAATTTTACAAATATGCAGCATGTACCATTAATAGGCAGTTAACAAGCCCAATTAATTTATAATTTAAAACAAAAACGGAGATTTTGTGAAAGGAGATTTTAAAATGGAGATTTTGGAAAAGGGGATTTTAAAATAAGGAGAATTTGAAAAAGGAAATTTTGAAAAAGGAAATTTTAAAAACAGGAGATTTTAAAAATAGGAGATTTTTTTATTTTAATAATTTTATTATTTAACAATAAGAATTCATATTATGTATTACATTACCCTAACTATAATAGTCATATGATGTCATATGATATCATATGATTTTGTACGATTGTCTGACATTTCATATAACTATATATGGTCATAACCATCATTCGTTATCATTTAGAAATCATTCATAGTTATAGGCATAAGAAGAGTACATATCTTATGATATCATACATATAAGTAAACTAAATTGAAAAGAAATTAAAAGTTACTAAAACTAAAATTAAAAAAGAATTTAAAAATTTCAGAATCACACTTAAATTTTTAATAATTAAATGCTTATGATTGACATTTTATGCGTATGATTGGTTATGGCAATTATAGTTAGGATTATGATCTTGTAAATCATAGGTAATCATATCGAATATTTATCGAAAGTTCATATGACATCATATGACTGTTAAGGGTATTAAGTATGTTAAAACAAGGTTTAAAAACAAAATAAAAAGAAAAAAATCAAAGAAAAATAACAATATTTGAATTTGAATCTTATTGGAATTTGTGGAATACATTAATTTTTTAATTATTCAAAATTAGGTACTATAGTTGAGATGAGAAAAAGTTTATATATATAAATAAAAAAAAATATATCAAAAACGAGGAAGAGTGTAGTAGAGTAGACTCTGTCAACTCTGGAATACCCGTATGACCGTAACATATACATTATATCATCCGGTTAATTACTTTTGGCAAAATTTCAAACATTCAGTTTTATTAGGTGTAGAGTAATGCTCATATAAAAGAAGGAGTTGTATGGCAGCTACTCGAACCCTTTGTAGTAGACCAACCAAATTTTGCAGTAACTTTGGCCATTACACTAAACTATTTTTGGCAAAATTTCAGAAACCCAGCTTCATTTGGTGTAGTGTAATCCTCATATAAAAGAAGGAGTTGTATGGCAGCTACTCGAACCCTCTGCAGTAAACCAACCAAATTTTGCAGTAACTTTGGCCATTATACTAAACTACTTTTGGAAAAACTCCAGTCATGCAGCTTCCATAGGTATAGAGTAATGTTCATATAAAAACGAATTTGTGAAAATTTCATAATCCTAGCTCCTTTACTTTTTGAGTTATCGTGATGAAGGACGGACGGACATACATAGCTAAATCGATTTATTTTTCGATTCTGATCCGACCCATACACTTGAGTCTATATCTACCCCCTCTCCTTCTCTGCGTTACAAACGTAATGGCAAATTTATTATACCCTTGGACTATATAGTCATACGGGTATAATAACAGAGGGTGTAAAAAATTTTTCAAATAAGAAAAAAATTTGAAAACGGTGTATGTAGCGACATCTAATTTAGTTTGTTAAAATTTAGACATATCTATGTTTGTTTATGGTATTACCACCATTATTCATTATTATAATTTGCCAGAAATCATTATTTTATAGAAACTTAAATTTATTTTTAAATTTCTGTAATATAAATATGTATATAATTAATAAATGTGTACTTACTATATAGTTTACTAAATGCCTGATAAAATTCATTAATACTTAGTTTGCCATCTTGGTTGTTATCATCAAAATTTAACATATCTGTTAATACACAACCAACACTTAATTCATCTAAATGTTCATCAATTGTTATTTGATTCAATTCTTCATATTCTAAATGTGCATCATTATTTTGATCATAATGTGAAAACATTACAGATACTAAAAAATCTTTTGAATGATTATTATCTTGTGACATTAATCTTGCATGACTATATAATAATAAATTATCTTTCATTATTTCATATTCTTGTGATGTACAATAATAATTTTTATTATTATTTAATATTAATGTATTATGCCCTTGTTGTTGTTGTTGTTGTTGTTGTATTTTTTGTTGATCTTGTGTTTGTCGTTGTTGTGATATATTTCCATTATTTTCTACATAATTTAATGAATTTTTTTGAATATTTTTAGAAATATTTTCATTCATATGTTGTTGTTGTTTTTGATTTATATTATTTATTGTATTAAAATCACTTGAATTATATTTAATATTTGATTTTTTGAATAAATCTGTTAAATATTTTGGTTTGGGTATATTTGAAATTGTATTATTTTTATTATTTGTTCTATTTAATTGTTTTTGTAATATTGGTTTAATTGTTGTTGCAGTTGGTGTTAACATTTTATTATAGTTTGATGTTGTTGTCGGTGCTGAATATGACATTGTCTCTTGATAAATAACAATTGTTTCATGATTACTTTCTGTAATTGGTCCTGTATTAATATTATCTGCTACACCATCATTATTATTTTTATTATAATTATTATTAAAATTATTATTATCTTTATTATTATTATTAGTATTATAATTATTATTATTATTTTTATTATTATTATTATTATGATTATGATTGTGATTATGATTATGATTATTATGATTTATATAGTGACCATTTAAACAATCATTATTATTATTATTGTTATTGCTATAATTATTATTACTATTTTTATCATTATTATTATTGTTATTATTATGATTAATTAATTTTGAAGGACACTTTTTCATTTTTGACTTAATAACTTTTGTTTGTTTTGGATTTGTTTGTTGTAATGAATGTTGCTCTTGTGGTTTAAATTGTTCATGTTGTATTGGTATTGATGATGTTGATATTTTTTTTGTTTTATGCAACCAATTATATAATTTATTTTTATTTGATTTTTTCTTATTAACATTATCCTCATAATTGTTATCATCATTATTACTATTATTATTATTATTATTATTATTATTGTTTTCAATATTACTGTTATTATTATCATCATTATTATTATTATTATTATTGTATATATTTTTATTTTTAATTTGTCGTTGTGTAATTTGATTTGATGATGTACGTGATGTCGTATTAGTATTTAAATTATCTTGAAATATTTTAAAATCATTTGATATTTCATCGTTCAATTGAATATTATCATCCATATTTTTATTATTTAATTGAAAACAATTTTCCATTCTTTGATATGTTATAGGTGTACCCTGTAAACAGGATGCTCTATGTAATTCACAATGATTTTCATATATTTGACCATTAGAACCACATATTGGACGTTTACGATGTGAACAATATCTTAAGCATATACATTTTGGTTGATTCGTTTCAGTATCCAGAATACATTCACGTCCTTTTGGACAATAATGTACTAAACATGGATCTAAATCATTAAAAAAAAAAAGAAAAAATATTTATTATTAAAAATTATTAGTAATTGATTATATATAAAATATTAATAAGTGTGAAAGTTATGTTAATGATATCAGGAAAGCTTTTACTATAGGATAACGATCCCTCGATCAATTTAAAAATGGTTTGGTCATTTGAATATTGCAGTCCCCGTTATATTAAAAAGTTTTGTTGCTGCTTTATTATTGGCAGCGTTTACTTTTTTTCAAACGCTTTGGTGGAAAATATCGGTCTCCTGCATTTTCTTTTTTATCAGGATCATTAAAACATAAGTAAACACATAGAACTGAGCTTTAACTTAAATTTGATTTTTTAAACCAAAAAACAATTTTCTGTACGTAAAAACAGTCTTAAGTTCGTACTTTTATTATTAACATTTAAATTTGGAATTATAAAAATTAAACAACATATTACCTATATCAAATGCAAGTGTTCCGTAATAAAAGTTATGATTTCATATGGTACATAGGTTCAAAGCATTATTCAGTGATTCTGTCTAAATAAGCAATATCTTCTGCAACTGCTGTTCCAGAATCGTGATTTTTAAATAAATAGAGAATTACTGAATGTAAATTAAAAGTAAAATAGAACAAAGAACTGAGCCTTAAGGAACATCACATGTCAAATTAATGAAATAAATTGAATTATTATTAGTTACAAAATTGGGCTACAAAAGTCAGCTTGAATAGTTTAAAAATAGTTTAACAAGGTCTTAACTGAAGGGTGATAAGTAGAACGGTTAATAAGATATAATGGTTAATCGGTTTATATATCTTTTACCTAATGACGCCCACTGCTTAAAATCTGTAAAAACTAAAAGTAGAAATTTTGTTATTTATTTATATTCCCAAATTTTTTGAAGTAATATACAAAAATTTGAAACTAAAGTGTGTTAAAGCTTTTCTTAATTTTTTAAGGCTTACTTAAAATTGGTGAAAGTGCCTTCATTTTTAACCATTTTTGCTTATACAGAGTATTTTGCCAGTGACATTCCTTTTGGAGGTTAGAAACGATTTATAACAAAAGTACCTACTACAGAACTAAATTATTCAGCTATACTCAGATATTCAGTTTTTACAGGCATGTCAAATTCAAAACTCAGCTTCTTCTGTTACGATAGATAACAAAATAACAATTAACATACTCAATATAACAGAACATTCATCCACCTTTATTTCTCAGCATTTATCAAACCAGAACTCAACTGCGTCTGTAACATTAGTAGCAGTGGCGAGGCGTTCATAAATCAAGGAAAGCTGTGTTTCCCTTTAAAATCTGAACTAAAAAATAGAAGTTCCTAAACATATTTTCTCTCTTAAAAAAGATTCTGAGGGATATAAAATTCTGAAAAAAATTTATTGCATTTATTCAAAAATATTTTACCTATAATTTTTTTTATAATTGTACGAATTAACTCATAATATAAAATAAGATAAGCCCAACACTTATTTCCACGCAAAAAAAAAAACAAAAATTAATCAAATTTTATGTATCTATTTCTTTTCAGCCATTTCTATTTATGTATAATAAAATTTTGTCATGCTTCCTTAGTTCAATGTATTTTTATGTTTACTTTCATGTTTTTGCTGTTCAAATGCAAATGGATAAATATGTAAATATATTTAACTAAATTAAGCTTAATGAATTTGTAATATATAGGATGGTTTAAACAATTTGTCCCTTTCGATTTGTCACTGCTTATCTAACTTAGAATGCGGTTGTTTATATCTCACTCTATAAGAAGTATTCAGCGTAAATCAAAAGCTTGGTTTAATCACATTTGTAATAAAATCATTCATAAATAGGAGAAGGCTTTTAACTGTTACCAACATAATCGGTTGGAGTCTCACAGGTTCAACTATAAAGAGGTCAGAAATAAGAGCAAGATAGTTATCAACAATCAAAAGTCCTTATTCAACCAAAGAATAAAGCGTAGGTTGTTCCAGATGCAAAAGAACAGCAAGTCCTTTAGGACTTTTTCTGCCACTTGCTGATAAAAATACCAGAATTGTGTCAGATTCTAAAAAAGAGCGAACCGGTTTGTGAACTATTTGCTTTCAATTCAAAACTGTTCCAGTCAACACAAAATCCTGAATCTTGAATGGGCTTAGCTTAGCAATGATTTAGCAAAAATCCATAAATGGATTGAGTGTAACCGTGTTTATTTTAAGACACAAAAAACTCAATGCTTTCTTATCTCGCGGAAAATTTCAACTCTCCCAACCTGTAATTTCAGGGGGTGCATTTGCAGGACACAACAGATATTAACATTCCGTGTATCGGGCTAAACCAAAAATTAATCTGGTCAAATCACTTTTAAATATCTATAAAATTTATATTACACCAAAAATGGAGTACAATGAACATATTTGGACTGAAGCCTCACAAACCACGCTGGAATACCTAGATGTAGTGCAAAAAAAGCTATTCGTCTTATAAATGTTCGCAGTGTTACCTCATCGCTCACTCCACTTAGCCATCGTCGAACTATTTGGTCACTAACCTTGTTATATAGATACTGCGTAGGGGAAAAACAAGGAGTGCGACATATGTCCATCCCTACACAGTTGAATTAGTAAGATGGCGAAACATGGCTTTTTGAAATTCGTTTGTTATTCATTCATCGCGATTATGGAATCATTCACCATTTAATGTGTTTGCTAAAGTTTGTAGTTTTTATATGTACGGTCCAATAAAGTTTAAGAACAACATTAATATCCATCATAATGACTTTCCTATAAATTATTTCCATTATCTAACATAATCCCAATTCCCAAATCCCAACCCTAATTCCCTTTCACATCCCGATCCTAAAAACTAAACGATACAAATATGTATTTAAGGTTCTTTCCAAATTTGGTTTAAAAAAAGGGGAAATTTTTTTGTTGGTTATCATCCAACGCCTTCCCCAGATGAACCCCGTACAGCAATTCTGGGCGGTTTTTGATGTTTTCAATTAACGGTCGTAAAAAAAAACGAAACAAAAAAAAATTAATATTTTCATGTAATATTTTGAAGAAATTTTTTTGCAAATAGAAAATTTATAGAGAAAATAAAGTGTTCCTCCGTTTGAAAAATGTTTACGTCTCGTCACTGATAAGTAGATATAAAACGCAATTTCCGACGTACAGGAAGAACACATGAAGCTGTGCTGTAGATCTTAGCTAATCATTAAACAAAATCAGATTTATAAACAGTTCAGGAGTTAGTGTTTCAAAACACCCAAATAATAGTAGATTACCTAAATAATATAGTAAAATTTGTAGAGAACTAAACAAATATTATAATAGAAATTAAAAATAACTATTTTTAACTAAAAGTTATTCGTGATTCCGGTAATCCTAAAAAAGAATGGAGAGTTGTAAATGAAGTACTGAAAAAAAAACCAAAATATTTAGAAATTATCATAAATAATAATCATTCGTTTATATCGAATGCTGTAGAAGTTTCTAATTTTTCCGTTGATTATTTCAGTAAGGTCACAACTCTTTTAACAGCCCTGGTTGTTGCAATTTACCTTACAAAATTTTTTTATTTCTTACATTTTGCTCATATGCTCTTTATAAAAGTATAATGTAGTAAAAAATTATTTCCTCCACTTCTTGTGACAACACATTCTCCTTTTAAAAATTTTTGTTGAAATTTTAAACTTATTTTCAATTTTAGTATACTATACCTTTACAACTTCAAATTGGGACTAAACAATTTCAAAATGGAACTAAACAAATTCAAAATGGGAATAAACAATTTCAAATTGAGACTTAACCATTTCAAAATGGAAATAAATATATTGTACAACAAGTATTATAACAATTTTAAATTTAACCAGGTATCTCGTTTAATGAATCAAAACTTGAAGCTGCATTATTTATAGATATTGCATAAGCCTTTGACATGGAGCTGCATTATTTATAGATATTGCATAAGCCTTTGACATGGAGATGCATTGTTTATAGATATTGCATAAGCCTTTGACATGGAGCTGCATTGTTTATAGATATTGCATAAGCCTTTGATGCTATTGTGTTAACTAAACTATATTTTAGAGGTTTTACAGAGTGCATGTATGAGTGGTTTGACTAATATTTAAAAAATCGAACACAAAATGTCAGAACTGCTAGTCACGACAGATTGAATGATGCACGAGTTCCGCAAGGTTCCTTGTTAGGTTCATTATTATATTAAAAGTTTGTAAATTCAATATTCTCGAAAAGTTTAAAAATTTTTTTTGCTAATACTCATACCAGTAAAGCTTACCAATGACTTACATATTTCACTTAAATAGTTTAAATCATATAAACTAATCATCAGTGATAAAACAAAATACAAGATTTTTTATGTAAATGGAACTAATTAGAAAAAATACCGATTACTTATCACTCCCTAAATTGTCAAAAATTTAAATAATGTAACTGTCCTTTTACCTCTGATAGCTCATTTAAAAATACGGATTAAATTGTTCAAATAGCTGGTTCGAAATTGAATGTGTAAGTAATTTTAAATAATTAGGAATATAGCTCGATATCTAAAAAATTATTTCAATAAACTTATCGAACAAATATACCATTTAGGTTTATACTGCTTTCCGACTATCCTAAAATTATTTTATAATTGATTATTTAAATCGAAACCAGAACTCCTTTTCATTACTTGTTTTTTGTTTAATAACTCCTAAATAAACAAAAAACAAGTAATGAAAAAAACCAAAGGTATTTAAAAAAGCACATTTTCAAAATTATATTTTGTTATATACTGAGTTTAATTTTGGAAATATATGCACTGGTGACTAAGTTACTGCTTACTTATAAAATAAGTAAAAGTATAGTAAAAGTAAAAGTAGGTTTTAGGAATTAAATTGTGAATTCCACCAAAATTTTACAATCTAAGCAAAAATGGGTAAAACTAAGAGATACTTTCTTCAATTTCAAGCAGCGCTTTTAAATTTCATAAAAAACTAATATGTGATAAAATATAATGTTGGACCTTTAAATTTTGTATATTAATAAAAAAAAATTTAACAGTTACAGATGCTTAAAAAAAAGTTACAGGTACTTAAAAAAAGGCAAAATTTCAATTTTAGATCTTTTACAGCTCTTAAACGGGGGGCGCAACAAAAAAAATTTTCTTAAACGATTCCTACTGATTTCTGAGGATTTAACATCTACCAAATATCAAGTTTCTAGCTTGAACCGTTCAGAAGTAATGTGGGGCCAAAAAACACGAAAACAACGATTCGATAGATAGCCTTCAATCCATTTTCATAGAGCTGAACAAAAACATACAGTTTTATTTTCATTTGTTCAAAAGAGACGCATGCTATAATCGATCGAAAGCTTTCGAAATATGAAGAGTAATAACAGTACACTCATCAGAGTGGTGAATAATGCTGTTAAATTTATTACTGAGGCATATAAGATCATCAATAGATCAATTGTATCTAAAATCGTATTGGCGATCATGTCACATACCTCTGTTATCTGGATATTGCTAGAGCTTCCGACTTATAATAGTTTCCATAACTTTGGAAATTATCAAAATGATAGCTATAGGTCTATAATTTAAAGGGACGCCATCCAGCCTTCCAATTCTTTGTTTTTAATGGCCCTTTTGCAAATATCATTAAACAATGATTTAGAATTTTGTTTTACTGATTTATATAATCTAGGTATCAACAATTTCATACCTAGCATTATAGTTTTAGTAATGACGTCACCAAAACAGTCAACATATCTTTAGCGAAATAACATAGACCAATCGAACATAGACTAGAATTTAATGTTAGTACCTAGACCAGAATTTAATTTTAATAATTATTTAATTTTTATTAAACACAGTGAATTTTTGGAAATGTTCTTTTCCCAACTTCTATTTTATTCTTTCAAATTTTCTACCTTAATCATGTTGTTGTTAGCTGATAATATTATTTTATTAACATTATATATAAATTATAGAAAAATAAAATATTGTACAATTTTTGGGTTTAAACATTATTTTTAAATATTCCTTTCTCTTCTCTTTTTAGCACATTTTCAAAAAATTTTGTAAAAATGTGCCTATATAGCTTCACTCTGTCCGTCCGTCCGTATGTTTACAAAAACTTTTACACCGTTTGAAATAGAGTAAAGAAATTTTAGCCATGGGTAGGTTTTGCAAAAAAAATAAATTCGTAGAAGAATTTTTTTCTGTAGCCCCACCTGCTACGGGGCTACAGCCCCCAAAGTTGGGAAAAGCCCTATATTTAAATTGTTATAACAAGGGTTCTGTTAGATATATTTTCAATCTGAAAACGCCAAACGATAGCTGATAAACTTTATAAATTTTTAAAAGGCAAATGTTTAGGGTTGCCATACGGTAGTAAAATTTAACATTACACAAAACTCAATTTTTGCAAAATTTTTGGCCACACATATCTTCTGAACGGTACAAGCTAGGGTCTTGAAATTTTGGGAAGTTAGATACTCAGAAATTAGTAGGAGTCGGTTAACAAAATTTTTTTGTCAAGTTCCCTATTTAGGAGCTATAAGGGCTCGAAAATTGAAATTTTGCTATTTTTTAGCACCTGTAACTTGATTACCTGTCCAATTTTTTTTTTTTTAATATACAAAATTTAAAGGTCCAACATTATATTTTAACATATGTTAAAGGTTTTTCTGAAATTTAAAAGTGGTACCTTAAATTGAAGAAAGTGTCTCTCAGTTTTACCTATTTTTGCTTAGATTGTATAATTCTAAGTAAAATTCCAAATTTTTATTCAATTTATCAATTTAATTCCTAGAACCTAAAAAAATGGAGGGGGAGGGAAGGGTGTGGGAAGTAAGATGAAGTTAGATCCTTGAGAAACTTGGCAAACTTCTCTATTGAAGGGCTATAACAACTTTACTGTTATTACTGTTAGCAGTTAATTTTATAAGTAAGCAGTAACTATTTCCAAGTAAATATTTCCAAAGTTAAACTCAGTATGTAATACAATATAATTTGTGCTTTTTTAAAAACCCTTGGTTTTTTTTCATCACTTGTTTTATGATCTCTCCAATATATTATACATAAACCAATACAAATTCACAAGACCCTATTTATAAATACATAATATTATTTAATATATACAATTTTGACTATATTAAATATATACAATATAAACTTACTACTTGTTGTAAGTTGATCAAATAATTCGCGATTATATGTATCAATATCTTCATGATTATCATTTTCTTTTTGTTGTTGTATTTGATCTGTTTTTTCCTTATTCTTGTTGTTGTTGTTATTGTTGTTGTTGTTGTTATAATTATTATTATCAAATTTTGAATTCATATTAAATTCTAACATTTTATTATACGATAATTGTTCAATATTATATGATGATTGAGACGATATTGTTGTTATAAAATCAATATCATCATCATTGCTATTATAACTGGTATTTAATAATTTATTTTTATTATTATTATTATTATAATTATTAAATTCATTTGTTTTATTAAAAATTTGTTTTGATCTAATTTTATTTGATGTTGCACAATTTGATGATAAAATTATATTAACAATTAAATAAAATATTAATAAAAAATTATTTAAAGACATTATTTTTGAATTTTTTTTTGTAATACAATTTAAATATAAATAACGATAATGACTGTTGCTGTCATTTATAGATGATTTACTAAAAAAATTCAATTTTTTTTTTTGTGTTATTTTTAGTGTTGTCGTTGTTGTTGACAATGATGACATTAAGGATGAATAAAACAAAGAATTCATTTCTTTTTTTTATATTAGGATTTTCATTGTTTTCAGGACCCTTTTTTGTTTTTTATTTACCGTATATACAATATTTGTACACGAAACACATAAAAAATTCGTAAATTGTTGTTGTTGTTGATAATAAATATTGCTATTGCTGTTTTAGATGACAATGATGAGAAAATATTTCATGTGTATGATTTTGCAAAATTATCTTGTTATTAAGGTTATTCAAATACATTAACAGATACTCACTTAAATATTTTTCAAAAATATGAATATGTTTTATATATATACATATATTTATATATATGTTTTTAAAATGTGAGAATATTTACAATTTTATATATATTCATAAATAAAAATTTTATGTAGTCTTTTAAAAAATGGGATTTTCTTTTTTGTCGAACCTCTGATTAATAGAACAATTTATGTTTCTGTTATTACACTGAAAAATGTTTTTCGGGATTTTGTGGATTTTTTTTTTCTTCTTTTGTTGTTTGTCGTTTGTCGTTCTGCAAAATAAAAAAAAAAAAAAAATAAATTTATTAAAAAGAGAAAGCAATAAGAAAGGACATTTTATTAAATATTAAATACTGGAAAGGATAATTTGAAATATATTATACTATTTTTAGTCTAAAGCAGACCCGTGCAAACTGCGGCCCAAAAAAGATATTGTGCGGCCCATTTAATAATATATTTTTTCATACTACCTATTTCATAATATTTTTTTTTAATTTTTTCAAAATATAATTTTTTTTTAAACATAAAACCACAATTATGTGTGTTTCGTGGAGTAAAGTTTTCTATTTCTAACATATAACATAAATTGTATAACCTTAGGTGTAAGTATAAAATCTCGGATCAACTTCAAAATCTCTTTGCGTCTCAGATATTTTGTACTTGTTAAAATATATAAATGTGAAACTTAAAAATTACAATTTTTTTAATTAAACTGCAATTCATTATTCACAAAAAACACAAGATCAACATTAACTTTTGGTACATTTATATATATTTTTTTATCATTAGGAAAAAATATTTAAAACAGACAAAAAATTTGCAACTTAGCAATAGTAACCACAAAAAATATTTGTAACCATACCAACCATATACAAAATTAAGATTTTTGGATATTATTTTCTTGTGGAATTTCATGCTAATGAATAAAATAAAATTATTTTGTATTTAAATTTAAATATACATATTATATATATTTTTCTAAATTCATGTTATTAATCATAGCATTTCATGCGGCCCATTGCTATACCCAAGTTGTAAGAATGGCCCGAATGTCAAAAAAGTTTGCACCGGACTAGTCTAAAGTGATGGAAATTTGTATAACCTCACTTGATTTTTCGGCAATATTTTACCTGCTAGCAAAATGTACCTGTTTCGATTATGTTTTTAGGCGCTTCAATATTTTATTTAAGAATATTTACCGTTATTTTATAATATATGTTTTTGGAAAATAATAAAAATTTCATATAGAAATTTGAATAACCTCACAAGATTATTTTTCCTTTAATTTAATTTTTACTAATTTGTGTTGCTTTCATTTTCTGTATTTCTTCACAGACTCTACTATAGCATGAAATATGAATATAAACTCATGAGCATAAAATATCGCCCGACTTCATTTTTATAAAAAAAATTGCAACTTGGAGTTGTGCCATAAACGAAAAAGCGCCATACTCCACCATAAAACTTTTACCGCTATTGCGATGGCATGCGGCGAACTGTTTCTTTTTTCTACGATGATGCTAATGTGAGTTTAACTCATTTTGTCAATCTAAATTAAATTAATTCTTATCGCAAAAAACTATCTTATCCCATTTGTACGATCAGGTTAGAATTTTTTTTAACAACTTTAACACATGCTTCGAGAGTTGTTTTAACAAGGATTGTTTAATTTGTTTTCTTTCCAATTTAACGGCTTCGGAGGTTTGAAAAACCTTGAGGTTACTGAAAAATCTAGATTTTGTCTAATTTTGAAAAAGAGCGGACCGGTTTCAATCGAATCTTTTAAAACATGAAGAACTTAACGTTTATCAAACTTTTATTTTTTTAACGGTGCGTTGTTTTTGAATTTAGATAATTCGTGAAGAACAATGGATTTTATTTCGCTATAGCTCGATTTGAAAGTCCCATCTCTTTTAATAACGCCATCCCGGCCATTATAATATCAGTTAACATAAAACCGCCAAACATTATTTTTTATAATATTTAATATGTACATTTTTGAATTATTTTTTTAAACCTTTTCAATAAAATACTCTCCAGAATTCTTTCAATTTAATTTAAAATTATTTTAAATAAAAATTAAATTAATTATTTCTTCTCTATTCACATAAACTCTAGTGAGGTTACAAAACATTTATTATAAAATAACAGCAATTATTCCTAAAAAAAATTTAATAAAATATTCAAGACCTTGTAAAAACAAAATGTACAATGTACATGTACAATTTCCCTAATAAGTATGCTAACAGTTAAAATATTGCAAAAAAAAAATTAATTGACGTTATACAAATTTCCACCACTGTAATATTTCAAATAATTATATAAATACTAAATTAAAATATAAATTGTGATTTGAATCCTTGTATCGGATTGTCGGATATTTATAATAAATAAATTTCCATTTTATAAAATTAAAATAAACAAAATTTTATAGTCAGTAATTGACATTTAATAGTTTTTTTTATTAATGGTTTTTTATTTATAAAATATATAAGTAAAATAATAGCTATTAAACAACAATTATTTTGGGAAAATATCGCATTAGAAACGAGTTTTATGGTGGTTAAAAAATATAAGTTTTGGAAAAATTAATTATTTTAATACTGAAAATATTTCTTTAAAGATGCAGTCAAAGAGACTTTGACTCCAGAAATTTTACCACTACGACAATTAATATTATAAAATTTGTTAATATTGTAATGGAAGGTTTAAAAACATCTTACAGCTGGGTGGCACAGTGGTTGAGTGCCGACCTTCCATACGGAAGCCCGGGTTCGAATTCTAGTGAAAGTGAAAAAACTTTTCTGGTTTTCGAGTCGACTCAGCTACCATTCGTCATTGGGTTCAAATTAATGGCATAATCAATAATTTATAATTATAAATCTTTAATAAAAAATACTTTAATATAAAAATATAAACAAATACAAAATATAATCAAATAATTTAATTAAATAATATAACTCGCAGATATAGAATACCATATAAGTAAAATATAAAATATTACAATATAAACAAAAAATAGAATTGTAAATATTGAAAATCTAAGACGTTTCTACATGTTATAAGGCCTAGTACTATATCATGTTTAAATTGTATGTGGAATTCAATAATACCAATTCTAATAATACGAATATAATATGACCCCCTGTTCCAACATGTACCTATGGTATAGACAGGCTTATTAGCCTAAAAAAATCTACACAAAAATCATTTGAAGTTAAAAAACAAAGTATCATTTTAAATACAGAAAAACGAGGAAGAGGCTGTGTCTGCTCTGTCAACTATCTCTGTGAAACTCTGATCGAAAAATGGAAGGTCCACAAAGGAATACCACGTCACAGCACTACAATAAAAGTTGCATGTCAGGGAACGAGGGTGAAAAAAGTAAAATATGCTAAGCAGAAACCGCGAATAAGCTGAAACCGACTTTTAATTAACACATAACCAAAACGCCAAAACCTTAACTTTGATTCACTAGGAGTGGGTGGCCAGAAGGGCTACCACTTCTCCTATTATTCCAATCCATTACTGATGAAGCCAGCTTAGACCCAATTCAGGTCAATTAAATTTCTGTAAGAAAATTTCTTTATGAAAACATATCTATAATCAATGTAAATTGAATATACATTATTTATTATTTTTTACACAACTCCGATAGCATTTCTTCGCTTGTGAATAAGCAATAAAGCCATATCGCAAAATGTTTGCCTAATTTCCGCAAATAATTGCGAAACAAAGCTATATGGCTTTATTTCTCTTTTTAAAAATGTAATTGGGTACCCTGAAATAGCGTTTTATTTCACATCAACATTTGAAATTAAGCCAAAAGGCTAATTTTAAATTTGACTTTATTTCGATTTTTAAAAACAAAATAATGCCTAAATTTAAATTAAATAAAATAAAAACTATTGTTTAACAGCTATTAATAAAAACAAATTCTGTGTAAAAACGCATACAAATCAATATAAATATTCTGAAAAGGCATAGAAGCCTTATTTCGTAATCAACTCTAATATCCCTTTCATTTGTTTGTTTATGCATATAATTTAACAGCAGTTAACCTAAAATAATAGGGGCTTCCGTCCAAAAACTCCCGCTAAACAAATTATTAAAACTAAATTTCGTATCCAACACTAAAACCAAAATAATGGTATTTTAAATCAGCATACCTATTTCATTCAAAGAAAGTTTCTAATTTTTTAATAAATGTAATAAATTTAGTTAAAAATATTTATTTTAATATTAGGGGTTACCACTCTCCAACCCCCGTTAGATGAGTTATTGAAACTAGATGTTGCATCCAACACTAAAATCAAAAGAATGGTTAAGAATTCGGCATAGCTATTTCATTCATTTATAACTGCACTTATTTATCAAATTCTATTTTTTTTCACTTTTTTTAATTTTTATTAATTTTATTATATGATTTTTATATTGCGTAAAATTTTAGAATACGATATGGTTTTATTTTGAAAATCGAAATAGAGCCATTATGACTTTATTGCGTATGGCTTTATAGCACATCACCTATAATTTAGTATTATATACGAGTATCTATATATGTGAGCTGTGTACATTGTTAATTAAATCATACATGTTGTAATTCTTAGTTAGGATTGATATTAAAATAATGGTATCTTTTATTAAAAAGAATTTTTCAGCGCAGCGCATCAGAATCGAAGAATCACATTATTGTTATACAATACACCTATAAAATAGGTAAAAGGATATATTAGCTTTGGTATGGTGTTTCTAACTACATAAAGGAAGCGAGCTAGATCAGCGTTATCTTCTTAGTCGAGTTCGCGATGTCCGTCCGTCTGTGGGCATGATAACTCAAAAACTAATAGAGCTTTCTTGATAAAATTTTAATTGTAGGTTACTAATCCTGAAAGTACGGCGTATTGCATATGGGCGAGATCGGCCCTGAGATTTGGATTCTGGAACTTTTAATCGGTCTAAAGGCTAACTAACATTTATCCAAATCACGATAACTCAACAATTAATGACGCTATATTAATGAAATTTAAATCGGACAATGGGTTCGAATTCTAGAAGCTTTTGATCGAATTGAGGCTAAACGTGCATAATTTTCAAATCAGAGAAGATAGAACATTAAAGTTTGGGCACAGATGTTTCTTCTTATTTTCTTTATGTCCTTGAAATTTGGGAACAATTCGAGTAGTGGTTCGAGTACCACCTCCACTACTCCTAAGACCTTAAAGCATATCTTCGAAATTAATAAAGATAGTGATTTGAAATAAATATAGAAGCTATAGACTTGGAATAATTGTGTCCTTTCTTATTTCCTTCGTGCCTCTGAAATTTAGACTTAAATGGAGTGGTGGTTCAGATACCTCTTAAGAAATCCCAATATTAAAAAGCTTATCTTCGAAATTAATAAACATAGTAACCTAAAATAAAGATAAAACCTTTAAATATGATAGAAGAGTTTTCTTTTCTCATGTTCCTGAACTGTGAGTTCAAATAAAATGGTAGTTCGGGTGCCTCTCACACTCTTACAAGGATCTAGCAAGCATATCTTTGAAATTAATAACGATAGAAATCTAAAATATGAAACACGGTTTTCCTTCCTATTTGTTTTCTTATTTAACACTTTTATATTTTTAAAAAGCTAAGAAGGTAATTATATATTAACATAAAACATATTATGTATTATATTTTATAAATTAAAAACTAAAATATTTTTAAACGGCTGAATCCTTTTTTTTAATTTTTTTTTATATTATACCCTTTATTGAATTATTACTATAGGTAATATATTATTAAGAAGTTGTGTACGATACTTAAGTTGTGTTCAAATGTACTTGCTGCATGTATGTAAAGTTTATTTTTATATTTAAATAAATTTTATGAAAAGTTCTAAATTTGTCATTGTATTTTAGAAATACATTTATTGCAAATATTGCATTTATAAGCTTTTCTAATAGACATACTAGGAATTTAAACTAATTTCAATTTTTAAAATTTCAAATTATTAAATTTTGTGATAAAAAGTTAATAAAAGCATTAATGTTTTTAGTTTACATTAAAAACCATCAAATTATATAAACCTTTGTAAATATTTTATCACAAATTAATATTTCTTTCGAATAAATTTGAGTTTAATGAAAATTAGTGAAACAGATAACTGGAAAATTATTATTGCAATACTTTTTTATAACAGAAGTGCTCAAAATTCCTTATCATAAATATTAACCAATTCTAATACCAATATTTCAATCTGATTTTTGTTTTATAGTAGCATGTCTTGTTTGATTAAAAAAAATTATAGTATTGTTAACTTTTTCGTCTATTTCTTCACTTCCATGCTTGTCTTTTTCTAATCTTCCAAGATGTTCATAAAGTGTGCCGTGAAGACGTTCGACATCAACAATTTGCAACCCACTGTAGTGATATGGGATTGAATGTCGTTTTTATTTAGGAATTATTCTAAAGAATTTTTTAAACGAACATGTTTCAGTTACAGTTACAGTTTTATTTATTGTTCCTAAAAATCTTATTCTTTCCTTAATGGCTTTTAGAATAGAAATCCATATTCTGTCATAGAGTTTGTATATTGTAGCATATTTGGAGAATTCGTTATTAGTGTATATTTTCTTTTCATTTTTACGAAATTGTCACCAACAACAACAATTTCCCTATTATATATTAACTAAATGCAAATGCCATAATTTTTTCATTAAATAAAGTAAACGCAGAATAGTCATAATTATAATTGTAAGTTATTAAATAATTAGTATTAAGAAATTTTATAAGTTAGTCTCGAGTTATAAGTCAAAGAAAAGAGTTAATGAATTTGAAATTCGAAAAAAGCGTTTTTATTTATTTAGATATTCTTTTTTATGCTTGCCAAAAAGCAATTATATAAGTCGGGTGTGTTTTTCAATCCAAAAGGCCGCTAGATGTTGAGAATGCCGTTTTCGCTCGATCTTTGAGATAAACTTCAACTTGGTGGAACCCCTTGCTAAAAATTGTATTTTGTTATCTTAAAAACAACAATATCAAAATACTTACATTCTCACTGTTACACACTGAAAAATTTAAGGTCTGAACCTGAAAAGTGGAATTCCCCAGAAAACAAAAAAAAACAAAAGGAGTTCGTTAAAATGCTTTTTAGAATTTCAGTCCCAAAATAAACCAATATTCCTATACATAAGGAACGAATTTAAATATTCATATTTCAAGAACACAAGGCATATAATTGAAGGGAATAAGATGCACTATAGCAGCTGGTTCAAAAGGTGCTAATGTTTATGTAATAGGCTGCATAATTAGAATTTATTTATTATTAAATAAGACAAGATTCTTTCAAGAATGAAAATGCAAAAGAGTGGATGAAACCTGCCTTCGTCAAGCTATGATTAGACATGTTGAACCAGTTGTTATAGTAATAATTGACAATGCACCTTGTCATAGTAAAATTGAAGAAGTTTTGCAGAAGCAGGGATTTCATTATAACAGGATACTTATACTTGGTCCCTATAGTGCAATGTTTAACGCCATTGAAAATGTTTTATCTGTGGTAAAGAGTTATGTTAAAAGAGAGCTCTCAGAAAAGTTGTCAAGTATTCTTAATAGCAGCAAAGAATTATCCGACAAAGAACAGAGAGCAAAAGCCTTAGAAAGCCTTATGGAAGAAGTCTGCAGACAATTACCCTAAAAACATGTGCAAATTGTATAGCAAGCATGTTTTCAAAGAAAATTCAGTGCAGCTCTTAATTTAGAAAATATGCTATATTAATAAATTAAAATTAAAATATTTTGCGTTAATATTAATTGTTTTAAAAATACTATTTTTGTTACTCTGCCGGAACACAAAATATTAAAAATGGGTATTTTTCACCAAATATACTAGGGGTACTAGGGGTAGAAGGAGATCAGAAAAAAAATGTTTTAAAATGGCACTGTTCTAGATGAAAAAGAATTACAGCGGAAGCTTTCAAGCACTCAAAAATTTTATAGAAGAAGAATAGGGAAGGATTAAGAAATAACAACTATACGAGAATGTTACTTTGTTACAAGAAATCATAAGAAACTGTAGCTGTTTTAGGCATATAGTTTTACATTTAAAACATATATTCAAAATTACAATAGAATTTAAGCATTTTTGTACTGATTTATGATCAATTAAATAATACATTTCAATATTTTCCAACTTTAATTTAAACAATATAAGACCTATATAAGACTATAAGTACATTGACTTTTTATAAAAAGGATACAAAGACTTGTTTTCTTATACAATATTATTTGTTCTAAAAAAAAAAGTATTCTTATTCCTTTTAAAATCAATTGTTCAATACATATTTATTATATTTTTTCTGTTTTTTCCTTTATGATATAAAAAACTCATTGGAAATGGGTTTTAACTTTTATTTTGAATAAGGTTCTTAAAGATTTTTTACTGAGTAGGAACCTCGTACTACCGTGATGTTTAGTATTCCCAGGTGACTTTTAAAAGTCTGTTACGTACCTTATAGGAAAAAAAAATTATAAATAAAATAAATAATGTGTTTCCTATCATTTTTATCTTCATAGCTCATTATGAGTTTATTATTCATAAGGCAAACTATTCTTATGGTCGTTAAATGTAAATTTGCTGTCAATATGCATATTTTGAATTTACGACCAAAAATTATGTAAAAAATCATTGCTAACTGAACCTGGTCGTAAATGTGAAATATGTGTAAAGTAAACGTCAACTATGCAAACTAAATTTTTTATTTACAATCAGTTTACTACTTGGTAAGGTACAGTTTTTTTAGCGTTCAGCCTTGTTTTATTTTTATGATTAATAATGTAAGTAAGAAAATATTATGTCTTTTTTTGTAAATTAATTTAAATTTAAATTAACAGGAGTGAAACTGAAAGTGAATCACAAAGTTTGTTGTGGGACACATCCACCTTAAAACTACTAATTTGTACAAGATTAGCGATGGAAACTCATTTCAAAAGTGGAAAACATAAACAATCTGTTGATTTTATATCCATTGCAAAACTAAAAAATTTACTTTTACGACCACAAAAATTTATTTGTAAATTGAATGTCTACTGATTGCAAATTGTTTGGTCTTAAAATCATAATAAATGTCAAATGGCATATTTTACGTCAAAAAGTTTACATTTACGACCACACGTTATGTTTGGATTTGTAAAAGGACGGTCTAAAGAATTTAAAGACCCCTATATTCTTAAATCTCTTTATAGAAGTCTCGTCAGGCTTAACTTAGAGTATTCCTGCCAAATATGGCCGCCTCTCTATTAAATTCATATAAATAGAATTGAATCGATTCAGAAAAACTTTCTTCGCTTAAAAAAAATTTACGTTGGAATTACACTACAATTTTACCTCCTTATTAATTAAATACTCTAAAACTTAGAAGAGAGGCAAATTAACTAAGTAATTAACTAAGTAAGTGGAAATAATAATGCAACTGAAGCTAATCAAATATGACGTTTGAGGTACCCTGTACTAATTGAAATTCAAAAGAAAAAAAATAATATATGTACTGAAACAAACCAATTACATCAATATTAAATATATTGATTTAACTAAATTTGTTATTTTTCTATTATAATAGTTTTTTTTTTATTTTTATTTATTTATTATCAATCAATTTACACAATATTTTACAAATAATATAAAATCAAAATAAATAAATCTTTTGAGGAAAATCCATAGTATAGCTTTCTTAATATTAGTATTTAAGAAAGTGGGGTAAATTATTATAAATAAAATTTGTGAACACTTTTTACTTGTCATTTAAATTTTGAGGAAAAATATACTTTGATTTTTAAGTTAACATTTTAAACTTAAATTTAAGAGTCCGCTTTAGTTTGAAGAAAGATTATTAAAGTAAACAGGAGCTGTATATTAAAAAATCTTTTATAATGAGTTCTGGGACTAAATTGAATATTTACTAAATTTTGAGCTGTTGTGTTTGTGAAATTGTGGGTGCATGACACTAAAAACAAAAAGTCCCGAATTTTAATTTTGTAAAAAGTATCTCGAATATTCCAAAATTCTGAAAACCATAAATCAGTCCACATTATATTAAATTTTTTGTTGTTGACTTTTTATTAAAAAAAGATAGAAAAGATTTCAAAGTTAAATACAAAATCATCAGGGTTCCAATAATTTCTTTAGCTAGGGTTTGGAGGTAGCAGCCTTCATAATTTTAAATGCTTTGTTGTTAACTTATATTATTTATAATAAAAAGTTAGGAAGGATTTCAGAGTTGGAAATCTGAATAAGGTTTCGTAATTTTGGGATTTTTAGCAAATTTTCAAAAAATTTTGTAAAAATGTGCCTATATAGCTTCACTCTGTCCGTCCGTCCGTCCCCCCAAAGCCTCCCAAAGTTGGAAAAAGCCCTATATTTAAATGTTATAACAAGAGTTGTGTTAGATATATTTTCAATCTGAAAACGGCAAACGATAGCTGGTTTTATAAACTTTATAAATTGAAAGCCAAATGTTTAGGGTTGCAATACGGTACTAAAATTTAACATTAGACAAAACTCAATTTTTGCAACATTTTTGGCCATACATATCTTCTAACGCTTCAAGCTAGAGTCTTGAAATTTTTAACAAAATTTTTTTGTCAAGCCCCATGTTTAAGAGCTATAAGGGCTCGAAAATTGAAATTTTGCTATTTTTAAACACCTGTAACTTGAATATCTGTTTAAATATTTTTTCCTTTATATACAAAATTTAAAGGTCCAACATTAAATTTTAACATATGTTAAAAGATTTTCTTAAATTTAAAAGGGGGTCTTTAAATTGGAGAAAATGTCTCTCAGTTTTAACCATTTTTGCTAAAATAGTAAAATTCTAAGTAAAATTTCAAATTTTGGTGGAATTCGCAATTTAATTCCTAGAACCTAAAAAAGTTTGCGGGTAGGGGAGTAGTGAGAATTATATTCTTGAGAAATTTGGCAACCTTCCCATAGAGCGGTTACTAGGACTTAAAAATTTACCATTTTTATAAGTAAGCAGTAACTTAGTCACCAACGTACATATTTACTAAATTAAACGTTAATATTGAAGCTTCAACATTATATTCCGATAAAATACTTAGTATGAAACGCTATATTATTTCGAAAATGTGCTTTTTTAAAAACCCTTGGTTTTTTTCATCACTTGTTTTTCTAGATTTTAAATCATTCAGGATTTTTTTTTCAAGGTCTTAAATCATTCGGTATTTTTTTTTCGGGAATTTTCTTTTGGGATTTTTTCATTCAGGATTGTTTTTTTCAGTAAAGTGTCATAGATCCCTTTTAAATCTTTTAAAAGGGACTATAAGAATATTTTACAAATATCTATAAGTTTGATTGTTAGTAATTTAACAAAACCAACCCAAAAAAAAAACAAAAAAAAATAATATCCAAAATTAGATTTTTTTAGTCCCTGTGTTAAATTTTTTGCTTTAATTTTATTATTTTCATTTTCTTTTTATGGAAAATCAATTTTTGAATTTTACGTAAGCGCATACAAAAAACTAAATCAGTGAATTTTCGAATTAGGTACTAATAAAAATAAACAAAAAAACGATTTTTTATTATAACTTAAATTTGCGAACTATTATTATAACTTATATATATATATATATATATATATATATATATATATATATATATATATATATATATATACATTGTATATTATATCTTTACACATATTATTTTAACTATAAGTATGTATATATAGTATGACAGTAAAATTTGATTTTTTTTCGATTCAAACTTTACACATAGTATAGAAATATTTAATCCCAAAAATCAAAGAGTATGGAGAAAACTATACAATTTTATTAGAACACAAAAGTATACGATCCCTTTAATTGTTTCCCAATTTTAAGTTTGGCAAAATCTTTTTAGATTTGCATGTTGCTAAAAAAATGTAATAAAATTGAATGCGGGCCACAATCCTGGACGCCAAAATCAAAGCTAAAAAAAGAAAAGAAAAAATGCACACTGAAGAGAAAATCAAAACATTAAGTTTTAGAAATTCGAGTAAAAATAGGTAATGAAAATAAAGTTAACCTTTGAACTTGCAGATGACTATGTCGAAATTACCACACTTTAACTTTTTTTAAGAAATGAGATAGCACTCCATTTTTTCTCAAAAACTCAGAAAGCAAATTACATAATTTAGGGAATACAATATCACAGAATTTCTAAACCACTTCGAAAAATACGAACAGAAGTAAGTCGACTACATAAATATCCACCTCTCAAAAAAACATCTTAAACACTTTATAATAATAGAGATAACGAATAGGTGAGACATTTTAATTTTCAAACAAAACAAAACTACTATTGCGACGATTTGTTTTGGAAATAATTCTGATAACATGTGATTTAGCAACCACAAGTGGTTGAATTTTGTTCATGTAAATCCCTCCCGATTAAGTTATTCCATATTGAAGTTTTGTGTAGAATATGCCATAACAAACAATCAAAAAGACCTTTTGAGAACAATAATATCTAATATTGTAAATATTTCTAATGGCAACCAAAAAGTCCTTTTTTAAGAATAACAGTAAAACCTGTAATTCCTAAAGAATATACTGGCTCTTTCACAATTCTGATTATAATATAAGAGCCATACAGAATACAGGTTTATTAATTCACAAATCTATTCCACATAAATAAACCTCAAATTCCCATTAATTTTAATTTCAATTAATATTCCTTCAGAACAAACTATATCCAATTCGGTTCTTCTTCTATGGGGTTCGTCCACATGCAATCTTAATGGAAAAACTGTAGAATACTTTGTGTTAAATAATAATTTTTCAATTTTAAACAATGATGGTCCAACTCATTTTTCAACTCATAACCAATATATATTTTACCAATATAGATCCTACCATTTGTTCCCCTAATTCAATACAATACATATCATGGAAAATTATAAGACCTTTACAAAAGCGACCATTACCCAATTTTAAGTAAACTTACATTTTTCGATCCTAAGATATTTATACTAAAAACCTCCAATGTACGTATATTAACTAATTTTACTTTATGCAAAAAAATAAAATTCATATCAAAGCTAATAAAGTTAATAACTCTGCGATTTATGAACCACAAACTTTTTCTACAACGTTTGCAAAAATACTTTTCAGAAAGTGCGAAAACAGACAACTTTCCATTACTTTTCAGGCAGAATAAACATAAATCCTTTTCAGTACAGATACATAGCTTTAAGAGTTTGAAAGCGAAGTAACTAGAATCATAATTCAATGAACACGAATTTGAACCGTGTTTGAAATCCCTAACAGGATCAATTACGGGAATAGACAAAACTACGTATCATATAATTAAAAATTTTCTCAAGTAATTCTAAAAAATTTATAAAAACACTTTATAATAAAATTTACGAAACGGAATAACTTCTCAAGTGTAAAAAACAGCGGCCATCATTTCAATAAGCAAAAAGAACAAACCAATTGATTAAATATCTAGTTACAGACCAATCTGTACAACAAGCTGAACATATATTTATTGATGAACTTTCAAACTTTCGAAAAGAACATACTTCGAAACTCAATTGCAACAGTTATACACAGAACAATCTGCTAGTTTTAAGCAAGCCAACTGGAAATTATTATTCAAAGATTGATCTAAAACAGATTTAACCATTTCTTTTGGTGTATTTAGCGAAAACGGTACAACCCTAGTCGCTGTCTGCAAATATTTTTGAAGATGAATTACAAGGCATACTTTGCTCCTTACAACATGCAAGGGAAAACAATGGAAAATGATTTATATGCAGCGATTGTCTTTCAGTCTATCAAGCTTTTATGCAAGATATTAATCCGGTCCGATAAACTAAATAAGTCAACAAGGTAAAAATCATGTGAAATCCCACATATAGGTGTAACTGGCAACAAGGATGATAACTTAGCTGCAAATTCCTCAAACACTTTACACATTTATGCCATTTTCTAAAAAATCTATAAACACAAAGTCATCTAAAATAATTTAAAAAATAAAAAAAAACGGAATCGGCAGAATATACATACTAGTACAAAACAGTTAACAAAGATCGTTCAGATTTAACATCTCACAATAAATTCAATCAACATGAGCCTATGCTTTATCAGAATAGGTCTAAGACACACAAGATTAACTAATTCGCATACACTTAAAAAAAACTCAACCAATATGTTAATTTTGTAAAAGATTGCCATTAACCATCCCACACATCCTAATAGAATTCACAGCCATTTCACAACTCTCATGTTATATCGATACTAATATTAGAAAGTTATAAGGAAACAGTAAGTCGACGCAAAACATTTTCTTATTATTTTATAAATACATTTATATCATGTTCTTTTGTTTTTTTAATATTTTTAAATAGATACATTAGTAAGAATTTTTAACATTTTTGAATAGATAAATTAAATAGAAAAAGTTTTTAGTGCCATGAAATTAATTTGGTTGGATAGGTCTTACAATCAAACTAATAAAAGCTTTTATGGTTTTAAAATAACTTATGGATTTTGAATTTAAATTGAACCAATCAGGTGTAGGGTATTTCTAAGTCTGTTGCACCGACTTATTGTTTCTTTACTTGTTTCTATATACTTGTATATAAAAATTATAGCAACTAATGTAGGTGCCGTGAAATAACGCCATACGAAATAAAGCCATAATGGCTTTATTTTGCTTTTGATTAAGAAATAAAGCCATATCGTCAATTTTTTCTCGTATGGTTCCAACCCCAAAAACCATCCTAATTGAGTGTCTGACATATACACATATACAGATTCTCATATATCACGTATATATAAATATTCTGTAAAAGGCGTATTTCCCTGCTTTTGAATCCAACTCTAAAATCCCTCCTAGTTTACAGTCTTGTATAAACATATATATATATAAATATTCACAACTTTAAAATCCCTTCTAATCTATATTTTAATATAAATATTTTTTCTACAGGGTTTTTAAGATAGCGGGGGCTGCCGAGGCTAAACCCCGTCAAACAAATGATTGAAACCCAGATTTTGAAACCAACGAATTACGCTTAAAATCCAAAAAAAAAATTAAAATTCATTACTTTTTGTTTAGATATATATTATTTAAAAATACTTAATTTTTTGGCGTTGTTTTTACAATATTGGTTACAAATTCAGTATTTCAGTATAATATCAGTGTTTCAATTTATGATTAGCGGGTGTTGGGAAGCGGCAGCGTGTGCTTTGTTATTGAAACAGTTAGGAAAGAGTTTTAGATTTGGATTCAAAATAAATGTTATACGCTTTTTCCAGAATATTGATATATATATATATTTGTGAAATTCTGAATTAGGTGTGATTAAGAGTAGGATTCAAAATTGGGATTGCTCCCTTTTACAGAATATTTATTACATGGGCGTGTGAGATACTGATTGGTATTATTTTTCGAGTAAAATAGGTATGGATGCTAAATCTAGCTTCAATAATTTAGTTAGCGGGGGTTCGGCGGTGGCAAAATTTTATTTCGTAAAATTTTAGAAAATGATACGGTTTTATTTCGTATTTGAATTGGATACGCGAAAAAAATTTGAATTGGATTTTCGCCATACGCGAAAAAATGTGCGATATGGGTTTATTTCACATTCAATAGCGAAATAAAACCATTATGGCTTTGTTTCGTTTGGCGTTATTTCACGGCGCCACTAATTTATACAAAATAAGTACAGTATAATAGTAATGTATATAATATAATATATATTTCATATTCTAATTATTTTTCTAAAATAAAAGTGGATTCACTATTTAGTATTATGAACAAAGAATACTTGTTAGTATTCCTAATATCTTTTAATTATTTTTCTTTTACAGTTTAATGAAGTACACTTAATGTTCAACTCTGTTTTTTGAATATCCTTATTTAAAAAAATTTTACATTCTTTCACTTTTCATACATGTATATTTATTATTAAATATTCTTATAAAAACAAAAAATAAAAGAAAACGAGGAAGAGTGTAGTAGAGTAGACTGTGTCAACTCTGGG